>CM056595.1:27231072-27354094 GCA_029721355.1 Tegillarca granosa
GATATTTTAAGATTTTTAAAGGAAAGATATTAAAAGTTATTGTTTTAATTCACTAAAACTCCTAAAGGTAAAAAGTAGCTGAAAATATCAAAAAATTTTAGTCAGGTTTCAAACTGAGCCTTGACTGCATGGCTTAATTGGTCCATTTGGATCCGTGTAAGTCAAGCATATCTAATATATAATACTTTCAGTAACAATACATGAGCTGTTTCTGAAAGATAGATCTCACAAAAGATTCCATTTCTTGTGATTCAAAATTAAATCCAAAGTGAATAGTTTTTAATCATATTATCTCTAGCAATATAGAAAATGTTAAGAGCAAACATTGAAAATTGGAGGTTTTAATATGAGACCAGATGATTATATCCATTTTGACACATATTGCTTGTTAGGCAAATACTAGTTCAGAATTTATATTTCAATACTGGAAGTTGGCTACATTTTTGGTCAAATAAATCACATCATATAAATTTTTATAAACACTTGATCCATAGTCCTTTAATGGAACTGGTTGAACATGATTTCTTAGACAATTTGGGAAATAAAATGACTACAATAAATACTAGTATCCAGCTTGTACCAAAGTAACAATGGCAAACGAAATCTTAATAACATATGTGATAGTGACCAACCTTTTTACATTTTCGTGCGCTCTTTGATAATTTTAGCATAACAGATGATAGAAAACAGTTCTCATATAGATTAAACCGAAATTCTATCGTGACAAACACATATCTTTGAATAATCCCGGTGCTTGAACTAGTGGACTGATTTGTTTACACGTAACCCGTAGTACCGGAAGTGACCTGTGGAACTTTTGTTACATGTCGTAGACACTTTTTATCTTCAAAGATACGAGAGCGCATAACCCGAAACATCCGTATTCACCTAGTTCAGAGTTGTTTGTTTCATTTGACACACTGTTGATTCATAATTTAAGCTGATTATTTTGTACTTTTCTTCTAAAAAGAAGAAACTTTGTATTCGAATTGAAAATGTTTGTTTTTTTTTTTTTGTTTTTTTTTTATTGTATCCTGCGGACAGACTATGGTTTACTTTTAATGTTTTTTAGACAGGAGTACTTTTGGCGCATGTACACGGTAACGTAAACTTGTTGTGTTTCGGTCAATCTCAGCTGTCTTCTTATAATGAAAAGACAAGCTTAAAATCTACGAAAACCCCGTTTTTTATAGGATTATATAATAAATAGAACCTTGCATGAGTGTTTATGTAATATCGAATTTTTAAAACTCGTTTAATAATGTTTTATGCAACTCGCCAAGGCTCGTTGCATAAAAATTATTCAACTCGTTTAATAAATTCAATATTACATAAACACTCATGCAAGATCCTCTATTTATTTATAATATACTGATTTATGATATTTTATGAATGTCTTGTGAAGTAAGTATGATATATATTCATTACAAATGATTTGATTTAAAAAACAAGAATTTTTTTTTTCGTAATATTGCGTCATGATAACAACTTTTCACGGGAACGGAAGTATATGTATTTTAGCATCAGTCTAAGAATAAGTTCGTGTTTGCGTGAGGTATATGTGTGTTTATTATGGTCTGCTTTGTACTAGCGCTCACTTTTAGAAATTTTGTTAAAGTGCTTGATCACCGAGAAAGTATGTCGCAACAAGCATACCAATCTCCCAGTTACATCCTGGAACCAAGGGACCTAGTCGATACTTCGTCTTTCTAATGCCAGGGCCAGACGCGGAACAATATCTCAAGTTTAAATGTCATATGCATGACCCCGACGGTGTTTAAACCCTCGCCCTCTCACGCTCAACAATTGAATCGTCGAGGCGTTATAGAAAAAAGAAGAATGATCACGTCCTCTAAATTTGTTTACCTTCACCGTATGGGTAATCACTGCGAGATCCCACACCTTTGCTGAAAATCCCTCCTGTGTCAGAACAATACCTCAAACTCGAAAGTCTGTCCCAGATAGGACCTCCAAACTCCTTACAACATTTATTCAATCCAAACATGATGAAACTTCCAACTGGAATAAGATACGATTGAGTTTATTGGTCACAATTTTTGTAACTTTGTTATAAGCAAAAATCACATCATTGAGAGAAAATGAAAGTGCAATATCAAAAAATATTTTTCTGCAGGTGTAAGATTTTACATTTTTATTTATTTCTTTTCTTTTCTTTGCTTTGCTTTAAATAAAAGATCTTCACTGATATACAATGTGCACTACCTTAAAACCGGATAAAAGTTATTTTATTTATAAATAAATATTGTTTTCTTATTGGTCACTATCTATGTATTATTTTTCATAATCCGAATACAATGTACAACACAGTACACATTATATCAATAGATAAAACTATACTTCACATAACCACTTGTCTTCAACGTTTGTAATTATATGGGCAGTGAAATGTTATTTTGTGTTAAAATTAACAAGAAGAAAAGCTTTATAAAGGTTTTCAGTAACCATACAATCTATGTAATTATCTAATTGTTGTAATTACCGTACAAACAATGTAAGTCAACAAACCTGGAAGTTCTTCGACCCGCATCTTAAACCAGTTGCATTTTGGCAATGCAAGTAGGTTTTTGGTGTACTGTATCAACCCATATTGTATATTTTCTGGAACATCGCCGGTGAGTTTTATCCGACGTCCTCCATCAACCAGTTGGAAATTTGGATGAAATATCAAGTATTTATAGATATCTTCATTGTTTGATTCCGTGACACCGTCCTGCATTGAAAATTAAAATAGTCAGTTGAACATTTGACTTTAAGCTAAACTAAGTAGTAGTAATTTGAAATAAATTAATCAAACTATCATAAATATTTCAAGAGGAAGAAGATTTTTGTTCATGAAGATAGAACGTCTTGTTTTGTTATTATTCCTTTCGTTTTTTAATTTTGATATATATTAACCACGTTTAAATAATGTGTTTTCGTTTGTAAGATGAAAAAATCAATAGAGAACAGTGCTTGCTTAGCTCACTATTTCAAAGGTCGTTGTCTTGTAATAACATAAACTCATAATTAGTTGTAAATTGATGTACGATATAATAATTAAATTAACATCCGTCGTTGTCATAGAAATAAACATCATTCCTATTTGTAACGAGAAACATATATCATTCTCGTTTGTACGTTTGTAAGAGGTTCTTCGTTGAATGTATTATTTAGAAGCTTGTTTTGGATAGTATATCGGAGAATCATAAATACATTTATACCAGAACTTATTTAACCAAATATTAAATTCTTTCCAACCATAGGAGAATTCTTAAGTCTTTCACTATCATTCTATTAAAACAGGAAGAACTTGATCTTACTTGTATTGGATTCCGAAGTTTCACAAAATCCATACAAGGAAAGATAAATGAATTACTAGATCTTTATTCGTGACTCAAATTTTGTCTTATTTAGATAAGTCTATTCTACATCTGGCATCGACCAAATGTAGATTCTAAAACATATCCCAATAATAATTTTAAATCTTGTTTCTAATATATTGATATCTGCTGTAAAAAGTATATTCTTCAATACTTTACATCATCATCCTTTTTCTCAAAATTCAAAGAACGTCTGCAACAAATCATTCACTTGTCATTCTTTCACAGAAACGTAAAGCCAAGATATAAATATCTAGTGCTCAACAGGGATTCTGTTTTATTTATTTATTTATTTATTTATTTATTTATTTATTTTTGTAAAACACCATACAGATTGCAAACAAAAATATACTGAAGATACCATCAACAAAATGTTAAGTTTTTGATAGGCAACACATTTCTCATACTTGGCAATATAATTTTCAAACAAACAATCGATATACCAATATTTACAAATTGTGTACCTTTTTATATTGATTTGTATCTTTATATGCGGGACATTGTTAAATTCACAGAGAAGACAGTTACTAAATCATTCACCTCCACGTACAGATATAAAGATGACGTCCTGTCTCTTAAAAATCCCAAATTTGGAGTATATGCGAATGTCATCTATCTTAGTGAACTTGAAATAAAAGATACGTCTGATTTTTTTCTGCTTCATGTTTGGACATGTACCTCAATTGTAACACCCGCATAAGGCTGCATTTAAAGCTTTATGACAAAAGTAACGACTTTTATTTTTCAAACATAAATTTCCGTCTCTATGCAGTAATATTTTAGTTTTTCATGCGTATGGTGTATTTGTTTCACAGTTAATAGGGTATGGTAGAGATTTTTCCTATAACGGGAACTGTCTACAACGAAACATGCTGCTTACATACATGTATAAGTTGACTCGGGGACATTGCAAAGTAAGCTTACTAATTATAAGGCCCTTAAAGAGTTTTATGTTGTTGATAAGTATGAAGCCGCTGTATTCAAACTTATCCTGGATATATTTGACGTACCATGATTTTTTTTTATTCTCAAATTTATTTCACACGTGGCGGGTGTATCTAACTTGATAGGAGACGCTTATTGTTCCGTAGCACCAAGCCTTAACTCTCTGGCGGCTGATGTTTACATTGCTTTTGGAATTATGAATTACAATTTTACCAGAATGTATATTGTTTGGTCATTTAGTTTTATAATATTTGGCACATGACATTGATCTAAAACTAAATGATATATTTTCCATACGTTTGTTAACCGTAATTTAGTTTTGTGCTATTTCTACCTTCTGTTCTTAGAGAGTTAATTGTATTTTACATTCGAGTCAAGATTAAGTTGAAACGATCAGTATTGTCGATAAAACAAGTGTCACTACAAAACATTACCGCCATCCGTCAAAGAAACTATAATATTCTTACACTGCCAAAGTTGGGTTCGAACAATGATGGTGAGAAAAGCGTCGATATGCAAGCCAGTCTCTGCTTTATACCAGACGTTCACCAAATGTGAGCGAGAGAGCCAAACAACGTTATTTTAATTACCCAGTCCAATTCAGTATTGTAATTTTTATTTATTTTAATAAAAGAAATTCCGTCTTTTCATTCTAAAATTTATACATTTTTTTTCAAAAATAGAATTTTAACTTTTAATGAAAACAGTCTTTTTTCATGCGCATACTATGTTTACTTACCGGGTTGTGTAACATCTTCATGATTCAAATTCAAAGTTAAAAAATTTTGCCACCGAGTCAATCATTTAACCAAAATATTCTACAAAGATTTATAAAGTAATATAACCACCTACTTATGATAAAATTACATGTACATGTATTATAATTTATAAATCAACTTAATGTAAGTAGGACTATATTCTTAAATAAAAATTAAATAAGTGTGTGATCTATAACAAATAACAAGTATTACAAAGAATTTATGTCTTAAATAATTTTTTGTTCTGCGTTCATTTTTTACTAAGAATTTACAAAGAATCACACACACACACACACACACACACACACACACACACACACCCCTTAACGTATATGTATTTTATAAGTGTAAATTTACTAAAAAAAAAAAAAAAAAAAAAAAAAAAAAACAAAGATTTTTTTCTAGTGTTTATGTGTAAACAGGCATAATTTAACACTATCAGCAAAAAATAATAAATAGTATAAGTATATACATACTCATTTAAAAATATTATAAATCATCACAGCGGGAAAATCGTTATTAATACATGTAGTTAGTTTCATTTTTGATATTTAAATATTTTACCTTTAACAGAAATTCCATGCCGTTTCACCAGTATTTTCTGTCGGGTCAAAACATGTCACTAAACTTGTTATGACATTATGACTTAATTATTAACTAAAGATTATCGGATACTTAATACCAGCTTTACTACAAGCGCAGTAAGATATATCGTTGTCATAATATAGATTGTTGTTTATTTACTTAACGGTTCAATGAATTTTTTTATAAAGAGTGCGTTCGGTATTCAATCAATGTGTTATCATTGGTAGTTTTTTTCCTTGCCTACGGGTGCCAACTGTAATTATAATTAACCGTGGGTAAGAACGAAAAATAGATACATTTGCACATAAGCATATATTACAGTGTTGCAATTTTCTACTTATGATTTTTTTAAATTAAAAAAACAGCACATCAGCAAAACAAGACAATAACATCAAACGAAAATCCCAAATGTGATGCTTGAAGAAACCGGAGTGCCATAAGAAAAGCACATAGTTCAGCAAGCAAACCGACAAACTTTTTTACACTATCTAAAGTGGGATTGAATCTAGGCGGCGAGAGACAATGTGAATCATTAGGGTATGTAATTGACGCTACCTAAAGATACAGAGGGTAAACATTTTCTGAATTTTAAATTATATTCAAATAAGGAATTGTTTCGTTTCATGCTTGTCATCCTTTACAACAACAATTTTTTTTATTTGAAAGACTGTAATTGACAAATATTTATCGAGATTAATGGAATTAAAAAGAGCTGTAAGGTAAATATATGCCTTTAATTTACTTTAATATTCCAAACCTGACTTATCAAAAAAAAAAAATCTTGACCATCTTGCAAACCAAATAGAACATTGCAAAACATTCAATGGTGTGTGATTGGCACCATCAAATCTGTTATTACATGATTTACATGATTCAAATAAGTAAATTCGAAGAAAAGTTTTCATGGATTACAAAAGAAAATTACATCAAAACAAAATGGATCTTTCGGACCAGAAATGTTACAGTTAACCACGCTAAAGTGACAATACCTATACAAACCCGTTTATTGAGACATCTGGTTCTAATTTTAAACAAAATGAACCTCTATTTAACAAACATCTGCCTTTAAAAATCTTAGGTCTAATCGATGGTTTTCAGTAAATAAGTAAACAATTTAAGTGTATACTTTTGTCTAGAATAACGATTAAATGGCTTTACTTTCCCGAACTTACCTAATCGGGAACAAAATCGCCATTAAAATCTATAATCTGATCTTAGTTTTCAATCTGATGCACAAATTTTATCTGTTTCTACTTGTAAAAGGGCACTTACATCATTAATATATTTTCGAATGTTGTGATACTTTCTTTGTTAGGTGAGTTACTTACAAATATGTGTTTTCACCAACAATTTCCATTTGAAGCATTGTGTTTAATTTTACATAGATCTACAATTAGAAAGTATTGCTTTTTTTAGTGAGCATTTTATTTTCAAATAAATAAATTCCACCAGTACCGGACCAAACAAAAGACAAACAAGAGGCCCAAAAGAGCCGGTACTGCTCAACTGGCAGCTGAAATGCATAGCTAAATATAAAACACAGTTATGACATAAGATGATCTAGTTTTTTGCCATAGGCTCAACAATATAGATTGTTACTTTCATTAAAAGTTCTATTTTTTCATTTAAAGTAACTGCGGATTCGCTGGATTTAGAATCTAGCCGAAAACGCAAACTTTAATCTACTCCATCTGGGAACCTTTCAAAGCATATTTGTTTTTATTTAGTGCTGAGCTTATAGAGAAAAGCTTTTTTAAAGGAATTTACTATATGTAGCTGATAGCATGCAAACGAAAAAAAAAAAAACGAAAAAAAGTAATGGGAAACCATGTTATAAAAATTAAATGGTCATATACCAAATTTGATATAAATTGATTAGCAAATGAATGAAGGCTTGTCTATTGAACTGGATTATTTCATTTATTTATAGTAACGATAGCTGTGTTTGATGTGGGATTAGAATGAAAATTAAAAACAATTAATTTCCTTTACTTTGAATTAAATTTAGTCTCATTTAGTGAAGAAGTTGTTCAAAGAATCCGCTATATTTAGCTGCTAATTTGGATACTGTGGTCATAACATTCCAACGGAAGAAAAAGAGTTACGGAAACAATGTTACATATATAACACGTCAAGAGTTCTACTTGTATATCAAATTTAAACCAAATTTATCTTCAAATAATTATGTAATTACCATTTATCTGAGGGATTTTATTTATATTTACAGCGGTCATCCTACATGCAGGATCGTGTCGGAAATTTACTGTATCTAGGGACCTTCTAAAACTAACTTGGTTTCATTTGCTCAAGAGGTTTCAGAGAAGAAGATTGAAGTTTACACACGTACGGACCTATGAACGCTTTGCCATGCCATAAGCTCAACTACGTATAACCAGTTGAGCTAAAAAAGATTAGACATTTTAATTTCTAGACAAATTTATTTTTTATCAGCAGTTATCAATAGATTAACGTATTTCTTTCCTCATTCCAAATTGTGTAGCTTTTCTAATTCAGGATTTTGTATCTTTTCAAATTCAGGATTGTGTATAGTGTCTAATACAGGATTCTGTAGACGTTCCAATTCCTGTTTTTCTAAAACATCTTTTTCAATTGTAGTTTTGTTTATTTGGATTTTCTTTCTAAGTGTAATTTCTAATGTTATGTAGGATATCACTGTCAATCCTAATACTGACATCACCATTAACAGCTTGGTAGAGGTACAAAAGAAGTTACTCGTTATAAATGATGTGCTGAAACCTATTGCGTTCCAACAATGGAGATTAGCAAATACTGGTTCTTTCTTGTCAGGAAATAATAATGCAATCAGAACTGGAAAATAAAATATATAGCTTTGTTTTTAAAATAAAAAATAAAAAATGACGTTGTTCCCATCAAAATTAAGAACGTAACATTAGCATATAAAATGGGGTACAAATATAAACACGTTTGTAGTCATTGTCTTGGCACACTTTATAAAAATACCATGACAGCTACAAATGTACATGTATACGTGTATACCGTCTAAAAGATTCCGGGGGCAGATTGTCTGTATCGAGAGCGGAGATCGTGGGTTCAAACCCCGGCCAGATAATACATAAGACTTTAATTTTAAAGATATTACTTCGGTATTTAGAAGATAGATTATATACTAGTTTGCCTATTGTTAGTATAATCTTGGAATGTGTGCTCTTTTGTGGTGTATTATCTCTGAGCTAACCCGTTAATGTCGCCTTTTTGCGTGTTAATACAAGTCAGACTATAAAACAGCAAGTTGCGCACACACGTACGTGTCCCTAGATGAATCTAACGAAATTAATAAATTGGTGTAAGTCACTTGAATAATGTAGTATTACTCTGTTTAGTTCTGGTGGGGTTGACATTAAATATTGTAGTAGAAATACAGTAAAGTAATTGAACATTTTATTTACAACTTATGTGGGACGGTGATGTGCAGAGTTCTTGCTGTATATATTATATAATTGTAAAAGTCATGTCTGGAACGCATAATATCACGATTACATAAAAGATGTGATGTGATGAAATAGTATTATAATTGTCACGAAGGCTGAGGTCGGGTTCAGTTAATGTATAAATTATAAATTACTAACAAGTCTTTTTAGAGTATATACACGTTTAAAAAAAAGTAAAATTTACATCACCAGTGGAAAATGCAATGATAATTACAAGTACATGTATTTCGATTTGAAAATAATTTTAAAATTGATAATTGTCATGCGTTATAAAACACTAAAATATATATAATTGACCTATTTTTTAAATATTGTTGATTCGTCTTTTACCGCTATACTCTCTCTTGGAGTATTGGTATAGTTCAAACATTATCCTTTTAGCGATGCTTTGGTCTATTCTTTGTGGACTGTCTTGTACAACTAATCAGGTTGTCAAACTCCTGCGCATTTTGGATTTAAATTTTACAATCGTCCTATAAATTTTTTAACATTTCATTAAACTCATCAGGTTGTCAAACTCCACCTTATTTTGAATTTAAATTTCAGACAATGTCATTCTAAAACAATTTTCATATTTTATTCAACTTATCAGGTTGTCACACTCGATACCATTCCGGGTTTTAATTTCACAAATTGTCATACCATAAATATTTCATTCTAAAATTTCACATTTTTGTTATGACAACATTCTCCATGAATTAAATGAGATCTTGGCAAATAAGATCTTAAGCTTGTTAAAATATAATCAGATTTTCTTAAAATGAAGACATGCAATTACATTTTGTACAAAATTATGGCGGAGTCTTGATTTTGAATTACCTTTTATTTTTTACAATACAACGATCTCTTTAGAACTCAACTGTACTGAAATCAGAGTACTGTCAATCTTAATATTGAGAATGAAGTTTTCTTTAAAAATTCAATCGAGATTAAATATAATTTTATTTCATAGTTATAAATAATACATTTCTTTTTAACAAATTTTACGTAATGTTTACACATATATAATTAAATATTATTTATAGGACCTCGTATTGTTAACTTTTTTCTGTTCAGCTATAGTTTTGACAAACTAACTGTTATGTGTGATTAAAATGAATTAGAATTCGAATATTCATAAATTTAGATACTTGCTGCCAAACAGAGTTTTTATCAATATCTAATTTGGTAAAAATTTTGCTCGTGATCTATACACATTTTATATGGTGTACTCTGGGGATATTGTTATCAAGACAAAAGATTAACAGACGTTGGACAAAAGTATTCGCACGATGGCGTTATTTTTAACTGTTGTTGTGCAATTCGCGTTATGTTAAAGCGGTATATTTTTAAAGGTAGGTATTGTATAGCTACACCGGTAATAAATATGAAAGTCAAAGGTCAGATTTGCATGTAGGTCAGGTTTGTTGTCGTCTGCTATTTTCAGAATCTGGATTTTTTTCTGAATCGGAAAATGGGTAGGAAATCGTCCGAGTTGAGTGTGAGTTGCAAAGAAATAATTATAAATTTGTTACAAGATGGAAACAGTTTTGGTAAAGTTAGTCAGTTATTAAGTATTCCTAAATCAACAATATTTAGTGTTTGGAAAAAATATTCAACACAAGGGAGTGTAGAAAATCTACCGAGAAGTGGAAGAAAAAAATCTATTGACGACAGGGCCGCCCGTAATCTTATCCGTCATGTTAGAAACGATAGGAAATCTGTATTGTCAGATATAACCAACAGGTTTAATGAAAATTATAATGCCCATGTATCAAATAAGACAGTCTGGAGATGTTTAAGAAAAAATAATTACAAAAGATGTGTCTGTAAAAAGAAAATACGTATCCGTGTTGCTAACAGAATAAAGCGAGTACGGTGGTGTTAAGAAAGGAGGGGTTGGACTGTTGAACAGAATTTGAAAAATGTTATATTTTCGGATGAGTCCCAAAATGTTCTTGGTTCTGATGACAGAGTGTATATTTGGCGGAAAAGCGACGAGGCTTGGTTACCGGACTGCATTTCACCTGGTGTACAGAAAAAATTTAGTGCGATGATTTGGGGATGCATTACGTATCATGGTGTCGGGACCATTTGTCGCATAATTGGTAACATAAATTCTCAAAAATATATTGAAATTTTAGAAGACAATTTATGGCCAGTTATCGCTAGGCATTTTGCAAATACTAACTATTTATTTATGGACGATAATGCAACCGTTCACAAGTCTCGATTGACAAATGCATACAAACTCGAAAATGACATTTCGTCCTTAGAATGGCCCGCCCAGTCTCCCGATATAAACCCCATTGAAAATGTTTGGCTAAAGATAAAGCGGGGAGTCCGACGAGTTTCACATTTAATAAACACTAATGAAGATTTACATAATCAAATTTTAAGAATTTGGGAATCATTTTCTGTGGAATACATCCAAAGTTTATATGCTAGTTTACCTGCACGGATACAGAGAGTTCAGAAGGCCCGTGGGTATATCACTAAATATTAAGGTAAGAATTTTTTTATATATATATGTTGCCTTTATTTCATAAAAAAGTAAAGCATTTGTTAATGAAAGAGTCTAAATTTGCGTATTTATGTTGATTCTAAGCCAAGTAATACACATTTGTTTATCGCGAACCGGTGTAATAGAAAAAAACATGGCCGCTAAAATCGTGCGAATACTTTTGTCCAACGTCTGTAGGTTTGTTATATATGTAATAAAATTTTAGTGTTTAGAAAAAAGTTCAATGATTCTGTTTGAATGATTTATAGACTAAGATTAATGACGATTAATATTATATTCACCATTGGTTTGGGCCTGCCACACGCCTTCTGTAATCCCCCATATAAGTGCTATGATAAATAAATAATAAACCTTCTCTGGTGTCCAGAAATAAAAAAGTATGAACATAGTCATGTTAAGTACTGACGCCAGAGCGTACAAAAAGTGACGACCTGTGAACCTGACTATCCGTGACAATACAAAATTTGCAACAACGATTGAAGCACCATGTGTTGCGCAAATATATCCAACGTAATGTATTCCAAATGGACAGCTAATAAACGACTGGAAAAGAAATAGATAATGTAAGAATAATTAGTTGTAGTTATCAATTTATATACAACATCATAGGCAAGTTTATAATAAGTGTACCGCAAAAATATATATATATACGTTGACAAAGTCACAAAGTTAATTTACGTTCGAGTCTTGAGAAATTACCCGAACGTATTTTCGCTTTTTAACCAATAAAAAATCGTGAAGAATATGTAAAATTTAATTATTTTTTAGTGATCTGAATGAAAATCAGACGAAGTGGTCATAATTCCAAGCTCCAGCCAAAACTTAACATTCGTACATTGCGACATATGCAAATAGAAGGCAGACGCTGTTTGGAGCTTAAATAAAACCTACTGAAGCTAATGTCAGCATGGCTGTATTGTCCTTGGTGACATTTGATTAAAGTCAATCAAAGTAGTAGGGGCGATTTATTTATCAATCGGGACTTTGATAAATTATCTGAACGTTTTCTCGACTTTAAAAGAAATTATTAGAAATTGCAAGTGGCAGTTGTAGCTCGCTAGACAGTTGGTTCTTACCCTTTCGGAGCACCTGGTCACACTTTCTTAAGTTCACGTGTTTAACTAAATTGGACAGTTTTCAAAGTTTTTGTATTGTTTTTGGTGATTTATGATTTGGACATGGACTGGTATGTTTGGCTTTTATTGGACATTTTTCATGCCCAAATATTAATAAAAATTGGTGTAATGTGGACAAAAAGACAATGAAGTGATACTTCTGCCACGTTACTCCTCGTTTACCCCGTCATATATAAAGCTAAAAAAACAACAACAAAGATCTTAAAAAAAAGATAAAGAATTTAAAAAAGAAGAGGCATATTTTTTTTAAATAAATAAGTCTTGTTTCTCAATTTAAATGTTCATGAAAAAAGTTGTAATAGATTTAGTCGTGGGGTATAGACGAAAACAAAATCATTGCAATAATACAGAGTTTGAGTACGCTTAACTATTTAAAAAATCTTTACAACAAACCTACAATGTGCTTTATATATGTAAGTAAATGAAATAAAAACAAATTTGAAATATATTTTATACCTTTGTGACATCTGCCCAGAATAAAGCTTGTTCCAGTGCGATAAATAGAAACATTGGTAGTAATAACAAAACCTCATAATCTCCTAATGCTAAAAAACAAGATGATATTGACGACTTCAAGCTTTTTTCTTCGCTCCATTTACTTTTAGGAAGAGGTGGTATAAATATTAATGTAATAAACAGTGCCATTAAATCAAACACCAAATAAATTCCTAAAAGGGTGTATAAGACTTCACGTCCCGGTTCTACTATTTTTGTTGCGTTTATGGACAACGGGCAACTGTTTGCTCCACATATTTTCGTTGCATTTTGAAATTCGTCATATGAACCTTTGTTCAACACGAGAGAAGAGATGATATTTCCTGTAAATTGAGAAGTTTCATGTATCGTGAAAAATATTCCGTTTAATTTACTTAAAGCTGCGTGCAAATCTTGATTTTTAGTTTTTGCTAGAGATGCGCCATTTGAAGAGAGAAATAATCCCTGAGATGTCCACAAACTTCCTGATGCAAGTACCAATAAAATTGACGAGGGTATTAACGTTGCAAATATCGGATAAAAATTTGATGAAATGTATATACTGTGCGCAATCCACGCGATTATAAGTGTTAACTTTCCTCCCACTAATTTAATGACGGTTGGTGCACATATACAAGAAACTATAACACAAGCATAAACACAGGCAAGAGAAGTTACTCCTAATCCTTCTTTCTGGTTTAAACTACTTTGAAGCATTTGAATAGATTTATAAGCAGTAAAGGCAAGCGCGAACGACAATGCAAGTGTAGCAGTATTCCTGACTTCTTTTCCGACAAGTTCTCTGTCATCTTTTTCCCCATAGCACTTCAAGTTGACAACCATAGTACTGTTTACTTTAGTTCATATCAAGATAAGGACCGATATAGTGATTGTGATTGAAATCTTTGTTGCGCATCTGTGTTGATATGAATATTAAATATGTTCTAATCGATTTATACTAACTACCTGACAAACTACTCTTTTCCAGTGAATGACGTAACAATTCTCTTTTTTGCATATCACGTGATTAAAATATGCCAAGCTGCTTGTTTTACAATGCATCTAAGTTGGCCTAAATCCAAATGCACACGATGTAAATTTATCTAAGAAGTCATAAAGTACACTGTTTACACTAAGAAACATTTTAAAACATTTTACAATGAATACTTAAAGTGAATAAAAACAGCTGTCGGAGAAAAAACAAATTATGTAATTTATTTGGTTTTCAGATATTTTAATTTTATGCTTTTAGAAAAAGTTACTGAATTTTTCAAGCATAAATGTGTTTTAACTTTTAAGGTAAAGTTTACCAATCAATTGTAAACATATGCCTGGTTTGAAGCAAATTGTGAACGTTGTTCCGAACCAACACCTAATGGGCTCCAGTGGTATGGTTGTTGACCGCTGCTCGGTAGTTGGTTTTTATTTTTAAAATCAAACATCATAGATGGTTTGTGTCAGAACACACGATATTCGGGTATTAGTTAGGCAATATATGTTTAAAGAAAACATTTATGATACAAATAGCAAGTGTGAAAGTTTGCAAAGGTTGGTGTTCTAGCAATTTCAAGATGAATTATATGATTTATTCTTCTCCGATGGCTACAAATTGATTTATTTTTAAATGTGTTCTAAATTAAAACACTGTTCATGTAAATAATTGTGAAACCGGGGCATGATCTCAAACGATCTAAAACCTCAAACGTATTAACTAAGAGCGGGTGGACTAAAGCGCTGGTTTCATCGCACCTGAAGGCGTCTACCTGTAAGCTTCTTTCGACGAACCAAATGGGGTTAAACCGTATTTAGGAAATATCGTCATTTTGTTCCAAATGCTGATAAATTGTCGTTTACTTGCACCATTGTAGAACTGACCGCCTTGAAGTTAGTAAGTGAAAGAATCATAACGAGAGAATAAAATAAAAAAGGGCTTCTCTCCACCAATTCTACCAATTATGGTTTAAATCCTAATCTACTTATAAAATCATTCATTTTCGCTGTCAGACAAACAATATACATTTACTTACAAAGGTGACATCTGTACAATATTGTGTCACAAATTAAAACACTTAAAACAATTAAAACAATATATATATATATATATATATATATATATATATATATATATATATATATATATATATATATATATATATATATATAATTTCATTGTTAAGTGCACTTTGTTTGTTAGTGTTTTAATTTGTGACACAATATATATATTATGCAACTTTACCTAACTAAACTTAACATAAACCTGAACGTTAACGTTAACACACATCAATTTCCAATGGAGAAAATTGTTCCGCACGAACGTAAGGTAATATTATGTGGTATATTGTTACAAAATGTTAAGCAGTTTAAAGTCTCTGAATGCATACAACATAAAAGCTGTGGGCACTGATTGCACAATACCTAGTAAACTATATGACCCTATAACGAAATGAATAAATGATTCTTTAAAGTTATCAAGTCACTTTCAAATCATATTAAACAATCTTTAGACCTCTGAAAACAAATTAAACAGTATTTATCTGTCGAATAAACAAGAAGCAAGAAGCAAATCATCCTCTTTTACTCTAATCAAGTGAAATTAGTCTTATTTCAATTTATTATACTGTCTAACATTGTTAAGAAATCATTACTCAGAAAATTTTGTTGAGATCGAAAATATGGTTGTTTTAACAATATTTAATTCAAATGCAAAAGCAATTAAAATATAGTCCAGATTTTTAAAATTTACATACGCACACGCGCGCATATGTGTTTTAAAACTGCATCAAGCTCTGTGATTGTGTTTTTCCCAGTTCTTTTTCTGTTATTTCAATTTCGATTTTCATTACTGTTCCTCCTTTCTTCTTAAGCTTGACAATAATCTCCAATATTATATATAACGTTAGTGCTACACTACACAAAACAATGGCCATTAACAGTTTTGATGACGTACATAGGTAGTTACTTGTAATGAATGATGCAGTTAAACAAATATTTTTCCAACAGTGGAGGTTAGCAAATACTGGCTCTTTCTTGTCGGGAAACAAAAAGGCAATTAAAGCTGTAAACATACAAAACATCTTGTTAACGTTAAGAATTGAAAATGCTTGTTTTGTGATAGCTTAAAATATATCAGGCACTTAAACTACATCGATGCATTTTGTCATTATGTCTAGAATCCGTCCTTTTTAAACATAAAATAACAGGAATGTATCGATGCCACTTCTCAAACATAAGGCGTTTTGCATACTATGATTTCTAATACGACTGTCCAAATAAAATAAATACATCAAATAGTTTTTAACAAATAAGTGACATAAAATATGACAGTTATAATCTATTGTTCCAAACTTGGATTTGTTTACAGATGTATGCTCTTGATTTTTACGATTTCTTTAAATTTTTGTTTACAATAATGTGTATGTTATAGAAATATTTAAGTCTAACCTCTACCTAAAGAACCATTGTTATTTCATAATAGTTGCCAACTAAATATACACTAAGTAGCCTGTTTTTAAACAAAGTAAATTGAGATTAACGAGATTTCTTAAAATGTAAAATACTTTTTACCGTTTGTCTGAGCTTGAGACAAGTAGATGTATGCCGTTGATTTTTACAATTTCTATAAATTTTAGCTTACAATAATGTGTATGTTTTAAAGACAGTGAAGTCCAATATCTCCCTATGGAACCATTATTAATATCATAACAGTTGCCAACGAAATAAATGTACACCAAATAGTCATAGTCTCCCGTTTCTCAAAAATCAAATTAAGATTAACGAGATTTCTTAAAATGTAAAATACTTTTTACCGTTTGTCTGAGCTTGCCATACACCTTCTGGGATTCCCCACAGTGCCGCTATGATATACAAATAGTATTCTTGATCTTGTGTCCACAGGTAAAGTGCAGCAAATATAGCCATATTGAGCGTAAACGCTAGAACGTACAAAAAGTGACTACCGGTAAACCTGGCTAGTCGAGATAGTACGATGTTGGATATTACAGTAGAAGCGCCGTATGTTCCAATGATAAATCCTACGTTTTGGATACCAAAAGGACAGCTTATAAATGACTGGAACAAAATCGCAATAAGAATCATATTTAATACGTTTGAAAGATAAAAAAAACTTCTAAAGAAATATTTTTGGGATACAAGAAACCAGTTGAAACATTTGGTATTTTCACCATTTTTTCAAAAATTGTTTTATCATGTTATATAATGTAATCAACTATCATTATCAAAATGTTAGATTTTTTTAAATTTAAACAAATGAACTTAACCACTTCAGTGCATCATGTATCGTATACTAATTTATGAAAATGTCCTTATTCGAAAATGTGCAATCTGCTTACAATTGTCATTGTACGAGTATGTAATGAAATTCACTAGTGTCTTCTATAATACACCTTATCGCGGATGTTCTCGACTTTGGTTTTATTGTCATTGCATTATGCTAAATTTCTTTTAATCGGTCCATTTTTTTTAAATTGCTTAATATACTATTTAGCAAAATTTTCAGCCGTCTTAATTTTTGAAATGTGTTTAAAACTAAGGTCTGTTCCCTAATGCAAAGCATTTCTTAGCTTGATTTGGATTCATATAATTTTGGAACTTAAGATTCATTATTTTTCCATTTTTGGCTTATGTTTTTTATCTATCAAACTTTTTGGTCTATAGTGTCACTGATGAGAAATGATTTTCCGAAACGTGCACATATGGCACATCAAAATTTAGCAGGTATTTGTTATATATTTATTTAACCTTTCAGTGTGAATAGATTTTGTAGTTGTCATTTGTTTCCAGTTTATGTAATAGCCAGTTAACAGCCAGCCATAAATTGCGCAATTCTCGAGCCTAAATGACTTTATTATACTGGGAACAATGTTCCGCATAGATAGTAATTCTACCATATTCCGACAAGTAGATTAATTCACTCTTTTCATAATTATATACTTAACCTTTGTAAAATCTGCCCAAAGCACAGCTTGTTCCATCGCCATGAAACCAAACAAGGGTAACAACATCAATACTTTATAATCCCCTAATGCTGAAAAACATGATGATACGGACGATTTTAAGCTTTTTTTCTCGTTCCATTTACTTCGTGGGAGAGGTGATATAAAAAGAACAGTTACAAGCAGAGCTATAAGGTCAAATACCAAGTATATTCCCAAAAGAATGTATACAACTTGATTATCTGGTTCCACTATTTTTGTTGCGTTTACGGATAACGGACAGTCCATTGCTCCACACAATTTCGTTGTATTTTCAAATTCATCGTATGAATTTCGATTCAAAACTAAAGAAGATATTATATTTCCAGTCACGTGTGATGTTTCGTGAATTGTACAAAATAGGCCGTTAAGGTTACTTAAAACAGCATGTAGATCTTGATGTTTGGTCCTTGCTAGTGACGCGCCATTTGTGGAGAGAAATAATCCTTGAGATGTCCATAAACTTCCTGTAATTATCCTAACAAAATTGACGATGGATTAAGTGTCGCGAATGTCGGGTAAAAATTCGATGCAATGTAAATAGTGTGTACAGTCCAAGCTGCAACAAGCGATAGTTTCCCTCCAATCAGTTTGATAACTGTTGGTGCACACGCGCTAGAAACGATGACGAATGCATACAGACAAGCAAGTGATGTCACTCCAAGTCCAGCCTTTTGGTTTAAGCTACTTTGCAGCGTTTGGATAGATATATAGGATGTGAATGCAAGAGCAAACGTCAAAGAGAGTGTTATGGTGTTCCTGATTTCATTTCCGACAAGATCTCTGTCATCATTTTCACCAAAACATTTAAAGTTGACTTTCCTGGTTTGCATATTACATTTAAATGCAAAGTTTGTATAAAGTTCAGATAAGAATACATGTCACTGATATCAAGCGAACTGATAACATATATTGTAGTACATTTGTACAATCCTAATGTCATGTATTAGCATGAAACACTTTTTCAGTTTATACATGTATATAAATTTCGAATTTTTATTCGAAAAGTGTTCATGATAATATAACAACTTTTTTATGTAAAAGTTTAGAAATTAAATTGTTACATTATAGTATGATAATAAAGTATAAAGCTCATAGATATTTAAGATGCTGTCTATTCAGAAATGTGAACAAAATATTCGTCTAAAATTCTGCACATGACAATGTCTTAGGGAGGATATTACTCAGACCCATGAACACTTTAACTTTGCAACAAAAAAGTTTAAGTCTAGTTAACTGAAGTTATCTCTGAGAATTCCAGTTTCTTCTACATCTCTGAACTTACTTCCTGGATATAAGCATAAAAATCTAGAAATCTAAAAAGACTAGAAATAAAAACTATAACTCAACACTGCATTTTTTATGCGTGTAACTATTTTCTTATAACTTGTCGTTTATTCGTCTAGTTATTAACCGTTTTAAAAAATAAAACACAAACATACCAGTCCACGTCCAAATCACAATTCAAAAAAGAAAACAAAGTAAAAAATTTGGAAAATAGCCAATTTAATTATACACGTGAACTTCCATCAAGTAAGTGAGGCCGGGTGCTCCTTGTCTAGCTAGCTATACCCGTCAAGTAGAATAGAGTAATTAAAAATGTAATTTAAAATTAAATCACTTGTACAGATTTCTTTTTCTAAACTTTACACTAGCAGTAAGAATAAGAATTACTTATGCATTTATACCAATAGAAGCATATTGTGGAAGATTTATTTATTTTGGAAAAAATCTTTGTGCAAATCACTGTTACAGTCTAATTATGCTAACAGTCGTATATTCCTTCTTCCTTGGGGTTTGGTTTTGCATACTAACTAGGCCTAAAACTCAACGAATCAGACGAAACACTGTATATACACCAAATGAAAGCTTGTTCTCGTTGTAATTATGTCAAAGTTTATTACAAATATTGAAAATCAAAAACATAATTTTGTTTTGTCTTTTCACAGCGCCTTCACTATCTAAGTAAAATCGCATTCAAATACTTGTGTAAAAAGTTGTAAGTTTCCTAGTTGAACGATGTTGATTTTTTTTTTTGGCACTCCGTTTTCTGAATCTTTCAAGAACTGATCGAGTAAATATAATCAACGGAATCTTGACTGGAACTTTAAAAATTATAACTCCACGTTTTAAATTTTGTCCACATTTAACAAACAAATCTTTTGAATCTCTTTGGAACAGAAATAACAATAAAAATGTCCTAAACTATCTGAATTCAAGGAATTTAAATTCTGTCTAGAACTTGTCTTAGAAGTCATACTAACGTACATTGATTCAAGTATTATTATTTTATTATTATTCAAAGTCACAATATTAGTTTTTATCTTACAATTAATATGTATTTTGTTTTAATTTGTTTCATGCTGAACTGATACAAGGGTGTCTGATACAAGATTCCTTATCAGGCATATGCCTGATACAACGTCGCATGCATTAGATTGGGAACTACTGTCACTCTGTTGTAATGACGTCATCAGATTGGAATGTCATGTAAACAAAAGCTAGGGATTCCCCGGCATTACTTCCTGTCAATTATAAACATAACTAATGAAATTCGAAATAAAATGAAATTTTTTAATCCAAAAATTCAGAAACAAAAAAGCAAGAATAAATTACATTGAATTTTTTTTTCCGTTATTTTTCTTTACGCGACAAACCGAGACTTACAGTGCCGCCTGCTTGTCTAGACCACCCTCAAACGTCGACGGGATTCTCTAAGCCTACTACTGTTTTGTTTTAAAAAACGTCAAAATGGAGGCAAATTTTGTACTTGTAGCACCTAATTTTTAGACGATTTATATCTCGTTTTAATAAACATAAGTGAGAAGAAAAAAGAATATTTTGTACTTACCATGAAAAATGAAAATACTGCACGAAAAACAAATTTAGTGATGAATGTGTTTGATGAACTTCTCAATGAAAGAAAAGAGTCTCGCTCAGCAGAAAATTTAGACTCTTAAATTCGTATGAACTTTATGGTTATATCGGTTCGTTTTTACTTTTAATTAAAAAAAAAAACGGACGGGTTTGAGCCTCTTCCACAGGGGGATTGATCGCTATTTTAAAGAAAAAAGGTATCAATTTAGAATTACTGAAGACCGCGAGTTTGAAAGTTCTAGAGAAATTTTATTAAAAAAGGAGAAAAATTTAAAGGAACTGGGCAAGGGCAATAAACCAAAAAGGGGCAGAGCCATTCACTGAAAACCAGGAAAATATTACATAAAAAAAGGCATTATTGGAATCCATGATCCCCAGGTCTTAATAAATAAACTGTGGCTAAACAATACAAAATTATTTGGAAAACGGGTTGTGAAAGAAAACCATAAATTACGGTGGACGATTTTAAGTTAAAAATTGATGAAAATGGAAAAACAGTATCTTGAACATATCGAAAGAAGCACAAAAACAAGAACAGAAGAAAGGTCCACTCACCTAAGAGCGTTTAACCTGAAAGCTTTTGAAATTCCTGATAATCCAATTTTTGTCCTGTCATGACTACAAAGAATTTAAAAACATATGTCCACCTTATACGATCCAAGATGACTCCTCTTTTTACATAGAAATAAATCACAACAAGAAAAAAGAATCCGAATATTGGTTCAAAGATCAACCTTTAGGTGAACACAAAATTTCCAAAATAATGACAAACATGGCTAAACAGGCAGACATTCCCGAAAAAAAACCAAACAAACACGAGTGCCCGCAAGGCAATGGTCATAAAAACATTCAAAGTGTGAAAAAATATGCTGTTGTATCTCATGAAATGCAGAACAAAATGTCGAACATTTTATGTATGGCACCGAAAACAGAAAATATAAACAATCCACCACTTTTGATGTCATATTCAAATGCTGTCCAAATTCCATGTCAAATTCATCAGTTGCAGCTCCTTTCACCGGAAATTTTAATGCCAGTGGTAATTTAACACTGAACTATATAAACTGTCACAATTATTATTCTGATTCCTCAAAAGAACAATCACTCTCTCCAAAAAAACAAAAATATAGAAAGACCGTAAGTGACACAGCCGCCCTTTCTAGTGACGTTTAATGGACCGACTATAAAAAAAATGCCGCTAATATGTTTGGAAGCGTGACGTCAAAAAGTGTCTAAAATGATGTTGTTTTTATTTTAATTTTCCATGAATAAATTATGATTTTTGTTGATTTTGTGTTTAAATCATTTTAAATATTGTGTGCGGCGAGTCGTGATATGTCATGGAGGCAAGACCAGTCTCTGATACAAATCCCGTACATACATAATATGTAGATAATATGTATATATGATATTGTTGCACGATTCCCTGATTAATGACTTACTTTAATATCCCCTATATTGCACGAGTGACTTAACGTGTCACAACGATTTATCACCTTAAACTTTAAAAAAAAGTAACGTCAGTTATGGAATTCGAAACCAATCCAAGAGATGATTTAAAAAATAGCTAGAAATAAATAACAAGGTTAAAAGATTTGTTTTATAAAACTGATGATTTGGAGGCTGGGTCGGAAATTTAAGAAAAAAAGATTGAGTTCTAATGACAAAAATTGCAAAAGATGAACATTATGTTACAAGAAAAGTTATACAGACGGAAATATACATGATTATGAAGGAAATTCTTAGCTTCAAACTTAATCTTCTCTTTTTGGGTTAGAAAAAAATTATATAGCAAATAAAGAAACAAACAGTTTAATAAGAGCTCTTTTAATTTAAAATCTAAAGTATAGTGTTGAATATACGTGTAGTTGTAACTTGATAAATACAGTGGAAACATATTGTGTGTGTGTGTGTGTGTGTGTGTGTGTGTGTGTGTGTGTGATGGGCCTTACCTGTTTGTCCTTTTTTAATGACCACCTTGTGGTATTTTATAACACGTACATGTCAGGATGGGGTAATTGTAAAATGCAATTGCAATTAACCGTAATTAATTACAATTTTTAAGTAATTGAATGTTATGTGTAACTAAACCTTTTTCAATTGCTTGTAATTGTAAAATTATAAATTACGTTAAAACGTGTACTTTTCTTGTTATTAAAACAGTATTTGCAGAATGTTTTGATTTATGAAGCTTACATTAATGATTGATAGTGTTTAGCTTCCATAACAAAAGTGACATTAAAAATATGGTGTTTAGTTTCCATGACAAAAACAAAAGTTTTGATATGATATTTCTAAACGAAAGAATAAACAGAAAAATCTTTGATAGAAACAATGGCACACTGCAACAATTTTTTATAATGAATGTATAATAAAATGTCTGGTCTTAAAGTATATAATAAAATGCCTAATCTTAGTATAGAATAACAAATAAACAGAGATTTTGAATTACGAACCTGAATAGTATATAAGATATTCAAAAGGAAAACCTCATCTCAGGTATTAATTGAGCTGTCACTTTGTAATATCCTATGTTCATAAATTAATTCTAAATGAGTAAATTGCCTTGTAAAATTAAACAAGTTGATCACGTGATTATAGTCCTTAGACGTTTTGTGTTGAACATATGGAAAAACGTTTACGTCACGAAACAGCGAAATAACATCATTTCTATAGAAACATTCACTGATGCAATTCTATCTTTTGTGTTAGCCCACGTGGTATCTACAAAACACAAAACAAGGTGTCGTCTGCTATATACTTCATTTTGATTATCAACGAATAGCATGCGCGTGGCAATGTAAGCCGTGAATGGGAGGTACAGAAATAATACAAGTCTAATGTTTGTTTTTTTCCTAATGCTAAATACATATCAAATGGAGAAACTTGTTTCGTAATATGGTATTAAATGATGTTTTGTTATCAAAATTTTAAGAAACTTTCGTTTTCTGAACGCACATAATATAAAAGCTAAAGATAAGATAAATGCTTCGAGTTTGATATCACTGATTGAATAGTACCTAGTAACCTATGTGATCCTTAAACGAAACTTTAAATATCTTTAAATCAGCCATGTCACTTATCAACTATATTTAAACAGACTTAACACATCTAAAAACAAACTAAATAATAATTATCTGTAAAAATACAACAAGCAAATCTTCTTCCTTAAAACTCTACTCATATCAGCCGATTTCAAGTTTATTTGACGAAAACTATCTAATATTGTTTAGAACAAATCACTCAGATATCCTGTTGCGATCTTAGATTATGTTCGTTTTGAGATTATTTATTTAAGGTGCTAAAAGCAAAATAAATATACATTTAAGAGTCTATAAATGTACATACACACGGGCGCATTTGTGTGTTTCAGGATTGCATCAAGCTTTTGTCTGTTCCTCTAATTCTGTTACTCTGTTCTTGACAATTATCTCTAATATATGTATATGCCGTTACTGTTACAATACACCAAACCATAGCCATTATCAGTTTTGATGAAATGAATAGCGCAGTAAAACTAATACTCTTCCATCAGAAGAGTTTAACAAAAACTGGATCTTTCTTGTCGGGAAACAACAAAGCAATCAACGAAGAAAACAAGTAAAACATCTTTTAACGTTAAGAAACATTGAAAATGCTGGTTTTGTAATACATGTATTTTGAAATATATCAGGAACTTGAACTACATCGATGCTTTTTGTTATTATGTCTTTAGCCCGTCCTTTATGGAATATTTACTACCAGAAGTTTCTTAATGCCACTTCAGAATTATTGTGCGTTTTGATTTCCGATATGACTGTCCAAAAAAATAAATGTATCATACAGTTTTTTGAAAAATATGGGACATAAAATGTGACACTCATCATCTATTGTATCTAACTTGGTTTAGTTTAGACAAGTAGATGTATGCCGTTGATTTTTACAATTTCTATAAATTTTAGCTTACAATTATGTGTATGTTTTAAAGACAGTGAAGTCCAATTTCTCCCTATGGAACCATTATTAATATCATAACAGTTGCCAACGAAATAAATGTACACCAAATAGTCATAGTCTCCCGTTTCTCAAAAATCAAATTAAGATTAACGAGATTTCTTAAAATGTAAAATACTTTTTACCGTTTGTCTGAGCTTGTCATACACCTTCTGGGATTCCCCACAGTGCCGCTATGATATACAAATAGTATTCTTGATCTGGTGTCCACAGGTAAAGTGCAGCAGATATAGCCATATTGAGCGTAAACGCTAGAACGAACAAAAAGTGACGACCGGTAAACCTGGCTAGTCGAGATAGTACGATGTTGGATATTACAGTAGAAGCGCCGTATGTTCCAATGATAAATATATAACACAAATACCAGTCAAATTTTGATGTGCCAGATGTGCACATTTCGGAAATTCATTCCTCATCAGTGACACTAAGACCAAAAAGTTTGATAGATAAAAAACATAGGCCAAATATAAGCTAAATCCTACGTTCTGGATACCAAAAGGACAGCTTACAAATGACAAGAACAAAATCGCAGTTAGAATTATAATTACGGCGTGTGAAAAGATAAAAAACCAGTTTGGATTATATTTTTCATCTATTAAACTTTTCGGCCCCTAGTGTCACTGAGGGGGAATGATTTTCCGAAATGTGCATATATGGCACATCGAAGTTTAACAGGTACTAGTGTTATATATTTTAAAGGAATATTTTTGGAATACAAGAAACCATTTAATACAGATGGTATTGTCACTATTTTTGTCAACAAACGTTTTTATTCTATGATATTATTTAATCAAATATCATTATCAAAATGTTACATTTTTTCTTTTTGAACTTAACAAATGAATATAATGGGGAAAGTTTTTTTGACAATTATCCAATAACTAAGTATTCAAGTGTATTGTATAATTAACAAAAAAAAAACTTGTTTCATTTTGATATGCCATGTGCACATTTTAGAAAAAATATTTCTCATCAGTGACATTTAAAAATTAATGAATCCAAAGTTCCAAAACTATATGAATCTAAAACCAGCTTAGGAACGCTGTGCATTAGAGAACAAACCTTAGTTTTGAATAAATGCCAAAATTTTTGACAGCACAAAGTATATTCCCCCTTGAGTTATACTGATAATTAACCTGTTTGTATTAGATGATACGTTGGTATGCTTACAATAATCATTGTATGTAATGAAACTCATTAGTGTCTCCTATTATACATCTTGACTTGGATATTCTTAACTTTGATTTCTTGTCATTCATTATATGGAATTCATTTTTTCGGTTCAGTTTTTATAGCTCACCTGAGCTGAAAGCCCAGATGAGTTATTGCTATCCATCTCCGTCCGTCGTGCGTCGTGCGTCGTGCGTCGTCCGTCGTGCGTAAACTTTTTACATTTTAATCTTCTCCTCCACAACCACAGCGCCAAGGTCACAGCTGCAAAAGAAGACTTAAATTGCTAATTATCTTGAAAACTATTAACTTTTTGTATAGGCATGTATATTAGACTATTGTAGGTATTGACATGACGATCATTTTGAAAAATGGTTCAAGGTCATATATTGAAAGTTCAAGGTCACAGCTGCAAAAGAAGACTGAAATTGCTAATTATCTTGAAAACTATTAAATTTTTGTATAGGCATGTATATTAGAATATTGTAGGTTTTGCAACAACGATCATTTTGAACTATGGTTCAAGGTCATATATTGAAAGGTCAAGGTCACAGCTGCAGAAGAATACTTAAATTGCTAATTATCTTGAAAACTATTAACTTTTTGTATAGGCATGTATATTAGTATATTGTAGGTATTGACATGACGATCATTTTGAAATATGGTTCAAGGTCATATATTGAAAGGTCAAGGTTACAGCTGCAGAAGATTACTTAAATTGCTAATTATCTTAAAAACTATCAATTTTTTGTATAGGCATGTACATTAGACTTTGGTAGGTAATGACAAGACGATCATTTTGATATATGGTTCAAGTTCATATGTTGAAAGTTCAAGGTCACAGCTGCAAAAGAAGACTTAAAATTGCTAATTATCTTGAAAACTATCAACTTTTTGTATAGGCATGTATATTAGACTATTGTAGGAATTGACATGGCAGTAATTTTGATATATGGTTCAAGGTCATATGTTGAAAGGTCAAGGTCACAGCTGCAAAAGAAGACTTAAAATTGCTAATTATCTTGAAAACTATTACTTTTTTGTATAGGCATGTATATTAGAATATTGTAGGTATTGACATAGGGTTCAAGGTTATATGTTCAAAGGTCAAGGTCATATCAACATAGGAATACTAAATATTAATTATCTTGAAAGCTATTAATTTCATGCATAGGCATGTATATTAGAATATTTTAGGTATTGACATGACAATCATTTATGGTTTGAAGTCATATATTTTCAAAGGTCAAGGACATAGCTGCATAATTATACTGAAATTGATAAATGATTGCACTACATAAGCTACTTATAAATGAAAAGTGAGTGGATATACGTTAAGGCCCATGGGCCTCTTGTTTAAATAAGATTGTAAAACTCTTCTGTGTATACAGCTTGTGAAACGTCATGCTATACCTACGTAACAGTTGAAAATTATTGAGTATCCTTAGAGCTTCAAAGTACTTTATTTTGGGGACAAAGTTTCGCATAAACATTACTTACATTTTACTTTATTATATGGGTTCAAGTTTTTAATAATAATATACTTTATCTTTGTAAAATACACCCATAGAACAGCTTGTTCCATAGCCATGACACCAAACAAGGGTAACAACATTAAAAGTTTGTAATCTCCTAATACTGAAAAATATGACGATACAGATGATTTCAAACTTTTGCGAGAAACGTGATATAAAAAGAACAGTTACAAACAGCGCCATAAGGTCAAATACAAGTATATTCCTAGAAGGACTTGATTCTCTGGTCCCACTTTTTTGCCGCATTTACAGATAATGGACAGTCCATTGCTCCACAATATTTCGTTGTATTTTTAAACTCCTCGATTTAATACGAGGGAAGATATGATATTTCCAGTCACGTGTGATGTTTCGTGAATTGTAAAAAATAAACCGTTAAGGTTACTTTAAACAGCATGGAGATCTTGATGTTTGGTCCTTGCTAGTGACGCACCATTTGTGTAAAGAAATAATGCTTGAGATGTCCATAAACTTCCTGTAATTAATCCTTACAAAATTGACTATCGAATATGTTTGATCACAATAGGTGCACATACACAAGAAACAATAACGAATGGACACAGACAGGCCAGTAATGTCACTCCAAGTCCAGCCTTTTGGTTTAAACAACTTTGCAGTGTTTGGATAGATATATAGGATGTGAATGCAAGAGCAAATGTCAAAGAGAGTGTTATATATATAAACCTGTTCCGTTTGGTTTCGGTTAAAATTTTAGTAAAATCATAAAAACGTGTATTGTGTGCATAAAAAGCATGATGTACTTACTCTGGATGACTGTACTTACTGTGTCGTATGTATTAACAAGCGTATTGATTTTGTATCAGATGCTATTTAATTTTTAATTTTTATTGAAATAAAATGAATATTTTGTGTTTTTATGGAATTAATCATGATAGGTCATGAAATTAGTCATTATAAACTGACACCGATTAAACACTTTCAGTATGTAATAGAATACTGTAGTGTCTTAAGATAACGTACGGTGGATCGAGGTTAGAAATTAACTTATTCGATGATTCGAACCCCCGATTATTTAAACCTAAAAAGAAGACCCTTCAACTTTGAGTAATCGAAGTGTGATCGTATTTATATTATTTATAAAGAAAAAACCTATCAAAATTGACAACATAATTTTAATCTGTGGCGGGTAAATTGAAATATTTAATTCCCTCTCGTTCTTCCTCTTTTCTTTTAAAAGATCCTCTTATCGCTCAATTGCCTCATACTTACCAAATCTGAGCTTTTAGACTCTCAGATCTGAAACATCATCAGAATTTCGCTTTCAAATAACCATTTTTGCAATTTTGATCTAAATAATCACATTCTAGAGTCGATTGTAATATTAATTCAAGTAAACAAACACACTTACAGATTCATTTTCCATCTGATATGAATTAAAAAAGATCTTGCTGTTGGTAGACTTTTCACCAAACACAGAATATAACTTCTTAAAATATCTTTAAGTGACTCTTTCTCTCATAACGGAATTAACATTATCCGAGCAGTGATACGTAAATATCTCCGAATTGACTGTAACAGTAAATTGGGTGTATCAATCAGAATCCTCCCAACAAACACTTTATTTAAAATTCCCATTCAGCCTTGATATGTCACCTGTCTGTGATGGGCATTCCCCTGAAAACTGGGGTATTTTGGGAACACTTGAGACAGTTTTAATAATACAAGAATCATTTTGATCCTCTGTGACACAGTTATGCGTTTCCTTAAGTCTATGATCTCACCCCAGATTAACATGTGCTCTATATTTAATTCACTCCAGTGCTAAGTGTACTTAAACTAGTGGGATAGGATGTTTTTAACAAATTCCTAATTTAAGAACGAAGGGTATCCTTAAACTTTGTCTCTATTTCAATTTTTGGATCGGGCTTCTTAGGGATCTCTTGTATTTTCCTGTAGCCTCTATTGACTGATCATGAATAATATCGTGTCCTGACATGGGCATGATGATTTCAGTGTTACTGAATTAAACTAATATGCCTTGACTACACTTAACAATAATACTCACCTTTGTAAACATATAACATTGAAAGATATAGCATATAACTCAAAACATAAACACAAATCCTAATCACACACTAGTACTCAAATATCTGCAAATGGAATGTCCTACACTCTTCTTCCAAAAAATGAGTTGAAAAGTTGAAGTTGTACCCAACTTTGCTTTGATCTGTCATTCCTATGATGTTCAATGGACGTTTTATATATTTATTTATTTATCTTTTTTTTCGAATTTTTTTCTCACCAATGTTAATTTTCCCGCTTTTAACGAAAAGTGGGTCAATTTTTGGAACAGTGTAACAATGTAAGCAAAATATAAAATATAGTACAACATTAAAATTAATACAGAATTCACAAAAATTATGAAATACTTTATTAACCTTCACATTGTTTTGCACATTTTATTTATAACATCAATTTAGTCATTTCCACAGCAATTTTAAAAACTTTTAAAAATTAGAAAACCCCGAATTTCCTAAGGCGGATGGCAAATAATTAACAGTCTCGAAGATTGACAGGAAAATGATGTCTATCTCTCACTTTCAGTTTCGGAAATTGAAAGTGCAGTGCGAAAAAAATGTAATTTGCGAAGAAACAGTTTAAACTTTTGCAGCATGACATATGTCGGACAAAACGGTCAAAAGGACTTGAACACGAACCATATATCAAACTCTTGAGGACAAACCATGGCGTTTTTACTATATTGATTGAACAAACTTTGGGCAATTTTGTCAGTTTTATCATGTTTATCAAGCAGCGGTTTTAACATTTTTACAGGGCAGTCGACCGTCTCAGTTGCATACATTCTTTTTGAACATCTGTCATTTTCGTCTGTATAAGATAATCCCCGTTAAAATGTTTTTGATGTATTTCATGTTTTAAATGACATATTCTCCAGAATCGTCATTGTGAAACTCAAATGAATGGCTGTAACTGGTGGTGAAATTTATAGCTCTAGAAACAATTTATAGAAAGGTGGTACCATTTACACTGTCTGAGTATTATGGGAGAAAGTAGGGCACTTTTAAGATAATTGGAAATTTTTGATGATTTTAGTTGTCAAATGAATTTAATTTATATTTCTAAATTTATTAAATTAATTTTTTCTCTGGTTTCTTGTTGTTGTTTTGCTATGAATCTACTTGGAAAAGTAGTCCAGATAGTGAAACAATCATACGCACAATGCAATAATCATGTGATCAATGGCAGTTATTGTCCCGTATTTGCCACGTCTTAAAAATGTTTAAATAGTAAAGTTGTAAAGCAAATGTAAATATTCAACGTATGAATTGGCTGAGTCAATCTTCAGACTTGAATTCGATAGAGCACGTTTGGGACATCCTGCAACAACACATTTCGAAAAGGCCTCTACATAGATAGGAGCTTACTGGGCTAACTTAAAAAAAATCTCACAAAACACGATTCGCCGCTTGATCCGTTCCATCTGAAGACAATGTGTTGCTGTTATTCAAGCCCGTGGAGGACATACTCGCCACTGCTGATATTATTCTTCTGATAAGAAAATTTCTAATTTTTCGGGCCATATTATATTCCAGTTTGTTTTAGGAGTTGTCGTACTTTGTTTATCATCAAATTATTACATGTTAATACATTCATGCATTTATGAAATGTTTCATTAATGTCTAGAGTTTGTCAGTATTGAATATTGTTGAATGAACTTTCCAAAACTTCAGAAATAATTCTATCATAACTTTTGATCCTTAACTTTTTTGTTCAGTAAATATATATATATAACCGATGAATGTTCAGTCAAAAGAGTCAATATCCGACATAACATGCGGTTGCACTTTTTGCACGACTTTTTCATATTGTCAGTAGATTACGAACAGCAAACAAAATTTTTAAAGGAATTTTGAATAAAAACACTGATATTACAGAAAGTTTGCTTTTTATGCACTAATTTCAAATTTTCGTATCTGGAATATTACACCACTAACCCCCAATATTAGTTTTCAAAACTTGAACGGATTAAACATCTGGGTTCTGGTTTTTCAAGCAACACTAAATATACAACTGGAATTGTTCTGGACGTCAATATATTCATACAATCAAGCTATGGCAAAAATTAATTATCCATAGCAATAACCTTTTGTTTTTGGAAACTGGGGACATGGAAACGTCTGACTTCATGACCAACGTTTGGCGCAAAATTAAACCAGGCCTTGGATAACATAAAACAAATGTGTTGTTCGTATTGTTTATTGATAATGTAGTTTAAGACAAAAGATGAAGTATGAAACAAATACAAATACACAATACTGTCTAGAGATGAAGATTTTAAGAAAAATTTCCAATAATTTTAAAAACAAAAAAGTAATCGCAAATTTCAGAAAATTATAAAATATAAAAAATTCCCATATAAAATTATTCTTACCAGCTGTTCCCATATCAAATTTCATCTATAAAATTTCGGCCAGTAGTTGAATAAAGAGAAAGTAAAAATATATACATGTACGCACTTGCTCAGTTCACATTACCAGTTAACTTTACAACACAGTGAAGAAATTTCTTAATTAATTTATTAGTTAATTAATTTACTTAGTAATTTATCCAAGATAACTAACTTATTTACAATACCTTAATTAACCTCATGGTAGAAGGTTATGTGTAAATTTTGAAATTTAAAAAAAAGGTGTTTGATGATAATATAAAATTTTTTGAATGTATGAGTTTAAAAAAAATTAAAAATGTTACAAAATACTTAGCAGTATAGTATTAAATTTAAAAACTTATAAATATTTAAAATGCTGCTTTATACAGTTTGAACAAAATGTCATCCTAAAAATTCTGTATATGACAGCCATTAAGGGTACCTATGACTCAGGCGAAGGACACCTAAATTTTGCAACAAAGAACAATTTAAACTCTACTCAAGTTTACTTAAGTTTTATCCGGCCATTCTTGTTTTCTCTACATTTTTCGCACTGACATCCTCATTACAAGTTAAAGAATCTTTACTGTGGTTTAAAACCATCACTCCACTCCATTTACTTTTACTAAAGTTTTTAACTAAATCCATGTTCTTATGTTTGTTATCATTTATTCAAAAGACGGTGGACTTGTCTAGTTACCAACCGTCTTAAATTGATGGATTGTACTGTAAGCATATATTCTTCCCTGGTATAGGATAACATAAAAAATAAATAACTGGTACAACTCCCACGGGTACTTATTCCTTTTTGAAAGAATTCTTTGCTGGAATAATTCACTGTTGCAGCCTCATTATGCTTACCGTACACATGTCGTATAATCTTTTTATTATTATTATTATTATTATTATTATTATTATTATTATTATTATGTTTAAGTGCGTTCTTGATGGCGTTTGTTTTTTGACATTTCATAACTATATTGTTTAAGGCATATCGCATGGTTTACTAGTCTTTAGGCGACAGACTTCTTGTGCTTCTAAAAATACAATGGTGAATCGGACTACATTGTTTTTTTTTCTTTTAGTAACCACTTTAAACGGATGAAGATCATCAGCTTTTACCTAAAAAGTTGTGAGAACTTTTCATTTCTGACCACTGATTTTGTTATTCCTTCTTTTCATGGAAAAGAAAGTTGCTATTATTTAATTCTTTTGAAATTATTCAGTTCTCTTTTCCAATCAGATTTATTTTCAATTTTTTATTTTAATTCTGTGTGGCGTTTAATATGAATAAAACAAATTATAACATTAAATAAAGAACACATATATTAAAAAACATTTATGTATGAAAAACATGGTAGTCTACTGGTAACGTTGTAGGCTACTAGTCTTTAAAAATTAAAATGTGATCAATTGTTGTTTCAGCTACCGTTTAAAAATCCCAAATCCTGTCATAACTTGGTTATAAGGTTTTACTATAAATGAGATATGAGTTAGCCGAAATTAGTTGATCATTTCTATGCAACATGCAATAAAAGAAAGGTAACAAATCAGTAATGTTGAAGATAAGGGACATTATTCCTGTGGTTTTTTTTATGTGTTGTGACGTCTGGAAGCAGGTCTACTTTTTCTCTTTACTATCAATATTATATTCTTTTGTCGTGGTCTTTTTCACTATTATTTCCACAGCTATATACAGTAACATTGATACACCCAGTAATATCATAGCAATGAGTAGTTTTGTGGACACGCATAAAAAGTTACTCGTGGCAAACGAAATAGTAAAACCGATGGCTTTCCAACAGTGGTAGTTAGCAAATGCTGGCTCCATCTTGTCGGGAAACAGAAGTGCGATTAATGCTGAAAATAAAAAATGAATAGCAGCAAGTAACTATAAAAAAAACTGGCTATTTCATTGTTTGTACTCGTACTCTCTCTCTCTCTCTCTCTCTCTCTCTCTCTCTCTCTCTCTCTCTCTCTCTCACACACACACACACACACACACACACACACACAACTGCCGTAGAAATATTTCTCTGTCAGCTGCCGAAAATCTCTCTCTCTCTCTCTCTCTCTCTCTCTCTCTCTCTCTCTCTCTCCATCCATAAAAATCATGTACAAAAAGTTAATGAACGCACACGGGTGACTTTTAATCAATCATTATATATAATAATAATGAAAACTTTCACGTGAAAGGAGTTACGACAGTATGATTAAATGTTGCTATGCAGATAAAGTCAGAATCCTTAAAAATTCGAATATTGCTTATTTTTAGTTGCGTCTGTTTAAGATAGCTTAAATTGATGAATATTCTGTAGAGTATATCATATGATCATTATTTTAATTTTTTTGTTTTGAATAATGAATGAAACCTTCTTTTCCATACCACATAATTTATAAGAGAAAAGGGGTTGGAAAAAAATAATTTAGATTCAGCAGTGAATTTTCTTTCATTACAACAGAAATACTTCAATCAAAATTGATAGCTGTAATAATAACGGTGTCATGAAGGTCACGATAGCTCACGAGAGAACGTGACTCGGACGTATGAAAGATACACGTTGTTATGAAATCAGTCTGTGAAATTTTACAGAAGGTTGGACTAAAATTATAGCTTTAAGCAAGGGTGTTTAACTTGTTTTTCTACTAACCTACACATTGACCCAACAAAACTAGTATGTGAACTTGATTTAGCCTCAGCATGTTTAAAGAAGATTGAATTAAAATTGTGGTTTCAAGTGATTAAAAGGGTTTTTTTAAAATGATTTTATTTAGTGATCGCATTTCTGCATTTTCAGATCAGCTTATTTTCATTAAGAAGTTTTTTTTTTTTTGACGATTTTGAAGAACATTGACAAAAATTGCGGCCCATGCAAATATATTCCCCTCATCCCTTATAAAGGGCAAAACTTCCAAAATAACCAAAAGATAAAGTAAAATAAATTTTAAAAAATATGCGGTTAAATATGTTCTAATTGATGGATCATTACTTCAGGAAGCATTTGTTGATGGTAATGATTACAATGTCAAGGTTTTAATTATATATAAAATGTTTTTTCTAATTTGATAGTTTTATGGCAGTATTCCAAAGTCAAATTTGAACGACTAACTGAACATCTTCAATAAAAATGTATTTTATTTGGATAATTTCTTCTATGGTTCTGGTCTACTGGTCTACGGTGAAGGGTAACGATAAGATATTTTATTTTTCAATTGGATAATAAGTTACATGGATCTGATCCAAGTTCGAGGTTCATAACTGGATGGGTATTTCCAAAAAAAAATTCTTCCTAGTTGGAGATTGTTCTGCGGCACTTGTACATCGAGCAAGTATTTTATTTCATTATTAAAAGTTTAAGATACGCAGCATAAATTTGATTCGAAAAACTCGTAATGATGACAGAATAAAAATAACAACATTAGTTTGTAATAATAATTGTATTTAATAGTAATCTTTTGATTATCTTGGTTTTGACTACAAAAATGTGTAACCATAGAATATTTAATAACGTAACAAATAGCAAAGGATAAAAAAAAACAATGTTCAAAGAAAGTGTAAAACATATGCAGACAAAGAGAGAGAGATTAAATAAAGAATACATGTACAAGTAACAAGGTGAGAGAGAGAGAGAGAGAGAGAGAGAGAGAGAGAGAGAGAGAGAGAGAGAGAGAGAGAGAGAGCATCTATTGAAATAAGAAAACAATTAACAATTGATTGGCCAGTTATAAACAATCATTCACATAACAATTTAATGAACAACAGTCATCCGTCATAACAAATCAAGTTAACAACAGATACACTCTAGGTACAATCTTCTGCTCGCTTAGCAACACACGGGATCAGCCACCTAAATAAACGTCTGAGAGACCATTTAGATTTTCTTTTTGGTTTTTCTTTTTCTATTTTCTTTTCTTCTTTCTTATTGACTACAAAATATGAAGAGTATGCAAATCAGATAAAAAGTCAGTATATTAATGACAAAGACATAACACAATATTTATGTGGATAAATACCCTGAAATCAGAAAGCAAAAGATCTTGTATATATATATATATATATATATATATATATATATATATATATATATATATATATATATATATAATGTGAGTGAGCATTTATTCAAAACGTGATTGGGGGGGGGGGGGGGGGGGGGGTTATCTTCAATAAGTTATTGTGACATAGGTGTGTACAAGCATAACATACTGAACTACCAGTTAGTCAAAGCTTGCTCGTTCCAAAATTTAAAACGCATAATTTTGCAAAGAGGAAAACTTATAATTCGACTTACGTGGCCGGTTTAGCAATAAATTAGGTACATGTATGGCTAATAGAGAAACAGAGAAAATCAATTTTTGGAAAATAATGTGGCGATAATTAGTAGTAATTAATGGTAGAAAGAGGTATATTATAAAAACATGTAACAGTAGATATTATTCGAAAGATATTTATGTATGGTCAAATAAGCGGACTTTGTTCATTTTTTTTAATAATTTTTACTCGCTATAAAATTCAAGGTTTGTGGTACCAAACTTTATCTGTACACATAACCCGTGTTGATTTCAGCTATAAGATGATTCCTTATTCGGCTTGTCACAGAAATTTCATGTCTTACTATGGACGTACATTTCAGTAACCGAGTTTTTAAAGGATTGGGCATCAAACAAAAGGCTGTTGTTGCCGTTATTTTTGCCATTAGCACAGTAAGGCAAACTAAAGTAAACTTAACAAATCATTTACATATTTATAAAATATATAATAGTCATACTTACTTTTCTTTTCTACCTTGTCTTTTCCAATTCTTTATAAACGAGTTTATTTTCTTCATTAACAGTTATTTCAACTTCAACTGTAAAATACACACATTTTATCATAAACAGTTGTACTAAAAGAAAAAAAATTATCGCAACAGTAAATTCTAGAATCAAAAAGGTAACCGGATCATCTAAAAAAATCAATTTTCGGCTATTAACTGAAAAAGAAATTGCATCGTTTCAGTTTACGATCTTAAGTGGTCTGTGGCATTGCAGGCTGGTGTATTTGCAATTTAAAGGTCACACTTAGTATGTAACATTACAAAGCCAATTACGAAATTTAGCATGCCACATGAACTTTTCTTTTGATAAATGATCAAGATTAATAAGATATGTCTCGCCGCGAATAGCTGAATGCGACGTAAAACAACATTCATCCATTTACCAGTATAAAGCTGGTCATCCGTAGTCGATAAAGACTACAAAAAATTCAGGATAAACCTAGACAAAAAAAAAAAAAAAAAAAAAAAAAAAAAAAAAAAAAAAAAATTCACCAAAAAATCTATACATACATTGTTTAATGGCTTCTTGTTTTCCCATGTCTTTATAAAAACCATTTTGTTGTTTAGTTCCCATTATGTCATCTTTACCTGCAAAATGAAAAAAAAGCAATTTTAAGGCTGAGTCCTAAAACCATACTTCCCTGCAACTCGCACGTAATCAAACCATACTTAAGTAAACTCAAACTTAATCAAACTATACTCCAATCCGACTCACACTTAATCAAACCATACTCAACTACAACTCAAACTTAATCAAACCATACTAAACTCCAACTCAAACTTAATCAAACCATACTAAACTCCAACTCACACTTAATCAAACTATACTCCAATACGACTCACACTTAATCAAACTATACTCAATCCGACTCACACTTAATAAAACCATTCTCAACTACAACTCAAACTTAATCAAACCATACTTCATTCAAACTCACACTTAATCAAACCATACTCCACTCCAACTCACTTCATATAACCCTACTCAACTCCAACTCACACTTAATCAAAACATACATAAAAAGTAAGGAAAGACAAACACAGGGTATTTTACAGCCTATATAAATACGCTGTTATATAGGGAAGTCATTTTATTTTACCCTTTTCAAAAATATTTTATATGGTCATTTCTACAGTGAAATTGATTAACGTTATCCAGAGAAACCACAACTTCCGGTTAACGAAAATGACAAACTTTCATGTACTTGAATCTACCCTGGTAGAATTAAAACAGAGATGGTAATAGGTTCCGTGATCGATTAGTCGGGACTTTAGACCACTCGGCCTCCGAAGTCCAAAAGTTTATGGGAAAAGGTATTATCGTTATGTTATACACTTTTGAATATTTCATTCAGAAAATTTAAAAATAACAAAACTACAAATAAACCTTACAAGATACAGACGAATTATTGTAATTTAGAAGACATACTGGTACTATTTGGTTTAAAACAAGCAGGTAGTTAAGCACCCCCTGAACTTAATATTTCTTGGTGTTTTTAATTTGTTCCTAATAATTATTTTTGCCACACTTACCATAATGTGCAATATCCTGGAATCCTGGGGATAGTATATTGTAAAAAGAATATCCGTTGTCCATAATCTAAAACAGGAAGACAAATATTTTCAATAACTTATATGGAAATTAGTTAAGAATATACACGAGTGTAATGTTGTCATTAACATTAAATCAAACATACGATGTTATTGACAGCGAACTCATATAAAACCTTCACAAAACTGTTATGTGCTACTTTTTTAAAATAATGCATGAATAATTAATTACTTCGTCTAAGATTGATTGATTGATTGATTTGATGGGGTTTTACTTCCCAAGAATATTTAATTTACTCTCTCTCTCTCTCTCTCTCCTCTCTCTCTCTCTCTCTCTCTCTCTCTCTCTCTCACAAAACATTCTTGGTTTCTGAAATCCTACACGCAACCTATTTCCAAACCTCATCCAAACGACTGTGCCGTTAATTAGCTTAAGTTTTCTAAGTATGGCAAGCAGTTAAAATCGCATTAGAATTTTCTGAGCATAGCAAGCATTTCGATTTTTAAATAGTAAATTTGGAAGTTATATATAGAAAATATTGGACTTGAGGGTATACTTACAAAGTCGAAGAATTTCGAAGCAATTCTTTCGTCTAAAATTACACTTGCACATGCCTCATTTGACTTTAGACTGTCCATATCAGTTACTGACTTAAAATACTTGAACATGCTTTCAAAGTACCCATTACTGTAGAAGGATTCTGGGAAACGTGGAACAAATGGGTTCCCAGCAGACCGCTCTTCGAGTAACATGTCAACAGTTTTTATGATTATGTTAGCTGATTTCGTCTCAAAAAGGGTGCAAAAACCTAAAAACGCAAATAAAAAAAACGAATTAATTTTGTTTATCTATTAATTATATGTTAAATCTGCTTAGCGTATGCATTTTTCATAAAATTTTGAAAATAAAATAAAATAAAATAACATAAAATACAATAAAATAAAATAAAATAAAATAAAATAAAATAAAATAAAATAAAATAACATTAAAAATAAAATACTGAATTCTAAAGAAATATAATGAGTATATTTAGTAATTCAATTTTTCAGATTTAATTGTTTATTATTAAGTCACCTTTTATATTTAACCTCAAAATCTTCAGTAGATTCTAATTATTATCAACATTTATTTTTTCACGACGACACAATCAGACCAAGAAAGGTCTTTTAATAAAGATACACACATAAATTCACCATGCTGAATAATCGAATTAAACTTATACCTACCGTCAGTCATAATTATTTCTGTAGTTTTATGAAAATTTGGTTATTTTTCTTCTCAAAATGAAGCTTGTTGTGTTGGTACGCCAAACTCTGTATCTTGTTGCGATGTAATGTTTATGACGTCATAATAGCATAAACTAACCGGAAACTCGAACTTTTCCGGAAAAAGAACTCGATGCATAAAATGAAGTTACGTTAGGCTTAGATACCCATACAGGACATAAGATTCAGATAAAATCAAATCATTCATACTTTTGAAAAGAATTGGTGGATTTTTTGTTCGTTTCTTATAATTCGTCAAACATTGGTCAATTTTCGTAACGGCATGAGAGACTCGGGGAGAGAGAGAGAGAGAGAGAGAGAGAGAGAGAGAGAGAGAGAGAGAGAGAGAGAGAGAGAGAGAGAGAGAGAGAGAGAGAGAGAGTAAAACGCTGCGCTCGCATTGTGTAGATGCATTACAAATCTTTAGTTTCAAGCAGTATTAAAAATCGGAAGTAAATTAACAATAGTCATCGAGAATTTTAATTTTTTTTTCCAGTTTGGAAACGGGGATTAGAAGGAAAACTCATCGAGGGTGTAACTGGGCATACAGACATGCAAGCGCGCGTAAGATAATTTGTCAAATTTTGAACCATCATAAAGAATAAACCTCTTTTTGTACATGTTACATTAATTCAGTTTTACACAAATCTCGCGAAATACAAACCTTAAAGGTCAAAAGTTGCATATCGATACCAAGAAGTTAAAAAAAATTGATGTATTAAGATAATTACCAGTGTGTGTGTGTGTGTGTGTGTGTGTGTGTGTGTGTGTGTGTGTGCTATTTAATATAATAATAATAATAATAATAATAATAATAATAATAATAATAATAATAATAATAATAATAATAATTATTATTATTATTATTATTATTATTATTATTATTATTATTATGAGAAGAAGAAGAAGAAGAAGAAGAAGAAGAAGAAGAAGAAAATTATTTTAAATTTTCAACACCTAAATGCGTTTTGCACCTTATAGCTGAGGTAACATTTTGCGAAAAAATGCGTAATTTATCTTTTTGTCGATATCATTATAAAGATCGCGGGATGTTATTGAATTGCTAGTCATAATCTTAAATATAACAGCAGCACCATCTCTCTCTCTCTCTCTCTCTCTCTCTCGCTCTCTCTCTCACTCTCTCTCTCTCTCCCCAACATTACCGAAATAGCCGTATAACTTATACTGCTTCCTCGCGAGACGCTTATAATTAGAAGGACAGAGTATCGACTGATTATCTGGTTGCACTTCACAAAAAATCGCCTCCTCGAGTAAACCCTGATACAAGGCAGACAATTATACTTACTTACAGACCTCATGCATACCTGGACTTGTTTTGATATTATTCGTAAGAAATTAAAAACCTTGCTCTTGTTGCAAATATTTGAAATTTGTTGATTCGACGTTAAACAACAAACAACCGACCAAACTTTTCAGGAAATTACTAACTAAGTGCAAAACATGCTGAACGAGTGGAACATTTGAACATTTTGACTCTCACTTTACTGTTTAGCGTTATATGAAAATCCATTATCAAGCGAGGCGAAGACCAAGTCTTGTAGACCCTGTATTAACCATATATGTTTCCTACGCATTGTGTAACGGTTATATCCTACTAATCACTCTGAAAAATTGCCCTGGATGCACGAACGCGACTAAATACCAGTACGCTGTTCAGGGAACGAGGGAAGTTTTAAATGAGAAATTGCTAAAACAAACAAACAAATTCTACACGCTTTCTTCTTCAATTTAACCCAAAACAAACCATATAAAGAAACCTGAACAAGCCATATAAGTTCTGATGAAAAATGACTAAGTAAAACAGTTGAAGCCTAGATACGCAGGGCAAATTGACCGCATTACTCTTTTTTTGGCTATTTTTGTTGACGTTGTCTCCTTTTCGATAAAGAATAACGTGGTTAATGTCTTTAGTAAATCAGATCAGCAGAAGGTTTCCACGTTAATTTCAATGTAGGTTAATGGTTTCTCATGGAACCAAGTATTACATTGTTATTGGAGGCAAATGTAAGAAAAATGCACCGTTTGTACATGTACAGGAAAACTTAATGCATCTTTAAAGGTGATGTCTTAATTTATATTATTATTATGTTGCTAAAGATGTCGCACGAATTAAGCTTAAATCAAACCGTTACTTTGCATAAACTTCGTTTCTGAATATAAAACAGCGTATTGCTGGAAAGATAACACACACACAAAAAAAAAAAAAAAAAAAAGAAAAGAAAAAGAAAAAAAAAGAAGAAGAAGAAGAAGAAGAAGAAGAAAACATAGAACAGTATAACACAAATGTATATATCGAAAAGAAAATAATTTTTATAACAGTACCCGGAAAAATAAGTAAAGTATCTTACCATTTGATTGTGTCTGCCAGATGCCTTCTGACATTCCCCAACTCACTGCAATGATATAAAGCTTGTACTCCTTGTCTGGTGTCCATTCATAAAGTGTGATGAAGATTCCCATGTTAATCAATGACGCAAAAGCAATCAAGAAATAACGACCAGTAAACCTTGCTAAACGAGACCAGATCAAATTAAAAACTGACGTGGAGCCTCCATATGCTGCCATTACAAAACCCACCTTGTGTATGCCAAATAAACAGCTTACGAATGACTGCAAAATTTAGGAAAAAATCATAAAAGTCATATTTACTCGACCGAAAATATACCCCCATAGCATCTTTATCTACCATTAACCAATGATTTATTGTAAAAAAAAACATCAGATTAGCATTTTTCGGTACAAATTTGATACTAAACTAATGATTAAATACAACAGGTTTTAAACAACTAAACCTTCAATTTATATTATAAGTAAATAACGTGTTCAAACAGATGAGTCTCTTAAACGAAAACGAAGACCTAAAGAATAAAGTGTCATTTACTGCTTTGGATTGAACTTTCATTTGAGCAGATCTTTGTCAGTCAGATAAATTTTCTTTCTCCGGGCACATTTATGCGTCCTGAACCATCTCAGAACTGACAGCCTCGATATAATTGTATGTAGAAGAAATTCGACTGGAGTATGTACCAAAAGATTTTCCTCTAGCGACTGCTGAAATAAATATATTTATTGAATATGCATTGCACCATTAAGGTTTGTGCTTTTTCACGTTTTCAGTATTCTAGGTTATGTCTTAAATAATGTTTTACGGCATAATCCATAATGACTGAATGTTATAGTCAATGAACAGGAAAATCACCAATATATTCGAAATATTTTGTATATTAAGCTTACCTTTGTGAAATCTGTCCATAAAATCGCTTGTTCCATGGCCATAAATCCGATTAGTGGTACCAACATCAACAATTTAAAGTCTCCAAGCACGAAAAAGCACGATGTAATGGAGTTGGTTGTAGTCTGTTTCTGACTCCATTCTGTTTTCGGTAATGGCGACAAGAAAAATGTTGTTAGCAGAAGACCAATTACATCAAATGCCAAATAAATTCCCAGAAGAATGTATACAATGTTTCTTTCTGGTTCTATGATTTTAGTGGCATTAGCGGCTAATGGACAATCCTGTGAACCACAGACTTTTGTGGTGTTTTCGATATCGTCATAAGATCCTTGCTTTAACACTAGAGATGAAATCAGATTCCCTGTTATTTGTGTGGTTTCATACATCGTAAAGAACATTCCATTTAATTTTGACAACACCGTATGTAAATCTTCACCACTTGCTTCAGACATTGCAGCACCATTGGTGGCGATATAAATGCTTTGGGAAGTCCACAGAAAGCCTGACACAATTCCCATCAGTACTGAGGATGGTATCAACGTTGAAAACGTTGGATAAAAATTTGTCCCGGTATAAATTATGTGAACAACCCATGGTATGATGATCGCTAGTTTGGCACCAATAAACTTAATGACTGTTGGTGCCAAAATAGCAGAAACAATAATGAAGGCATATAAGCATGACAAGGATATTACTCCTAGCCCTTCCTCCTGGTTCAGGCTGCTTTGTAGATTCTGTATTGAAACATAAGCGGTAAAAACGAATGTGAATGATAGTGATACTATAACTGATGTCCAAATACTTCCTGAAACGTCATCGTCCCTAGTCGAACATTTAATATTTATCCTCATCTTAAGACATGTTTGTCAGGCTTGATATATTGGTACACGAGGAGACTTAAAGTATGCTCATGTTAATATGTAAACCTTACACATGATGTAAATTGACAGTTGATATATCAGAGATAAACAGTTTATTTTGTTTGTAATAATAAACTGTAATATCAATTTAAACCTTTATAAATTTTATCAATTTATTAAATGTTAACGGGTCAATCTGGTTCATAATAACTCTGTTTCTAAACAAAATGCTTATTTATGTAGCAAGGTTACACTAGAGGGCGGCTTGACACACAATGTTTAAATATCACCGGATGTCATAATAATTAATTTCATACTAAATGATTTCACTTTGCATTATAATGAGTAAAATGAAAGATGTAACAGAGACGATTTACAGTGTTTAAATGTCAACAATTTTAGAGCTGTATTAAGTTTATTAAGTTTTACTATTTTTATCAACAAAAATTGTTTGTTATTTCAATGTGTGTAAGTTCACTCTTATTAGCCCATTACTTTTGCCAACTGGATAAAATGTTATTTTTTAGCTTTTAGCATGCGCGAAAATTCTACACGTATGTAAGAAAAGAAATATGTTCGTACAGATTCTGCAAAGAAAAGAACAAGGGCCAACTGGGACAAACTGACTCTAAGAATTCAAATCGGCCAGGCTCAGATGGAAAAAGGCTGTAAATAAAACAGTTTAGCGACTAAGTGGCCGCATTGATCTTTAACACATTTTTTCTGTGTTTGTTAACACAGTTAAGAAAATAGTTAGCTAAAGTTAAGAAAAACGCGTCGTTTGTATATTATGCATAGCAAAACTTAATGCAGCTTTCAGACAAGCGTAGGTCTCTATCTAGGTATACCAAACTCTTAGCCTTATGCCGATGATTTTGTGGATAAAGCCATTTCTCACTAAGGGGCTTCCAATGTAAAATATATTTTCTTTGGCACATCTAACCTGCGAGCTAAAACTAAAGGGAACATTACAATTCGGATGTTTTATTTTAAACAAGAGGTTAAATCGTAATAACCGGTATAGCCTATTAACATAGATAGTATATTAGGTTATTTAAAACGCGGGATTGACGTTTGTCTTTATCCTTTAGTAGAAGGACACAAAAGCTTACACACAATGGAGTTTAGACTATGTAACATATTATCATATGTTTGAGATAGCAATGAAATGTCATTATTATACCATATATATATATTATGATTAAATTCAAAAAGTGGTATATGACAAATAGAATAGTTTAATAAGATAGTGTTTTTCCCAATTTTTATCATTTTTTATTATTTGTACTAGAACACACTTAGCTTGATTAAAAGTTCAAATTTTGATCCGTCCACTTCGGTTTCCTTGTCTTTGCTGAACTGACCGTCTCGATTTAAGTGAATAAATCTTGAAAAAAATAACTTTAATCCGATCCAATCAATTTATTTTGCTCTCAAACTTACAAACACTGTTAAGATAAAAACTCGCCTTAAACAGTGTTAAGATAAAAATGTAAAATATTTTACCAAAAATTTCATCTTATTCACAAAAACCAACTTAACACTGTTCGGAAATAAAGACAAACCTCTACCCCCCCTCTCTCTCTCTCTCTCTCTCTCTCTCTCTCTCTCTCTCTCTCTCTCTCTCTCTCTCTCTCTCTCTCTCTCCTTTTAGTTATAATTATAAAATCAATAATTTTAATACCTTCGTTTTAATCAATTCAGTCTGAATATTGATTTTTTTATAATATTTCTGCTGACAAGTAGTTACTAACCGTTTGAGGTAATTAAAAGGTTTAGTAAATACATGTATATTCATTTTACAAAACTCATACGATTTTTTTTTCAATTGTCAATTTATCTTTTTTTGTTCAAACCCTTTCATATATTTCCATGTTTATTCTTTAAACTATCATTATATATTCAAACTGTTCTGGTATGGTGATTTTAAAAGGTGTGTTTATTTATTATTTTAATATTTAATTTTTGTTAAATAGAATTTGCCTCTATAAATAATCTTTTTCCAATGAATAAATAACCTTCTTATACTGAATAAAAACATCTAAAAAGATTTTTATTTGTACATGAATGCTAATTGATGTAATGAACATTATCTTGACAATGATACAAAGTTGAATTAAGTTAAGTAATGGTGTTTAACGTCCCAGTCAAGAATATTTCACTGATATCGAGACGTCGCCAGCTATAGGCGGAAGTGCAGAAATTTTGACTGTGCTTTGCGCTGATGGCATTATACAGCAGGGTTCTTTATCGTGCCATGCCTGCTATGATTCGGGCCTCGTTTATTTTAAGTTCCCATCCGAAAGAACTGTGTCTTTAATTTCGTAATATCGAGTGCTTTGCGAAAGAACAGTCACTACCCACTTTCAAGTCTTGGGTCAGACCCGGCCGGGGTTCGAACCCACGACCTTCCACTTACGGAGCGATCACTCTACCAACTGAGCTACCGCAGTGGCAATGATACAAAGTAATCGTAAGTGATTTATTTAATAATTTATTTCAAAACTATTTTAACATTATCTTAATCATTAAGTTAGACATTGTTAAACCCTCAAAACCCTTTAAATTTACGCGTTATCTTGACAAAATATTATCCTTAGTCGGTATATGATCCCTAAATGATCTGTTAAAATGTGATCTATATATAGCCTTTCATTTTAATGTTCTGTATGTCGCTTTACAAAACATTGAGCAGTTTTGTGATTTTAGTTTAATAGAACAAGTAACAAAAGTTACTATTTGTGATACAACCAGTTTTAGCTTTATATTTTTATAATTGTTTGAAGAGAACAAACTTTTATGGCATTTTAGAGAATCAGTAAAATATTTAGTAACTGAAAAATATATATTTTAATTATTTAATAAATAATGTTTAAAGGTAATTGTTTATGTTAACTAAGTTTTAATGTAAGATGCTTCCCTCAGCTTTAGTGTCTCATAAGTCGAGTCAGAATGACAAAAGTAATCATGCTTTCTTTCATTTATATATGTTTAAATGTTTTATTGCATTGATTACTTGTAACACACTAATTAAATAAGTTAATTATTATTTTTATTTATTATTATATGAACTCGGTGGTAAAATGGGATTTGACTTCTCAATATAAAAGGGAAGGGGTTTTAACAGATGCTATACTAAAACTATGAAATCAATTGGTCTTTTTTATATTTAACATACATGTACTTAGGGTTATTAAGTTTATACGTTAAATCAAATATCTAACATTTGCATACTAAATTGAGATTATTATGTTCTCAAGCATAGACTTGTTCATCTTTAAGATCACTTTTCTTGCAAGATTTGCAGTAATAAAACACAAGCATGTGAACAATTTTTAAATATAATGTTCTGCTTAGGTACGTTATGCCATGAGTACGTTTAGTTAACGGTCGAGATCTGTATATTTTAGGGAGACCCGTACAGTGTTAGGTTCAAGGTTCAAATTGATACTCCTCGTTAAATATTATCTAACCAACCGATAGTAACTATCCGCTAATTTTGAAGTAACAATAGATTGAACACTCTATGACTGAGTACATAAATGGTGCGTTTGATAAAAATAAATAAAATGTACCATCCATGTGTGTTCTTTCTATCTTAAATTTTTTCAAAAAATTATTTTTATAAATATTTTTCGATTCTGCGATGGGGGGGGGGGGGGGGTGCTGTGAACCTTTAGTCATACAGAAAGAAAATGAAATTCAATTTTAGAACGTGGATGATATTGTTGCGAATGTAATATCTTAGTTTAGATGAAAAAAAAATTAAATGATCCGTGATAATTTTTTTTATTGAAAATGCCTTTTATTACAATTAAAGGAGCGAAACAAAATATTAGGCGTTCATTTGTTATCCTAAAGAAATACTTATATACTAAAATGTGACTTTAATATCGGAAAGCTTTCAAAAATTTTATGAAAATGAAAATTTTAGTCGGATGACCTTAGTTTTACGCTTAATTATTTAGTATCTATAAATAAGCGGATAAAGTACTGTAATTAAATTAAGAAAATCTCCCCATTTTGTAAGGGATTTTATATTCGAAAAATATCTTATCATTCTAAAACTGTTATAATTACAAATGTAGATGTAGTATCAAAAATCCTAGGCCTAAATATCAATATTTCTGTAGAATGTTAAAAAATTTTTGATCAAGACGTATTTTTGGATATATATATATATATTCACATATTGATTTACATACAAATAATTTGTGCAAGTTAAAGGTGAAGCTATTCAGATGTTTTGCCTTATTTACAATTCTTATTTATCCCAGTAAACGTCTTAGTTACATTTACATCACGAGCATATTAAATTTCCTCTATAAAATCATTTTTGCTTTTCTGACGCTTATTTCTATCTGTATAACAGATTAACAATATCTTTTTTTCCCTAGAATATTAAAACAATGTTTATGAAAACCTCTTGGAAACTAATAAAACAACATTTGTAAATAAATCTACAAGATATCTTTTGGTGCGTATCAAATTATGTGACCAGCTCACATAGTGAAATATATATGATTGGATTTTAAACATAACAGTTATAACTTGTATACAGCATAATAGAGTTCGTAAAATAAAAGTGAAATAAAATTGACCGCTTGTTTTTGTTTTTTAACTCAAATAACATTTATTTTCTGGTTTCTAATGGAACTTTAGATTGTTACTGTAAATTTCATTCGGTTTATAATAAGTATCTTTCCGGCAATGTTTCCAGACTTTTTAAGCCATTTGGAAGGCAATTGTGTGTAAATGAATGTCAAAAGGAAAATGGATGTAAATCTGTTAATTTCTTTAGATTCACGTTGGAATGTCAGTTGAACAATGATACAGAATCCTCTTCAAACCAGCTGGTTCCTGGTTATGGATGGACAAACACACAGGTTGACCAACAGGTAAACTGTTAGCGATGTTTTGATTACAAGAGTTCTTCTATACTTTCATGTGTTTGTTATATCGCTTGTGTATTCTATTGTAGCGCTAGTGAATGTGATTGTACCGACCTTGTATGTGGCTGTACCGTTAGTGTTTATGGCTACACCGACAACATTGCTAACCATTAATATTTGTACAATTTTGTATAAAACTAGATTCGCATGAACTTTCGATTATTCCCTACAAAACCCTTTGGTTTTGCTGCTCGTTGAAACACAGTTATTTCTTTTTGATTGCTTGATGTTTTCCCGCTAGACATGATACACATGGTATTTCTGTGTGGTTTTGTATGTTTTATGTAATTCATATTTTTTTCCTTTCATTTGCACAAAAACAATATAATTAATTCAAGGTTATATCAACAATAGTTTATAATAGTTTTAAAAGACCCAAAACTCATAAAATTAGCAATGTGTGTGTATGAGGCCCCAAAAAAGTACCGAAAGTCCGTGTAGCAATACTAATCCGGATTGTGTAGCCAGCCGGTAGAGCCGGGTTAAATCCTAAGCAAGGACACTTGGTGAACAAGTGATGTTTCTTTCCCTCTTGTGGCAGCGGAATCTTTATCATTATTATATGATTTTTAACTTTCAAATATATATGATGGAGTAATGGTTTATTTTGCATTATTATATTTAATTGTAAATAATCCACTACACGTTATCGTTTCTACAACAACTGTTATAAATTGTTATAAATGTATTATTATATGAAAGGTATTAATTTGTGAATTAAGAATTTGACGCCATTGTTATTTGTCTTAGTTACATAATTAACAACATTAATCACCTGAAGATTGTGAAAACATGAAACAAAACGTTTGACTTAAAATCTGACTGTTTGAATTTTTGTTCAATGTGTGTGTGTGTGTGTGTGTGTGTGTGTGTGTGTGTGTGTGTGTGTGTAAATAATTTTAGTTTATCGGCAATTAATAAAAATGTATTATATAAAATATGAGGGTAGAAGTAAATGTTACCAATTATTTTGTTTTTGTAGTTAGAATTAATGAACTTGCCAGCGAACCACGTAATCAATACCTCTTAACGTTGGTGTGGAATAAAATTGATAACGTTTACGTCAAATATTAAAAAAAGCGTCGTTATTGCAGGATAACGTCACTTATGCGATTCCTTTGCCAACAAGAGGTCCATGGGCCTTAACGCTCACCTGAGGATATGTCCAAAATTGTTTGCAAAGCGCAAAAGACAATATATTAGGTACAGAAACTTACAAGATAAGAACTGCCACAAAACTTAATCAGAAATATATCCAATCACATTTCATTTAAAAGTAGCTAATATAATATGCATTAAGTAACTGTTATGCAATGAATTATTTCCAAATCATTAACAAATTTCAGTATACTTATGCAGCTATGTCCTTGACATTTGAACATATATGACCTTGAACCATATATGATCAATACCTACAATATTCTAATATACATGCCTATACAAAAAGTTAAAGTTTTCAAGATAATTAGCAATTACAGTTTTCTTTTGCAGCTGTGATCTTGACTTTTGAACATATGACCTTGTAGCATATATCAAAATGATCGCCATATCAATTCCTACAATATTCTAATATACATGCCTATACAAAAAGTTAACAGTTTTCAAGACAATTAGAAATTTAAATCTTCTTTTGCAGATGTGACCTTGACCTTTTAACATATGACCTTGAACTATATATCAAAATGGTCGTTGTCACAATACCTACAATATTCTAAAATACATGCCTATACATGGATCATCATATAGTTACGAAACTTGGTAACTTTTTCAATTTTTTCATGCTGAACATTTTAACAATGTTTTGATTTCATATATATCTTAATATTTGCAAGAAAATTGCCTAAAACTGCATAAATCACAAATTAGATCATGACCTTGATTTGTGACCTTGACCCTAATTTAAAGGTCATTTCAAGAAAAAGTCAAAACTGAAAACCCCATGTCGTTATCTGTTCAATAATCAAGTTATAACAATTTGAAGCCATTTTACGAAAGTTTTTAAATCAAACACAAAAACGCGTAACCCATTTTTTCGAATTTCACGAAATGAACAAACTATAGGCTTTAGGCCCTAGAGAAGCCAAATATCACATCAGATTTTTTCTCCCATCACCGGTTTCGGAGAAAAAGATTTTTTAAGATTTTTGGACCCCTAGGTCACCTTGACCTAGTTTTGGTAGCCATGGCAACGCCATGAACAAATCTGAATTGCACCGGCCCAAATATGCTTCTGACTAAGTATTATTGAAATCTGTCCAGCAGTTTTTGAGGAGAAGTCGAAAATAGGTGTTAACGACGAACTCACGCACGCACACACACACAGACATATACACGCTGCGCCATGCCATGAGCTCACATGATCTTTCGGTCAGGTGAGCTAATGAAAATAATTGTTCCGAACAAACGCTATGAGGTATCACGTGAAGCTCTGGAGAATTCCATTGAAGGACTACAATATACTCCGGTATATAATCACTCTCATAAAGTAAATATTGAGAACTATAATTCTCCGAACATGTCTTACTCGCTCTTGTTCTAATCAACAAAGTAACCTTTAATTGAAATAATTTTACAGTGTAAATTTTTTATTTGTGAATTTCGATTAACCACAGACTTATGTTCGTTTCGCTTAAGTTAAATCTGTTAAATATGGGGTATATATGTATTTCGTGGTTATGATTTTTAGCTCACCTGACCGAAAGGTTATGTGAGCTTATGGCATGGCGCGGCGTGTGTATGTGCGTGCGTGTTTGCGTGCGTGTGTGCGTGCGTGCGTGCGTGCGTGTGTGTGTGCGTCATTAACACTTATTTTCGACTTCTTCAAAACTGCTGGACAGATTTCAATGATATTTGGTCAGAAGCATATAGGGGCCAGTGCAATTCAGATTTGTTCATCATGTTGCCATGGCTACTAAAACTAGGTCAAGGTGACCTAGGGGGTCCAAAAATCTTACAAAATCTTCTACTCCAAATCCAATGATTGGAGGGAAAATCTGATGTGATATTTGGCTTCTCTAGGGTCTTAGGCCTATAGTTTGTTCATTCCGTGATATTTGGTTGAAAAAACGTTTACGCGTTTTTGCGTTTAATTTTAAAAATTTCGTAAAATGGCTTTAAATTGATATAACTTAACTATTTGAACAGATATTGACACGGGGTTTTCAGTTTTGACTTTTTCTTGAAATAACCATCAAAATGGGGTCAAGGTCAAAGATCAAGGTCATGACCTAGTTTGTAATTTTGCAGTTTTAGGCTATTTTCTTCAAAATTTTAAGAGATATATAATATCTAAACATTGTTAATATATGTTCAGCATGACAAAATGTAAAAAGGTACAAAATTTCGTAACTATGTGATTATGCGTGTAGGGTTTGTTGCCCCTGAATCTAAAAAATTTTTTTTTTTTTTTTTTTTTTTTTTTTTTTTTTTTTTTTTTTTTTTTTTTTGCTTATAAAACTAAAATTGTGCATTCTTGAAAACTATTAACTTTTTGTATAGGCATGTATATTAGAATATTGCACATATTGATATGGCAATCATTTTGATATATGGCTCAAGGTCACACATTCAAAAGTCAAGGTCATAGATGCAAAGGAAGATTTAAATTGTTAATTATCTTGAAAACTATTAAGTTTTTGCATAGGCATATATATCAAAATATTGTAGGTATTGACATGACGATCGTTTTGATACATGGCTCAAGGTCATACGTTCAAAGGTCAAGGTCATAGGTGCATTAAAAGACAGAAATTGTTAATTTTCTTAGAAACTTTTAACTTTTTGTATAGGCATGTATATTAGAATATTGTAGGAATTGGTATGGAGATCATTTTGATGTATAATTCCAGGTCTTACGTTCAGAGGTCAAGGTCATAGATGCATAAGAAGACTCAAATTGTTAATTATCTGGAAAACTATTAACTTGTATATTATAATATTGTATGTATTTTGCAAATGATTTTGGCCATATCCTCAGGTGAACGTTAAGGCCCATGGGCCTCTTGTTAATCTTAGTAATGATGTTTATATTTTATTTATTTTCAGGCAGTCATTTCTGGGATGGTGGAAGAAATCAGACTGCCCAGAGAAAACAACCAAGCTTCGGCAAGCGAACTGACAAACTTCCTAACACCAGGATTTGTTTGGGTGAGATTTGCACCTTTTTCTTTATTTTTAGAATATTACTATATCTGTCGAAGCGGCTGTTGTAATTATCTTTTTGTGTTTGCTTTAATTGTCGTCTTCATTTTTTAAATCAATACTTTTAATAGATTTTTAAAATTTTTGTGTCAATTACATAAGTACTCAGAGTAAATGTTTACCACTACGTTGAATAATATATGAAGATAACGATCCACTTTTAAATTATTCAAACTGTTAAAACTGGCAAATTAAGTTAAATACGTGAAATTCCACCTTAGAAGTGAGAGTAAGGCGGGGTGAGGTAACCAATGGAATTCGACGGTGTACCACGTGATTAATACATCTAAACGTTTGTGCGGAATAAAGTGGAAAACGTTTACGTCAAGTATTCACGAAAAAAACGTCGGTATAACGGAAAGTCACATTATGCAATTTCATTGCCAATAGAAATAATTGTTCAGCACAAACGCTATGCGTTATCACGTGGAGCTCTTGGGAATTCCATTACCTTCTGTCTAGCTAACCTGCCCCTCCACATCTTTAAATTTATATGGAGACGTCACCTTTAAACTTCGAAAACTTGATCATCCCGGAAACTTGAAGTTACCAGCGAAGTCATGTGTTTTTTGTTTTGTTTTGTTATTCAGCCATATATTTATTTGTTGGACTTGGAGTTTGCTTTTCAACTACACATTTATCTCTGTTCGGTTTTTGTTATTCAGTTAATTTAATTCTGTGTGTTTTTGTTTTTGTTATTCAACTGCACATTTATTTGTTTATGTTTTGTACTGATATTTAGCTACAAATTTTTCACCATTTCTTTTGTTTTATGTTATCACATTTATTTCTTGTTTTGTTGTTTAATTTTACAACATATTTGGTTCTATTTGATTCTATATGTTTTTGTTTATGTATCTCAGCTTAATGTTGTTTTTTATGTTTTTGTTTTATTTTTCAGTTTTACTTTTATTATTTCTATATGATCTACTTTTGTTATTTATAAACAGCTTTATAATTATTATTTTTATGTTTTATTTTATTTAGTTACATATTTATTTCTTAACGTTTGTTTTAAGTTATAAACCTTTTCAAATCCACTAGAGTAAGTATGGAGTACATATACGAATACAGATATAAATGTTTTGCCATGTGTTATCCAATAGTTTTTCTCTTAAGCCTTTGTAATTTACTGTAAAAATCAATGTTTCTTTTTAACTTTTCTTTTTATCTGTTTTACGCGTTTATCTCAATCGATTAATCGTTTTTGTTTAACATATCCAACAGTGTGTATGACAATTCTGAGCAAATGAATAAAACAACACTTGTTGAAAGGTTTATCGATATCCTATGGTGCATATAATTATGTGATCGTCTAGATATTGGATTAAATTATTGTTAAAGATTTTATAATAACTCTTTAATGCTCAACTAAAATACAGCAAAAGTTGGTGAATTAACTAAAGCGAAATGAAAGTGACCACTTGGTTTTTATCTCAAATCGTATTTATAGTCCATGCTACTGAAGGAATTTTGAACAATGAATTTGATTTTGCTTATAATAAATTCCTTCCTGGCAATGTTTCCAGACTTATTAAGCCATTTGGAAGGCAATTGTGTGTAAATGAATGTCAAAAGGAAAATGGATGTAAATCTGTTAATTTCAATAGATTCACGTTGGAATGTCAGTTGAACAATGATACAGAATCCTCTGCAAACCAGCTAGTTTCTGGAGATGGATGGACATACTCACAAGTTGACCAACAGGTAACTAGTTAGCGATGTTTTAAATTACACGTGTCCTTATACATTAATGTGTCTCGTATCCTTATACATTAATGTGTCTGGCTATGTTTTCAGTGTATGTTGCTATGGTGTTATTCAGCAATGTCTTCAGTGTATCTTTTTTTATTCTGAGTGTATGTGGCTGTAACATTATCGTTAAACCGTTTGTGTATTCGGCTATACTTTTAGTGTTTTCGGGCCGCATCAACATTAGTACTTTTTTAAATATTTTACAACACTAATGATGCGTTTACGTTAATTGTCAAGACAATTTCTTGCATATTTCTGTAAGGACACATTTATATGTCTTTGATTAGTTTATTTTTTCAGCTACAAATTCATTTCTGTATGTTTTGGCTTATTTTATTCATATTGTAAATAAAAGCAAAATTAGGAAAGAATGAAATACAATGTGTAAGGAATAGACAATGTACAGTATTTTTCGAAATACGGTAGTTACTAGAAATTTCATATTCATTTTTGTAGTGCTAAATACTTTCTAGGGTTATAATACAGTCGGATACGGAAAATTTTAGGCTAAGGAATGGGCTAAACATAGGTATAGATGTATCATTTACCCGGATAATATTTATAAGGTTCACAATAGTTATCCAATAAGCTTCCTAATTTAATTTTATGAGATTTAAATTCTACATAATTATCTTTTAAAGTTTTTAATTAATTTCAGTTTTTCAAAATTCAATAATTTCACATTTTATTTACGAAAAAAGACGTTTATGAATTTTATAGTTTACAACAATCTGGTTTTGAACGCATATAGGAAGTATTGATACTGGTTAGATGTGTATGATAACATAAACAAAAACTGATTAATGCTTCATTGGAGAAATTGAAAATTTTGCAAGTTGACATCAGAGATGGTCGCCAACATTTAAGAAATATATATCAGTTTGTGGTTATTCTTTTCAATTATAAGCATTAACTTTTATATAGCATCCCAATTTTATTAATTAAAAGAATAGCATTAAAAAGTTTTTAAAAATGCCCTCAAAAATTAGGAAAAGGGAAAAGTTAGATTAAAATCATCATGATATATAAAAATATAACATTAGAAACTGTTTTTTCTGGCATTTTTACATAGGTTTCTTCAAATTAATGCGTTTTAGCACCGTTTTTACATTAATATCTTCAAAAAGTCTTTCTCCTGTCAAACTGAAAAATATAAAAACAAGCCATTGCCTAAAAATTAATTATGAAATGAATTAATACCTTTTATTTAAAAAAAAATCTTTAAAATAATTTAGGTGAAATACAATCTAATGCAAAAAAACATTGTTAGTTATCTTTTTGCCATTACATGTGTATTTATCGATAGTATACTGTTTACATTAAATTCAATCAAAAATGTCGAGAATATTATTTCTATTTTATTTTGTTTCTACTTATTTCGAAAGATTCAATTATTAAAACTCGTTATAAAACATTCTTAGTTCTTGCTTCAGGAATTTCAAAGTTTGTAAAATATCATTTCATTGAAACAAGAAGATCTAATGAATATGTCTTTTATGAATACTATATTAAAAAAGCTAAATCTCTCGTGTCTTGACGGAATATTAAATTTAAGCATACGTGGTTAACAAAAGATCTAACAACAGAAAAGCTTATTTCTGGACGTAACAATGGGGTTATTGTTTGTATTCGTCACAAGGGTATAAACACAGCTTCAATAGATACATTGGAAAAAAGAGAGAGATTTAATTAGTTTTATTTTATATTCTATGTAAAAATCTAGATATTTGATTTGTCAATAGCCGTTTGTCAATTTTCACTATCACATACTTAAACCACACTTATCTTGCCGACGGGAGTTAATCTATAGCAAAACATGATTATTTTTTTTTATTAGCACACTCATAGCCCGTACATTGTCGAACACTGAAAATTACCACATTCCGTCACCGATCAATTCCGGAAATTAGTTTCGCTTCATGTTGTCAGCGGCGACGGATGGCGTTTGTAGATGTCAAAAACGATACGATATTTTATTCTTTTGTTTAAGATTTTTCAAGTTTTTGTTGAAAAGATAAATGGAAAAAGACGTTTAGTATAATAAAAAACACACTGACCCTTGTTGAGTGTTATGGTAGATTATCATCCTCACTCTCAACATTTTTTTTTGAATAAAGGTGTTAATCTACCAAATATACCTAACATTGGTCAGTATGTTTACAATATAATTTTTAGCTAAGTACTGAGATATAATTAAAGGCAAATTGTTGTATCAAGAAAAGATTTTAGGCTCATTACAATGCTACGAATAGTGTTTAACGTTTTCATATAATGTTATTGTTCAATATACAAATTAAGCTGTCAAAGTTACCTGACAACATGACATGAGTACGGTGTTTGAGTGATGTCTTTTCAGCTGCAGTTAATAAAAGTGAGACAACTCGACCATTGACGAGTTTAAATAAATGAAATAGATTGTACCTGAAAAACATATATTACACATTCAAAATCACGATATAATACAATTAAAAAAATTATAAACATCCAAGAAAGACAAAACAAGAAAGAACAAAGCACCTTGGAGTTATATAGTTCTGACTTTCAATAGGCAAAGTAAAGAATAATTTTGAAATAAAGTTTTAAATTATGAATAGAATTTCAAACCAGTTTTATCTTTACATTGATCTGCTTCATGACACCTTTGAACATAATATACCATACTCAAGTTTATAAAGCTTTATTTCAATTTACCAAAAATGTTCATCAATTATATTTCTATAGAGATGTTAAAATGTATTGCTATTGTATCTGTACCACGATCCGAAGCAATAATGCATATTTATTGAACGATGTAACATTTTGGAAGCATATAAGTATAACACGAAGCCAAACTCTTGTGGTTTTTTTTTTAAATAACAATATAATGTTTAGTATAATCAAGGTTATGAAGAGAAATAGTTATAATATGTAGCGAAAATGTACGTAACTATTTCTTACACCTAATATCAAAGTTTTCTTTCGTTTCTTTTCTTAAATCTAAAATTGATAATTAAAAACTTTTTTTTCAATTGTGTGATATACCAGAACCATATCAATTGCAGTATGGAATGCACTTAGGTGTTTCTGATCCACTAATCAAATTTGTTAACTTATTAAATAAGGTATTTGCCTTGTTAAGTTAAATAACTGACAAGCCAAAGTAAAATTAAACGGTTGATAGCTGCCTTATAAAACATTGAAACAAGTGCTCTTATCTATCAATAAATATTTTAAAACATAATACGGTTATACAAATTAGCAGAGAAATCAATAGAATGTTACATCGAATACTTTTATGGTATTTACATCAAATTCGTTGTCATTTTGTAACTAATTATCTTCAACTTTCACAATCTCAAAAAAATCTTTACCTCAAATATATATAATCAGATTATTAGAACTGTTATATCAAAATTTGTGAAATTAAGACTTTCATATTTTATTTGCATAAGTAATACTTTTCTAAATGTTTGGCCAATGTTTACATTTATATATTGCTCCTTCGTTCTTTAAACAGACCTTAGTTCTGCTTTTGACTTATTAGATGTAGGAAGGAAGTATTTAAAATGAATTCAATACAATCGTTTTTTTAAAAAAAACAACTGCCTGTGAATTTTAAAAACATTAGTAATTTATTAAAATTAGGGTTTGAAAAAAGGTTATTTTAATATACAATTAGACATGGCCATTGTGTGAATCTTTTTATTTGTTTTTGTTTTACACCCACTTTTTTTATTAAGGGTCGATTAAGTTTTTACAACGTATTAAGAATAATTCTTTTTGGTAAATAAATTGAATAGTTGAAAAATACGGTATACTTATTCTTTAAAATCGATTTATTGAATGGTGACACCGGGCCCTAGAAAAATACATTTGTTGTCATTGATGTAACAAATTAATTATTAATTTATCAATAAATTGTAAAATGGACTAAAATATCCTTAACTCAGTAGGCAGTACTTTGTGCTGTCAGAAAATATACAATTTATCAAAATTTTCAGTCGTCTAAAATTTGAAATTTATTTAAAACTAAGGTTTGTTCCTCATTCAAAGCATTCCTTAGCTGGATTTGGATTTATATAATTTTGAAACTTTTGATTCATTTTTTTCATTGGTTTGGCTTATGTTTTTTGTGTATCAAACTTTTCGGTCTTGGTGTCGCTGGTGGGGAGTGAGTTTCCGGGATGTGCGCATCTAGCACATCAAAATTTAACTGATATTTGTATTATATATATATATAAAGAATTAACATAGCATGCAGTGGATGTTTTCCTTTTTTTAAACTTTTATTTCTTTTATTTGCCATAAAAAGTCATAATAATTACAGAACAGAATTAACAAAAATTGAACATTTAGCTATTGATTGTTGCCACCTCACCTATAGCTGGTGAATTCTCGAAATAAGTGATATATTCTTGACCGGGACGTAAAACTCAATCAAATCAAATCAAATCAGTGCTAAATTTGCAGTTAATCGAATCTTGATTGATTTTAAACTCCTTGTCCTTCGTTAGCTACATGACTATTCGACAATTTATAAGCATGATTTAGTCATTGATGTTGTTGCAATAACACGATAACGCGCATATAGTCTTTTATATCGATTCAAAAGGAAACGTGATTAAAAAATAATTATGAAACGTCCATATATCAAATTCCTTTTTAATTTTTAAAGAAGTTTTACAGTTCAAAATTAACTGTAATTTTTTATTTTATCTCTTTATTTTGGACACATATAATAGAATATTTTATACACATATTATTATTTACAGTATTCCTAATTGATTTATCCATTTATTCGTCTGCTTATCTATTTGCTTATTTTATTTATTTTAAGTGTTTCAACTACATTTAAACTTGATACCGATCTCGGTTGCCGAGAAGAAGCTGATACCGATCTCGGTTGCCGAGAATGAGCTGTTTAGCTGTTGCCAGAAAAAGTTGCTGAAAGACCAAATGAGTAAAAAAAAAACAGGTTATAAGCTATCTTTATCTCGGCCAATCAATAACCAAATTTTTATTCCATTTCGATATCTAACTGTTAAACTTTTGATAGATCTGTAGTGTAAGTAATATGCAAAAAAGATTTTGTTTGACTTTGGACTTCGCATTGGCCTGCTTTCCCCACATGATTAAATATGAAATGTTTTAGTTCCGATATAAAACGCATTTTTTTAATCAAAAACGTTTAAATCGGTAAGTTAAAAAGTTATGCGTAATATGATGAAAGTAGAATTTTATTGTCAAAAAGGTTAATATCTAAACTATGACATTAGAAAACATCATAAGTTTTAAAATCTTGATTGAACGACCAAAGTAGTTACAAAAGCAAAAAGATAAAATTATGTCATGACCTTAACCTTGGACTCTGACTCCGTGGCAAAAAAACATCATAACCTTAACTCAACGCAAAACTTTATACATTCTTAAGAAAAAGCACAATTCTCATGACATTGATTTTTATCTTGCCTTCCTGTAGAAATGCAACGATTAAAACATCAAAACATCAAAATGTAATGGATACAACTAATATAGTAGAAAATACAAAAGTCAACATCTGGGTATGATCTTTTACTTGAACCTTTGAGCCGTTTTAAAGTCCTTTCATGAAAATATAACGACTGAAAAACTCTTAAACATTAACAACTAAAGTAAAATTTAAGCTCATTTAACAAAAAAAGGCTAGCTATTTACATTTGACCTTGACTTGAAAATCAATGCTTTAACCATCACACCAGTTTACCTAGAATTCGATAGAAATAGCAAAATTTGTATCAAAAATAGTTTAAATTAAGGGAGATCATTTCAAAATATGTCTAAATTAAAAATCATTGTCATTATATGTTTATTGTCTGCCATTTTCTTTTACCAAACTTCACGAAATGAACAACCTGTGAGCTTAAAACAATAAAGCAGCCAAATATCACAATAGCAAATGAATATGATAGCACAATAGGTTTTTTCTATCATATTCATTTGCGTTTATTTTTCAAATTACTTTTACCCTAATATAATAACGATAGCTAAATAGATTTTGGTAGCTATGGCAACGCAACGAACAAATCTGCATGCAGTTTATACTTTGGTAAAGTTTAATTGAAACATCTGCAGAAGTTTTAAAAGAATAAGTCGAAAATAGGAGTAAAGGATGTATACAAACGCAAATACGTTGAGCAATATCATAAGTTTAAATTACTTTTGATCAGGTAAGCTAACAATCGGCATATGTTAAGCATTAACGTAAGGCTTTGAAGAGTTTTTGCAATTTCTAAATTAATTTTTAAAAATTAATATTTCAGTAAACAAAATAATATCGACCAACTAATACACCCGGAATAAAGAGTTAGTTTGCACATAATTATGCAAGTATCATGTATATAATTTATAAACGTTTATGTGTATATAAATTTTTTCCCGGAAAACATTTTAAAAAATATTATGAGCATCGAGTTTCAATTGAAAGATGAATGTGGTAAATTACTGATGAAAAGTTTCATCGTAATACTAGTGGTCATAACACATTTTAATTGTCACTAAAGTAATGTAAATACGGTAATAAGTAATATGGTAAGGCTCTAACCCCTAACCCTAATTTTCAAACATAAAAAATTTCCATAAAAATTCTTGGTATTAAATCAATTCGGAGCGAGAAGTTTAAAATTAAGATTTATTCTTTTGTATGTCTTATTTTCTTCTCCAATTTATGTGAGATCTCAGATAACAAACTAAACGTTTTTGGTATCAGAAGTTTTTATTATGCTAGAGCAAAATATTAAAACACATCAATAATACACGTATTTCCAGACAACTCAAAAAAGTGGTAAAACTAGATCGCAGTAAATATAAATATAAGAAAAAGAGAAGAACTACTGAAGATGTCATTGATTTGACATAGAAAATTACAAGTCTGTCTATTGTTGCTCTCCGACGGGAGATATGTATACAATTAGTTTAATTTTGTTATATTTATATTTACATATACTCAATGGAAGCAATCAATCTTTGTTACTATTAGGCAATTTTAAAGAAAAAATATCAATAAAGACATAATTGTTTGATGTATCAAAGTCTTTTTTTCATGAAGCCAGGGTCAATGACAGTGTTATGATCGTATGTATGAGTGAATGTTGTTAATCTCAGTCGTATCCAATGTAAGCATTAAGACCTAAATGCCTTTATTTATTTTTTTTATTTTATTTATTTTTTTTATTTTTTTTATTACTCTAAAGTATATTTTTTATCAAAACTCAAAAATGTGATAAATCTTGATTTTTAAAGGTGTTTTTCAATCATGAAGATTTCAGCGTCAATTAGACAAAACTCATTCAAGCTTCACTATCTTGAGTAATATGTTTTAAATACAAGACGCCCTGAAAGACATGCCAGTTTTATATATACATTTAAATTAATCAAATCATTCGGAAAATTATTGGCCTAATTAAAAAGATATAGTATTTTAAGTTATATTGGCCAAACAAAATAATTTGGTAAAAATTAGAATTTATTCCACGACAATATGTGTTTTAAAAATTGACAAGTCATCACAAGTTGACGAAACTGCATCTTCGGCACTTATAGGATTGCTAAAATTGAAGGGTGAGAGGAATTCTTTTCTTCTATACTATCGTATTCTCAGTGACGGAAATTTCAGCGGTTATGTTGACAGCTTGATGTTTCATAAAAAGTATCTCAGTGAAAATTTTGTAATTCTAATTATTGTTTTCTTGACTATTTATCTTTTCATTGTACCAGCCTACAAAAAACTTAAGTGTTACATAAAAGAAATATATACGTTGCGAAATAATTTTATTGTTTTCATTTTTTTTTTATTTTTAGTCAAATCCATTGAATTGCCTCGATAAAGAAATCTCAGTAACCTTGACCAACGGAGATCATACTTGCGTTGTTCAAAGTAAGTATATTAGCCTATATTGCATATTTTATGTAGTTAACCATTTTAGAGCAATGCTAGCATTTATTATACTTAATAAAGTTGAGTGGGAAAATGTAAATTCGAAAATAATTGAAGGACTACAAAACAATAACAACACACCGTTCGGGAAATATGCCAAATCAAAGAAATAAGATGCAAACGGGATAACACCACTCAAAAAAGGAACACCTCTAATAAACGACAGCAAAGGGAAGGCGGAAATACCACTCAACCAATTTAAATCTATCTTCACAAAAACATCAAACGGGAATATGCCCAATACAAGAATTAAGTCCAAACACAATATAACACCTATTAAAATCGACCAGAAAGGCCTTTGAAAAGTTGCTAAAGAAACTAAATCCATCCAAAGCATCAGGCCCTCATAATATACCAAACAGTTTACTCCAAGAATTTGCAACGAATTTAGTACTTATTTGAAAACTTATCCTGCAAAAATCAATTGACACTGGAGAACTACCAAAAGACTTACTTACCTACTTACTTACTTATCCTCTTCGCGCCTGGAGGCGCATAAGGCTGTAACCAGAGATCTCCATTCAACTCGATTCTTGGCAATCTTTTCCATTTCACCCCAGGTCTTTCCAAAGCTCTTGAATTCGCTGGTGACAGTTCTTCGCCAGGTTTCCTTTGGTCTTCCTCGATTCCTTTTGCCATCCGCTGGTGTCCATTTTGAGGAGACTCTTGCAATGTTGTTCGGGTTCCTTCGTGACATGTGCCCGAACCATCGAAGTCTTCTTTGCCGAATGAGGTCTGTGATGCTAGTCTGGCCAGTTGTTTTGTAAAGTGCATCATTTGAAACTTTTCTCGGCCAGTATATTCTGCATATTTTTCTCAGACTTTTAGTGTGGAATCCTGAGAGTCTCTGGTAGTCTTTCTGGGTTGTTCTCCAGCACTCGGCTCCATAGAGAAGAATAGATAAAACATTGCTATTATATATCTTGATCTTGGTTTTTAGGCTGATGTTATTGCTCTTCCATATTTTATTCAGTTGGTGGAAAGATATATTCGCTTTCTGCAATCTGTTGCTGATGTCTTTGGATGTTGCATTGTTCTTGCTTATTGTGCTCCCTAGGTAAGTGAAATCATCTACTTCTTCAAGTGCTTCATTTTCCAGTGTTATTATTGGTGGTGATGGGACCAGTTGCATAGTTTTAGTCTTCTTTTTGTTTATTTTAAGCCCAACCTGCTTGGCATATTTGGATAGATCTTCAGTTTTCTTTTGAAGGTTGTCTGAATTGCTTGATAGTAAAGCAATATCATCCGCAAACTCGAGATCTTCTAGCATTGAGGTCATTGTCCATCGTATTCCTCTTTGCTTGTTGCCTATGGTCTTCCTCATAACCCAGTCTATTGCCACAAGGAATAGCATTGGTGACATGATGCATCCTTGTCTAACTCCGCTGGTGATGTTAAACCAGTCACTCAGTTTGTTGTCATCTATTACGCTGCATGTGAAGTTGTCATAGAAGGCTTTCATAATGTTGATAAATTTGTCTGGACACCCATATGCTGTAAGTATTTTCCAGAGGCTCTCACGATGAACACTATCAAATGCCTTTTCGAAATCTATGAAATTCATATGCAGTTTGCTGTTCCATTCTATGCATTGCTCCATGATGTTTCGAAGAGTGAAGATGTGGTCAATGCAACCAATACCTGTTCTAAATCCAGCCTGCTGTTTTCGAAGTTTCTTATCAATAGCATCATTAAGTCTCATACAGATGATCTTACAGAAAATTTTACTGGGAACAGAGAGAAGTGTTATACCGCGCCAGTTACAGCAGTCCATTCTGTCACCCTTCTTAGGAAGTTTAACTATGAGTCCTTTACACCAATCATTAGGCAAGATTTCTAGTTCCCATATCTTTGAAAATAGCATGTATAGCTGGTCAGTTGCCGTTTTTACATCAGCTTTAAACAATTCACTGTTTAGGTTGTCAATTCCTGGAGCTTTGTTGTTTTTCAATTTACTAATGGCTTTCTTTATTTCGTCTTTTGTTGGTGGTTCCAGATTAATATCCATTGGATCTCCAAAATGCTCATTTATAGTTGGTTTCTCAACAGGGTCTGGGCGGTTTAATACAAGCTGAAAGTGTTCAGCCCATCTTTTTAGCTTTAGATTGTCGACTGTAATTTTCTGACCATCTTTGTCTTTTACTGGTCCATTGCTTTTGCTCGAGAATCCAGTAAGTTCTCTGGTGATTTTATAGACTTCACTAAGCTCACTTCTCTGGGCTGCTGTCTCTGCCTCCTTAGCTCTTTCTTCTATATATGTTCTTTTATCTTGTCTCAATTTACGTTTAGTTTCTTTGTTAACTTCTGAGTATTCATTGTTGTACTTTTCTAATAGCCGCTCTGATTTAGCATTTCCCTTTTTCTCTTTCAACTGTTTTCTTTTGTCGATTAGGGTCCAGGTGTCTACCTTTATCCAGTTTTTATCCTGTCTCTTTCTAGTGCCAAAGACTGTGCTACTGACCTCGGTATAAACTTCTTTGATTTTTTTCCAGATTCCCTCACATGTATTTTCTTCGAGTCCTTGGCCTATATCTCCAAGTACCTGGAATTTGTTCTCTACTGATGTAGTAAATTTCTTGTTAACAGCTGGATCTTTTAGTCTGTGTAAATTGTACCGTAGTTGAGTTTGTTCTGGTGTTGTCTTGGATTTCCTTAGATGTAGTCTGACCTTGGCAATCAATAGGCAACATCGGCACCTCGTTTAACAACAACATTTTCAAGAGAATGCCTCCAGCGTCCGTTTATAATGATGTGATCTATTTGATTTTGATCTCTTCCATTTGGTGATACCCATGTTTTCTTGTGGATGTCTTTGTGGGGGAAGATGGTACCCCCGATCACAAGGTTGTTCAATCCACATAGGTCAACCAAACGTTCTCCGTTTTCATTCATTTCACCACATCCATGTTTGCCCATGCTTTGGTCTCGGCCTTCATTGCAGTTTCCAACTTTTGCATTAAGGTCTCCAAGTATTAGTAGTAGATCATGTGCTGGAGTATTATCAATTTCTTTCTGCAGTTGGTCGTAAAAGTTGTCTTTCATTTCATCTTCAGCTTCATTGGTAGGTGCATAGCATATGGTGATGGTGGTTTTTGTATGTCTACCATTAAAGCGAGCAGTCATGATTCGTTCGGATAATGGTTTCCACTCTATCAAGGTTTTCTTTGCCATAGGTGTCATGATGATGGCTATACCCTCTCTGTGTTGGTTATCGTCCCTTCCTGAATAAATGATGGTGTTGTTTGATTTTGTTGTTACTGCTCCACTTCCTGTCCATCTACATTCACTTACTCCTAAAATGTCTAGCTTGTATCGTCTCATTTCTCTCTCTACCTGAGCTGTTTTACCTGTCTCATACATTGTCCGCACATTCCATGCTCCAATGTAGTGGGCATGTTTCGCCTGCAATAATGATGGTCTATTCATGCTGTTGACAGCAGTCATACTTCCATTGTTAAGATGGTGATCATCAGTATTGTCCGGATGTTGAATAATTCTCTGATTAGCAGTTTCCGTAACTGGGTTTCTTTTAAAGGGTAGAGTAGTTAACACTACGCCTAACCTCCGCTCTGTAGGGTCGGGTTTTTACTCTGGGTGTGACCTTCCCATAGATGATTGCAGTTCCCACTGCTTACGAGCTGCATCTGCCCGGGTTTTCTTCTGGATTATCTTCCATAGCCTTTGACTCAATAGTCTAATCACAAGGCAGTGATACTATTTAACCCATAGCTGGGGCAGGGTTGGTGAGAGCCAGGGCGTGTCCACACGCCGATGGGCCTGCACTCTACACCTCTAGGGTCCTTGCTACTCCGAGATCTCCCACAGTTTAGCCTGAAGTCGCTAAACTTCAGTTACCGTGCATTGCCACGAGGAGGCACTGCAGGAGTCTTGGTAGTGTAGAGGCTATGTACTGGCAGAGAAAGATTTACACACTCGACTCTCTCTTTTTACCGAAGCTAGCCAGCGGCAGCAGAGACCTAAAGATGTTCGATCTCTACCACACTAGACGCATATCACTACCCTGTGACAAGTCACTAATACACACCAAAAGACTGGAGGGATTCAAACATATCCAGCATCTTTAAAAAGGGAGATAGCCACATTCCCGATAACTACAGATCAGTCTCTTTCACCTCAGTTATTTAATTACATGTAAGATACTAGAACATGTCATCTGCAGGCATATCATAAAACACCTTGAGACAAACAACATCCTCACCAACCTAAATCATGGCTTTAGATCAGGATATTCGTGCGAAACCCAACTTTTAACAACACTAAATAATTTCCTCATAGAAAATAACAAGTTACATCAAGTCGATGTAGCCATCTTAGATTTTTCAAAATCATTCGACACCGTACCTCATGACAAACTACTCCATAAACTACATCAATATGGCATCAAAGGAACACTACATACATGGTTTAAAAACTTCTTGACAACAAGGAAAATGAAAACAATAGTGGAAGGAAATGAATCGGAGGAAACATCAATAGACTATGGAGTTCCGCAAGGTGCAGTCCTCGGCCCGATAATGTTTTTATTTCACATTAACGATCTACCAGACTAACCAACAACAATGACCATCAAATACTACAACACGATCTTACACAATAAGAAAAATGGGCAAATAAGTGGGGCATGAGATTTAAAGCTTAGAAGTGCTACATAATGTCGATAAATCAGAAAACATCAAAGCTATACCAACTAAACAACCACATCCTCCAAGAAGTACAAAACAACCCATACCTTGGACTTGAAATTTCCAATGACCTCAAATGGAGTACATAAACAACATCAGCAAGAAAGTAAATACCACCTTAAGCTTCTTAAGACGGAACCTCCGAAATGTCCCAATGCAATGTAGAAAAACAGCATATATATCCCTAGATCCATCATAGAATACGGGGCTAGCATCTGGAACCCATACCTGAAAAGGGATATCTACAATTTAAGAAAAATCCAGAACAGAGCAATAACATTTATAAAAAATGACTATAAAAGCAAATACCCGGGAGCGATTACATCAATGAGAAAGGGCCTAGATATAAACAACCTCAAGGATAGAAGAACAAGACTGAGGCTCATCCTCATGTACAAAGTGGTTTACGGGTTGGTGCCTCACTGCCTCCGCAAGAATTAATAACAAGAGCAAACCCAAGACGCCTAATTAAACCAAGACAGTTCAGGGACCATCACATAACAAACATAGTAAACAAACAGGTGTGTAACAATAACAAAGGACTAGTAATACCTAGTAGCAGTACAGTCCAATACAAAAACGCATTCTTCGTAGACACGTGCATTCACTAAAACAAATTACCAGATTCAGTCGTGCATGCACAAACTGTAGAGGGTTTTAAAACCACCCTCCAAGAATACCAACGCCAATAAGAACTGGTGCTCTCTCCACCGTTGTAAAAAAAAAACAGACTTGGGTTCTACAACGTACAGAACACAGATACAGATATTTGTTTTTGTTTCTACCTTTGACGTCTTTCAAAACAGGAGACTCTTTGTTTGGTACTTATTTTTTTTTTAATATTTCTACTAAATTATGCTATTATAGTGTAAATAAAAAAATTAAAAACATTTTTCAACTCAGTGTTGATGTGTGATTTGATATATTTCTTCAAAATAAAGCAAATCATTCTTTCTTTTTGGCTCTGGCTTTTGGACTTATTTTTTTTCTTAATTTTGCATCAGACAATTTCCATCTAATAACAATATATAAACAATTTAATAGATATATTTTTACCATATATAACAAAGTAGTTAACCTTACTATTACTCATTTTGCCCACTTTGATTTCTTTTACAGGTTTGTTTTTATGTCCTTTGCCATTTGTCGATCTGCATTGTTAGCGTGAATTATATTATAAAATAGTAAATCGTGTTGAATGTTGTAGTCATTTTCTATTGTCATAAACCAAACGCGTGCATCTATTTTGTATTGAAACATTTTTGGGCTAAAGGGCCTCTCTTGTTTATTGTTAGAAACATTTGTTAAAATCAAATCTAAACTTTACAAAAAATTAAGCATTTTGTTACTTTGTTCTTGTGACAACTAAGGCATCCGGTTAAAGTAAGTAATTTGTTTATGATAGTGACAGTTTTATACATTTACGAATATATATTACCATATAACAGAATTGCAAGAATTTTAAAAAATGCACCCGCCCCAGAGGACATGTCAGGCACTTAAACTACATAACAATTATATTAACTTACAACAGAGTTTAAAATGACAAAGTTGTAAGGTTGAATGTACGATGTATAAAGCTGGCATTTTGTTTTGTTTTATAAACAGATCAAGGTTCGGATCGTCTTGATTTGAAATATTGCACTGATTCATAAGCTTTTGTTTAAAAGCGGAATATACTGGGCAAACTGGTAAAAAATAAAGGTCATCTTTCACTTATCGTTTCATTCTTAAACCTTCCGGTTCTATCCTTAATGGATGTATCCCATACCATAATTGAGCTAGAACTGATCGCTCATTTTTAGCATATTGAGTTTAATATATTTTTCAGTTTATATGTCGTTAAAGTATAAAGTATACTTTTAATTTTTTTCCTTAAAAAAAACTTACATTTTTCATTTGGATATTGATATTTCATTTTCACTAAAAATATTTTTTTAAAACTTTTAAATTGTAATTTCAGCGATACATTTTAAACTAACATAGCAACATGATATTCTAAAAATATAAAAACCCTCTTATATGGGTTTTAAAATTTTACTTTACCAAAAATACGTTTCTTGCCTTGAATTTTCTCACTGATTCAATAAAAATTAAAGGTAAGTATTGCTATATTATAACTAATTACACAATGTTTATGTTTGGATAACGTAAACATAACTGAACAGAACGTGTGTTTAAATAATGACAGAACTTACTTAACTGTTCGAATATTTTTACAGGATGTGACTCTGTACTGTTCATAAATAATCAGCTATATTATGCTTCTGATACCTACATTGGTGCTTACACAAATCAGCCCTGTTACACATCGCCAGGATATATATCTGTTGGCTGCAGATATGTTTGTAGAGATTCTGGAAAATGGGCTTTGTCTGAAAGTAATGGTAAGTTATCATCAACGCATATCTTTTTGCTGACGAAAAAAAACAGTAAAAGCTTATCATTAGTGATACTACAGTGCATATAGTTAAAGTTGGAGAATTGTTTGTGAAGGTTTGGGAATTATTTTGTGACCAAGAATAATTCAAGAAGTACATATTTAAGACAAGTTTTGTATATACAACGTGCCTGATGTTAGTTGTTGGATAATTAGGGATAATACCCTGCCTGTATAATTAAGGCTGATATAACCATTTGTAAATTTTGAAATTTCTGTAAATAGTAACTATTCTTAAAAACGCAAGTTTAAAACTAGACACTCGATTTGTCATTACTTCTAACTCAGACGGTGAAAAAAATCTCATTGCTTTTTGTGTTAATGTAATATTTATACTGATAAATGAAATTCAATGGTAATCATATATGGCTATGATAAGCAAAATTGGTTGACACGTTGAAATTATCACACGGGCACACCATAGTGCCTTATATCCCTAACTGAGATGTCTTTACTTCGATATAAAATGTTTTGTTTTTATTGCTTAGGTACAATCAGGATTTATACTTCATCTAAAAATTGGTACAATGCCAATAACACATGTGCGTCTCAGAATGCCAGACTTCTAGTTATGCCAGATATTGCATACTACAATATGGTCAAAGACATTGTAACTCCGATCGGTAGGCATATTTATTTTTCACACTAATATGATACAAAACTTTTTTTGACATGAAAACACAAACTTTATACTAAAATGTTTTCTATACAAATAATACATAAGGAATCTAAGGATTGCTTTTTGAACCGGAAGTTGAAATTAATTTTGGCATTTTACTGTATACTTTTTATTTATTATATTGCGGTGCAGATCCGTCGAACCCTCAAACAAGCGAAATGGGATCTTCAATCTCTGGTTTGGTTGGAAAAGATCAACTGGTCAGAGACTTTGAAACTTTAAATCACCTTTAGTTATTAAATTCAATGGCAAACAACTACATGTAGATCCATATGTGTGTTCAGCCGAAAAAAATTATAAATACGCATATTTCAAGAGACAACGTCGCATAGTTGCGAAAATAACAAGTCTTTAAATTATTTTAAGTAAGAAAACATATTAATATTTGAAAGGATTTTAAAATTAACTTAATTTTGCTGTATGTGCAACAGCGAAAATTACCAAAAATACTTTAAACTTGTTATACTGAAATATCCAAGTGCAATGCAAAAGCCGTGTAATAAAGAATGTTCTTTCTTCATTGAGTTATATAAATGTCAACTATAAGCTATGCTCTCTCTCTCTCTCTCTCTCTCTCTCTCTCTCTCTCTCTCTCTCTCTCTGTTACAGATGTACCTTGTTAAAAGCACATTCAGCATTTACATACTAGGTTAGATCTTAACTGATATAACCATTCTAAATACAACTATGTATTTAAATTCACTTTAAATAACTCTTTAACGCTACGTAAAAAGGATAAAGTACCCATAACAACATAGACTGGTACGACCATGCCAGTTAACTTCAGAAAAATAGCGGGATCCACCAACGTATCATGTTAATATAGTGTCAATTTATTACTTAACCGTTTACAAATCTCCTTTTGGCGGCGTAGTGGATTCAAAGGGTAATGGTACCAGCATACTACAAAATACTTAATACCAAAACGTTGGATAGCTTCGACCAGAAAACTGTTGTGATAACGTTGCTGTTCCTCAATCTATGAAATGTTTATTAACTCTTCTGAATAGTTTGTGTTGTCAAACTACTTTCGAAATTATCTTCCGATGACCTAAGTTGATCAAGTGTGTTAACGTTTGATTTGTACTATTTAGAGGAATGACAATATTTAATACCATTCAGTTAAAAATTACTGATGAGGAATGAATTTCCGAAATTTGCACATCTGGCACACCAAAATTTAACTGGTATCTGTGTTATATATTTACTACCCCTGAGCCAGTACCGCTGCTGGTGGAGTAAAACTCCCCGAGGTTATCCATAACTCGGTAGGCAGTACTTTATGTTGTCAGAAAATGTACCGTTTAGCAAAATTTTTAGTCGTCTAAAATTTGAAATTTATTTAAAACTAAGGTCTGTCCCGTCATGCACAGCATTCCTTAGCTGGATTTGGATTTATTTAATTTTGAAACTTTAGATTCATTATTTTCAACTGTTTGGCTTATATTTTTATGTATCAAACTTTTCGGTTTTAATGTCACTGATGAGGAATGAATTCCCGAAATGTGCACATCTGGCACACCAAAATTTAACTGGTAATTGTATTTTATATTTGTATCTGTTTTTATAGTTTCAGGAAGCCAATTTTCAGCATCATGCAGTACTGTCACGGATCAGTTTTGGATTGGAGCCAACGACATTGACGTAGAAGGAAAATTTAAATGGTTGAATGGTGTTGCATTTGGTAGTTGGCCCACATCGGTATTAAATAGTGACAATAAGAGCTGTGATAACGGCACACCAGTCGATTGCGTTTTGATATCAATTTTTTCAGGTGCAATGAATGATCGTAGTTGTAATGCTTTACTACCCTACATATGTCAAAAATATTGAACAATTCTTAGAACCAAGGAGCTTGATAAACATACTAATGAGTGCCGTGATAAACCTATAAATCGTAAATCTAGTGACAACTAGTACATAGATTTTTTTTTCAATTTCACATAAAGCTTTAAAGATGATGAACATTTTATTCATGAATAGTTTTGTGGTCGAAAACAGAATTCCGAAGAACAATTTAAAAAATCTCATAAATACATTCCTTAAAGAAAAACACGAGACTTCATGATCATTTCTTTCAAGAAACAGAACTTTTTTTGTCTATTGTATAACGTCTCTAGAAGGTCTGATAGTTTTGAATGAAACTTGCCATACCAAACATTTTACACAACGAATTCCTTTGAACAGGTTTTGGTGAGAGAATTATTGCTCTTGAATAGCTGCTACATGATGTTTTCTTCCATTGTTGTAGTTTAACTATGAAACCGAACACTTGATTTCGGTTTTTAATTTTTTTTTTTATAAAAATTACTTCAAAATACTAGTATCCACCGTAAGACATCGGCACATTTTTGTGCAGCTTTGTATTTTAACCAAATACTGAGATAATGGATGGACATATTTTGTCTCAGGTGAGGCTTTACTAATTCTTCCTTTCTTCATTTATAACACTTAATAAAATATTTAAACCTATAAAATGCTCTACCTGTTTAATGTTATTATTGAAAACTTGAGAGTAGTTTAGTACTTTAACAAATAATTAAACGATTGGACATTGTCGCTAACTTAAAAATTTTATTTTGTTAATTTTAAATATAATTTATCTTAAGGTAGTTCCTGGCACCTGAAGCAAAACATTTCCCCAGAACAGAATACGCATTCCTTTAGAATATTAAAATGTGCTTTGTTGAATGAAAAACCATTTGCTTGGGTTTTCGTCTTTACAGTAGAGTGTGTTAAACCAACCCCACTTTTCAACAATGTAATGCTATTTTCTGAATATCCCTGCAAGTTTCATGTTTGTTATTAATTAAAAAATGACTCGATGTAATGAAAACAAAATTTATGTTTATGTTTTTAATCAATATTTCAATAAAAGATGTACCATAATATGATATACATAACATTTAAATAATAAAGCAATAAGTTTGTAACAGAGTGTGCCAAAGTGTCTTTATTTGTTTTTCACAGTTTTCTACAAAATTTTTAATTTCATATAGCTGTGCGTTTTCTTTTACAAACTACACAAAAAAATGTTGTTTTATATTCAACAAATTTTTTTTAAAATCATATGGATGGGTTCTTGTTTTAGAGATATGGGAAGGGAATTATCTCCCCTTATTTTTTAAATTGCAATGACAACTCCCAGCTCCCAAAATGACATTTTAAAGGTATTTTAAGTGTTTTTCACTTAAAAAAAAGAAAAAAAAATTTTTAATGTTTAATAAAACCCATTTAAGTCTATAATTACTCCCTAATGAAGGAATAATAATTTCTGGAATTTGCCTCAATCTGTTTTAAAATCTTATTAAATGCTGAATAAAATCAACAAGTAAGATGGATCGAAAAATGTCGTAACACATACACTGATTTGAGCATTTGATATTAATAATAGATAGAAAATAAAAAAGATACTAAGATAATTGTTAAACAGTCTGTAATTGGCATTGCAATTAAAGAGATAATAATGTACCTTGGTTTCGAATGTTCACATTCAAATAAAATTGAAAATTGTTTAGAGTCACTGGTAAGTGCACAAATTGCCGAAAAAATGGATTAAATCCAGCTACTAGAATATCGTCGGTTGATAACAATTTTACAAGTTTCCATTAACTGTAACATTGAAATGCAACAGAGTTTCATTATCCTGAAAAACATAAAAGATCAAGAAGCAGTAAACCATTCCTAAAGCATTTAAATTGCGATTGTTTAAAATCTGGAGAAAATGAGACACTACGAAATTTTCACCTAGATTTTATACCACGCTAAACGAGTTCTAAATGGGGGTTATATTTTACACTTATGTGTGGCGTCACAACTGTTCTAGAAGTAGCATCTAACTTAATGGACAGTAGTAAGTATGATAATATAGCGACTTATAGAAAAGAAAGATGACTTGGACATGCATTATCATTAGTGGAAGCAGTGAATAATCTTAAGTATAGTCGTATCTATTCGCACCAGAAACCGTAGGGTCTGATGAATAAACTGAGTTGAACCCGAGCTACTCGGAAACTTTTGATTGGTTTCCTAGCTATTACGATATATATCTATATACTTGCACGTTAACATTTTCAAATGATCTGAATATTAAGTCGGTCTGGACTACCGATTGCACACGGAATAGACTGTGGCTCTGGCTCTTAAAGCTAACAAGTTAATAGGTATCCGCTTTTGTTTGTTTGTTTGTTTGGTTTTTTTTTTTTTTTTTTTTTTTTTTTTTTTTTTTTTTTTTTTTTTTTTTTTTTTTTTTTTTTTTTTTTTAGATGCGCCTCGTAAAAAGGTTACATTTATATAAAAAAAAATTAATAAGAATTTATAAAACAAGGCATAAAAGTAGAACTTTATATATTAATCATTTATATTAGAGCTGTTGTAAGGGATCAAACATAAATTTATCTTTTTCAAAAATAAAAACATTAGCACATTCTCTTTTTAGACGTTTGAATATAGTAAAGCGAAAAGGAACTAAAGAAATAAAGGTATTAAAAGTATTTACCCTCAAGCAAGAATGACATCTTTCCCATTGAACAGTTTGTAAAAATGATTACAATGAAAATACATAGTGATAACATTCCGTTGCCTGCAGGTCAAATTTATGACTGAGATAGCCATTGTGTTGTACTGGTTCTATTTTATATTTCAAAAATTAAAATACATGTACATATAACATAAAAAATGACCGTAAAGTGAAAACTTTGATTCACTGGGTTCAATATGTGCATGTAAAGCCATCTTCTCGTTCACATTACTAAATACTTAATAACTTATCAGTTCTAGTTATTATTTCTAATTATGTACAATGCTAACTATGTATTTTGATGTCAGAATGCTTCTTAAAATCTTTCTTTTATCTTACATTGTCAATTATACGTTATGTTGAGCATTATTCAAAGTATGTAAAGCAATCGATGGCAGATTGAACTGTAAAGTAGCTATACAACATTCTGGATCGGATTGGTTGATTTCCCGTCTCTAAACAGGACATCCATTAGATTAATATCAGAATGAGGGAAAAAATACTGAAAACGACAAGATTCGACACTTTTCAGATAGCTATACAACATTCTGGATCGGATTGGTTGATTTCCCGTACAGTCTCTAAACAGGACATCCATTAGATTAATATCAGAATGAGGGACGAAATACTGAAAACGACAAGATTCGACACTTTTCAGATAGCTATACAACATTCTGGATCGGATTGGTTGACTTCCCGTACAGTCTCTAAACTGCACATCCATTGGTTAATATCAGAATGAGGGACGAAATACTGAAAACGACAATATTCGACACTTTTCAGATAGCTATACAACATTCTGGATCGGATTGGTTGATTTCCCGTACAGTCTCTAAACAGGTCATCCTTTGGTTAATATCAGAATGAGGGACGAAATACTGAAAACGACAAGATTCAACACTTTTCAGATAGTGTCCAGTCGCCCGCAAAAAAATAACAATTAAAAATAACAAAAAAAAAAAATCAAGCAATCATATCAATTTAAACACAAAAAAGCACAACCACCATACAATGTATTGAAGTTCCATACAGAACAAAACTTTCAGCTTTGAGGTAAAAATAAATTAAATTATTCAGCAGATTTAAATAAAAAAAAAACTAAACACTGTCTGTCTCGTATACTCCCCATCTAAATATAAATAGAACGTGATGATTTTGACATTGAAGGTTATTGTCACGATTTCATGTTTCTTTGTATTTACTTTAAATTTTGCAAAATCTTTATAAAGATAACAGGTAAAAGTTACCAACCCAGTCAGAGGAGTTGAGTTGAGTAATGGTGTTTAACGTCCCAATCAAAAATATTTCACTTTTATCGAGCCGTCGCCAGCTATAGGCGAAAGTGAAGAAATGTTGCCTGTGCGTTGCGCTGATGGCATTATACAGCATGGTTTTTTATCGTGCCACGCCTGCCGTGACAACGGACCTCGTTTATTTTAAGTTCCCATCCGAAAGAACCGTGACTTTCATTTCGTAATGCCGAGTGCTTGGCGAAAGAATAGTCAATACTCACTTTCAAGTCTTCAGACCCGGCCGGAGTTCAAACCCACGACCTTTCAATTACGGAACGAGCACTCTACCAACTGAGCTACCGCAGTGGCTCACAGTCAGATGAGTTAATAAATTTGAAACACCTAAGCACTTGCGTTCAGTGATCCCGAACCGCGAACCCGGTGGTCAACTTGAGACATCTGGGCACGTGCTTGTAAACAACAGACAATCGGGTATTCAAGTTGGTTACTAACCCTTAGAAAACAAGAGTTATCGTGTAACCTGTGCAAATTCTGAGTAGAAAGTTACTATGTATAGGGTAAATCACGAGTTGTTGTTGAATAGGCTAGAAAAAGCACCTCTGTCGAGGGCCGAAGGCCCGAGACAGGGAACTTTCTCTGGCCTATTCAACAATTACGAGTGATTTATCCAACTTAAAAAATTGGAAACCTTCTTGTGCCCCTAGATATATAAGGTAGCATTTGACTTTCCAACAGTTGGAAAGATGAATAGAAACAATAAGTTCAAGGTTGGTTACACACATTAGAGATTCATTACATTCATTGTATAAAGAAAAAAATGTGGAATTGTGGAATTTTAGGGTCTGACACTCCTGATAAGCTGTGAGACACCCTCCTCTATCTACTTGGTCTTAACTTTGCTTTAAGGGGAGGGCAAAAACATTATAATTTTAGACATGGTGTTAATTCGCAGTTGAAACTTGGAACAGAGAAAGGTAGCGGCAGACAATTTCTGGAATACACTGAAGACATATCAAAGTGTAACCCTGGAGGGATAAAGCATCGAAAAATTATTCAAAAAACATACCAAGGCGTACGAGAATAAAGCAAATCCCAGTAGATGTGTAGTGGCTCTCTTCCAGAAGTACATAGCTCTCAAGTATGTTCCTTGTTTTTTTATGCCCCGCGAAAAACATTTCGAGGGTTTATAATTTTTGGTTTGTCCGTCTGTCTGTCTATCCGTCAAGAATCATGTCTGCTGCAAATTTCCATGCGACACGTTCAGGTTTGTAGGACAAAGGTCAAAGTCAGGAGGTTATTACTATAAGTTTATTTTACTCGAATTCCCGTATCCATTCCATATATCTTTCATATTTATAAAAGGAATTTAATATAACTCAAAGTTGGTTCATGTGTAGTTTTTTACGTAGATTGATATTGAAAGGGCGGTGAAGTCGTTGGGTCAAATGTCAACTCACTGTTACAATAATGCATAACGAATCATTGATTTAGCTGACGTTTACCTATTATTTCACGTTTAGTAACTAAAGCTTTATTTCTGTCTTATTGTAGACCAGTAGATAGAAAAAGTATGGCGTTTTATTTACGATCGTTGACCAAACCCACTGAATGTCAATGGTTTGCTGATGTCCGAGTTGGTATTAACACAATATCAAAAGTTGTTTAAAATTTGTGTGGTAAAGCTGGAATTCCGGGATTCTTTACAAACCATTCCTAACGTGCAACAGCTGCAACTCGTATGTATGAAGTAGATTTACCAGAGCAACTTACATGTGAAAAAACTTGCCATAGATCCGATGCTGTACGCAGTAATAAGCGCACTAGTGTTGCACAGGAACAACTTGCTAGTGATGTCGTGCAGGGGGTAAAAAGAAGTTATGATGACGGTAATTGCAATACTCCTGTTGTGGAATCTGAAAATAAAAATCAGATTAAAATTCGTAAAGGAGATATGTCAATTGAAATTCCTATCTAACTTTGTTTTGTGCACTTGATATATGATTTCATTCCATTACGAATTACATTTAACGCGTAAAGTGTTTTGGTGTTGGGATTTATAGAATGGCGTTATTGGATTTTGTTCATAAATCAAAATTTAAAAAATGAATATTACATTTTGTTGCATTTGATTTTTATCGGTTTCATCATTTGTAGAAAACAATAACATTTGGCAGTTGGATATTTTACTTTCCAACAGTAAGATTATGAATAGTAAACTATCCAACAGTGATATGTTGGGTAGTGAAACTATCCATTCAGCGTAAACAATTAATGACGTAAGAGAAATTTTTTAAAGTCACTGCTAAAAGTACTCACTTATTTTAATACTTACCTCGTGAGCACTAAATCACGTCAGTGCATGGAATGTCTTGATAGAAGGAAGAAAAGATGAAAATGTTCTGTGTCGATGGATATATCTGTGTTTATTTATGTGTTATTTTGAAGACATTTGTCCGGGATGGACAATATTTTGATCATTTAACTTTGGTTGCTTAACTGTATATTCTTCAATGTGGAAATGAATACTTAAATTTCAAGTGTGGAGATATTAATCCTGTATGAAACAAAAATAGTGTGTTGATTGATTTTTAGTGTGAAATAGAAGATGTAATGATAAGTTTTTAAGGTTTTTTTTATGTTTTGTTACCCATTTCCTTGTTTTAAACTTAGTTATTTTTGTTATATTTTTTGTAAAATGTATTTTTGTTATATTTTTTGTAAAATGGATATTTTGTAATTGTGGTTTTTAGTAAAGTGCATCAAACAAGCCATGCTTCAACTATACAAGAAAAAATCGAGAGAATAAATGAACTAGCAACGCTTAAACCAGGGCAAATTACATGCTACCTTTAGCGCATGTGGTCCGCACGGGGATCACACACCAGGTGATTTTAAATCAGTGTACGCGACAACTCGTCCTTTGGGTCGGTTGTACTTCCTGGAGTACTGCATCACATTGGCCGACAATCTAGAGATTCCGCGTTACAACACTATCAAACGAACCTGTGAAAAGTAATTGAGTTCAAGGAAGTTTGGTTGTCTTGGATTTTTTCGCCTCATAGCAAAAGAGTTTCCATTTCCGAATAATATGCAATCCGTTTCTTTTCCAATTTAGCAACTTCAAATTAAAATGGGTCAATTTGTCTGAACTTTTGTCAGATAAATAAGACTCCTTTACAACGAATTAGACGAATTTTAATAATGATAATCATTAAGAAATAACATAAGACTTAAACCATATGCTTAAAATATAAGAGAAATATGGAATATAGCGCTTGTTATGTAAATTTGGAATGCGAACCCCCAAATGTTGACTATCGGTTTATAATTTGTCAGTTTTTAATTTTTCGGCAGATGGTAGCAGTTAATGTCAGGATTTGATTACATTTGTTAATGCTCAAAATTGTTTTAAAAATATAGCACTTTCTTTCTTATTTAATTTTAGTAACTTCAAACAGCTTATTTTTAATGCAAAAAATAACAAGTTTCATCAATCGTTACTTACAAAATTATTCAAGTATTTGGAAGTTTTATCAGAAGCACCTGGAGACACACACAAAAAAAAAAAAAAAAAAAAAAAAAAAAAAAAAAAAAAAAAAAAACGCAAGGAAGATAAAAAAAAATAACATATTACCAAATAAGAAAAAAACATAGTGAAAAGGGAGAAAACTCCTAAAAAAATTCAATTTCATCACTTGAAAACGTGATTTACCTTTATATGCGTGGTAACACCAGTTATATATATATATATAAAACATACTAATTTGCTATAACTTGTTAAATGTCATTTTCAATTTGATTTTTAAATTTGCAAAAATTGTAAAACTACTAATTTCTTTTAAAAGAATATAAATGTAAAATATCAGGTAACTTGTTTTTCTATTTACACAAGAAAAATATGGTTAGTTTTTTTTTTTTTTTTTTTTTTCTTTTCCAAAAAAAAAAAGTCCTTCTATATAACCAAAACTTGTTTGGTTGCCCCTATTTAATGAATTCAAGATAATAAAAGATATAACTGGTATCATTTCAAACGAATGGTGAAAATTCGTTTCAAGAGTAACAAGTGACCTTAAGCTAGTTCTAGAATTGATTGCAGTAGTCTGTTTAATCTTAGTTGTTAGATTTGCAACTGTATGTACATAGGATCGAAAATATGTTCAGTTTGTGAAACAGCAGTTTTACAGTGAATTTACTGTAAGCATGACCTTTATAATTTCCTTGTTTGTTCTTACAATACTAACCCCGCCCGATAACGTTATATTTATTGTTTTATTCTCATTGTGTGTCCTGTCTTGCATTAATTATATTGAGGGTAGTATTAAAAAAATAACAGATTTTTTGTACCTTACTTTGTAATGCATGTCTGTTATTTAAGTGCTGGGGACTTAGAAACTTAGTAAAATAACAATAACCAGCCGTTTTTTGTCTTGCAGGGCCTAGGATCGAATTTCACTCGGACAGATTGTAAAAAGGTTAGTCAGTTCCCTTGCCGAAAGTCGGTGGTTTTCTCCAGACATTCCGAACCCATCCCCCTCCCTCCCCCCCGCAATAGCTGACCGCCACGATAAAAGAAAAGCATCTTGACTGGCTCGAAAAATACAATTAATCCCACCCAATCCAGCCCGATCTATGTTCATGTTTATATTATGCTGATATCAAACATTTTATCTCTGCCTTCTTACATTCTGCAGGCAGAATTCGTATTAACATAATATTTATTTTCGAGTTAAGTCAAAGCAATCTATGTTTTATTTATTTATTTATTTTTTTTTTTTTTGTTTTGCAACATAGTGCAGGCAAAAAATTTATTAATATTTAATTTAATTCAATTTCATGTAATATTTTGAAATCAGATCATTGATGCATTTATGTGACATGCAATATAGTTCATACAGAAATAGTACCGATATTTAACATAATTGTGTGTGCTGCATCATAGCGCAGGTAAAATTGCATTGTTTGCCTGATAAGAATTAATTTAGGAAAATTGCAGACAATGCGTCAGATGACATATAGTAGTTTGTTTAAATAAGATTTTAGCATTTCTTCTTATGACTGCTAAAGCGACAGTAGAGAGGAAAAGAACAGAAATATATTGTTTGGAACCATCAATAATTAAACTGCAGACGTTGGACGGACAGTCGAACGGACGCTGGAGTATTGTACAAAAATGTAGGATTTGTGAGACTAAAGCTCATATCAGTTTTAGGCAATACAAATAAATCTAGTATATAAATCAGCTTCCGTTCATTTAAAGTTTCTCAAACTTTGTCAACTTATTCCTAGTGACAAGACAATGCAAGGGATTGCAAATTCAGTTTTCGTGCATTTAAAGACGGACGCACTATTTGTCCGATTTATCTCAAACTTTTTCTTTTTATTCCTTGTGATAAGACAGTGCATGGGATTGCAAATCAGGCCACTCGATCAAAGGTCAAGAAGTGTATTATCAGACCATTTAAATTAAAAGTACATATGTACAGAATGTTTTATGTTATATATTGTCGGGGTTTGCCATAAAGGCCAGACTTAATTGTTTCTTTTCTGGTGTTGGTGGCAAAATGTGATATTTTATGTCAAAGTTTGTATTAAAGTCAAAAGTCCAGATGCCAAGCCAGGTGAGACACATAATTCTGCAGAAGTCTTGTTTGAAACTTAGCAGATTTATGACATGTCCCTTTAGGTTTTCTTTACTTGTACTTCTTGTTTATATCATAGATAGTGACGGGCGTATATCGCCCTGCTTGATGGTGCTCTTGTTAAACATATTTTAGAATGAAATAAATGATTTTTTGTTTACTTTATTAAAAAATATTAAAAAGGAAAAAATGTGTTGTTTTCGAAAATATATTTCTTTTTACTTCATAAAAAGGTGACAAGAAATTGGAAATCGAAAATATATTTCTTTTTACTTCTTCATAAAAAAGGTGACAAGAAATCGGTAGTTAATAGACCTTATTATTTGAGCAAGCGTAGATTTGAAATTAAAGCATTAAAAAGTTGTAAATAAGCTAAGAAGGCCAGACCCCGTTTTCAAAATCAGTTCTTAGCTTATATTTTCTTTAACCTAAATCTAACAAATTTGATATTTTAATAATTTGGGTACTAGTAATTGTTTAGATATTTAAAAATCTAAGATGTCAAGCTTGATATCACTTCAAGCTTTTAACATTTGTATTTAGTTTTTTTCACAAATGTTTATTTGTAATTCAAAAAGAGATTGCCGAAATTTTCTTAAGTTAAGGAAAATCTTAGTTAAGGAATGATGGTGAAACTTGGGACAGTCTACTTATGAAACGATATGTACATTATAGAAAGATGAAAACTGCAATGTTCTTAACATTAAGTTGTGATTTGAAAAATTAAGTTTTCATGAAAAATAAATATGATTATTTGCTAATTAACCGAAATATTATATCACATAAAAATTATATTTAAACAAAAAAGTATAAAATATGTCAAATGTACATAAAATATGTTTATAGATATAAATTTTGTTCACAACAGAAAATATTTATTAATATTATTAAAACGGGTGCAGTAGTGTGAATGGCATCTTTAGTTCATATTGCAGAATACTGAAGCATCCAACGGGACCATTACGATATACCAAATGTAATTTACTAAATGAAATTTTTTTTCATATTTGTCATATACGAACATATGAATTTATTATCTGACCGAATGTTTTACCGTTGTGAAAACAATATATATTCACAAACACATTTTAACGAATACATAACTTATGCAAAAACATATTATTTTCTGAACCTAAATAGAATTTAATGACTATATCTTTTGTTTTTGGTTCAAAATTGATTTTGATGAATATTGATTAAATTTTGTTTTTAACAACTGTTAAACCTACTTGGTGGGCCTGAGTAATTGCGATAATCTGTATGACATTTTTAAAGTTTCCGTGTGTTTGTTAATGAAAAAATAAAGGTAATAATGTAATAATTTGTAACCAAGTATTAATCTTATCTTTTTATCTTTGCACTGATTAAATTGAAATGTTGATGTGCGTTAAACCAAGAAATTATATAGTTAAACTGGCGTTGATACAACTGTAAACTTATTCCTCATTGGTCTGTGATCACTTGATCTGTAAATGTACTTATGTATGTCGCTTAAAAATGCGAATAAAAAATTGTTAAAAAAAGATTTTTTTTTCACGGCTTTAAATCGTTGTCAAAAATAATAAGTTCGCAAAAAGTCAAAATTTTTGTGGCAATGATAATAATTATCTGTATAATTTTTATACGGTGGACATAAAAATTTTGTTCACGATTTTACTGAAAATATTGAATTAAAATATTTTCTGGCTGTTCGTTCAATATCAATCATTATTCTTAATAAAGAGTAAATAGAATTTACATTAGTAAGCAATATTACAGAACATGAGATGCAATTGAATATATATTCAAATTAATTTAATGTGGATGATAAGGAAAAACTTTTAAAGTAAACAATCCTTTATATTTAATTTGTATTACATGTATTGAAAACACCTCAATGTAAAATATATGACGTCATACAGGGTATTATATCAGAACTGATAAACAATATTTAGCATGGAGGATAATCAGATAATAGTTGTTACTGAAACCCTTTGTAGATTAATTAATCAAATACGACATTATTATCTGAATTTGTCATTCTATGAAAACAAAACAATTAGGAGATAACTGTTTTGTATTTGAAGAGTTCCGACCGTAAAACGTGGATTTTACTGTCGCAAATTGAGGTCTACCTGGCGACGCTTGCGGAGCCAGGTAACCGGTATTTGCGATAGTAAAATCCACGTTTTACGGTCGGAACTCTTCAAATACAAAACAGTTATCTCCATTCTAATGCATAACAAATAAAATATTCTATAAAATCAGTTTAATTGATGGAAATCCCCACTGCTCTGATCAAAGTTTATTTTTGTTTACAGACGCATCACTAAATCATTAATGTAGACCGATGTCGTTACGCCAAAATATAGTTCTATCAAGAATACACTTGATTCCATTGATATAATAATTTTATTGTTTGAAATGAATAACAGATTTATATTGATCCAGTATCTGTTTCTATGACAAAATAGCAATACGGAATCGTCAAAATCATCGAGTCCGTCATTTTTGTTTTGTAAACAAAAGCACGTGTATCGGCGCGCTGGAATACACTACGTAATCGTTACCTAGATAGCACGTGACATCTTAACTCCGACCGTAAAACAGAGATTTTACTGCGGTCGAGGTCCAATCAAAATTCTGCTTACAAAATATTTGCATTAGAATAAAAATTATGTTGACGTCGTATTGACGTCATAGTTTAAAGATTTTGTCAAAGGTTCCGGATAGCTTTTTGATACTGGTGTTTTTAAAGTCAATGAGAATGAGAAAAAGGATAAGCTATAAATCATAGCAATCCTTTAGAAAAAAAATTGCTTGAGAAAACCACAATAGTTCATATGTTTTTGTGAATCATCTAATATATTCAATGGTATAGAAAATATGTTTTAAAATTCATACAAATTTTCGAAAATGTAAAATTTTTAAAAGTTCGTATGTTTTAATTTCAAGTTTATTGTCCCATACTTTTGAATTTTTACTATTATGGTATTTAGCAATTGTACTCTGGTAATGATGGAACTTAAATTTTTCCTTTTGGAATTCCATAAACAAGATTTAAAAATTCAAACAATTTTTGGGTCTTCATGAAAAACGTAAAGAAAAAATAAAGAGTTGGTAAGCATGTAAAATCCTTATACAAATAGGTTCATCTTAAGTTTAACCCTGTTATTGGCACTGGATGTACCAAATACAATATGCATAACGAAAAAATGACACGTACCGCGTAGCGCGTAATGAAAAAGTGTGCACAACGATTTTCTGGTTATGACTCAATAAACGTTTTATGTTTAGCGTTGTTATTGATGCGGAGTTTATTGGAGTATAACCCGAAAAACGATCGCGTGATTTACGTTAATTTGTATTGAAGTACGATACAACCGAATTTAGAAATTAGATTTTTTGTGTATATCTTGCTCAAAGTCATAGAACAGTGCTTTTAATTTCACTTCATTGTTGTCACACAGGATAAAAATTAAAACCAGAAAGCAGTTAAGACACGTTCCCGAAATCGTTATTGTAGAACCTAGAACTAGTTAATAATAGGCTATTATTAATAGGAGAATAAAAGGTAACGAGAAATTAAAAAAATTTAGTCTGCGTCATGGTTGTAACTTTTAGTCTGTCTTTGTTATAACAAGTATTGAAATAGAACTTGTTATTTCAGCCATTGGGAAGTTAAGACCAGTGCTAGCAACTGATTGGAGAATGTTGCAAATATCATACGTTTCCAAAAGTTTTGTAAATTTATTTAAAAGTCCTTTACTGATATCTATCTGCTTTCAGTCATAATTGTTTGTCATATACATATTTGGAGAACAAAATTCCATATTTATACAAAATCTTTCAAAAATATAAAAAAAAAAAAAATCCACGTTAAATTTATTGATCTAATAAAGAAAAATAACAAGACTTATTCAAAAAGTGTTAAGTTTCTTTAATTCTAAAGTGCAAATTTACGATGTCCAAAATATACCTTATGCACCTTCCTAGTGAAACATATACGGTATGATGTCATGATTTGAATATTCATAATGATCACCTTCAAAAATCCGAACAATGAACACCCACTTATTAACTTATGACTCTTTCCTATATATTTCTAATGAATAAAAACAAAACTTTTTAAACTATATCTTAGCATCTTTGGACATCAATTTCTTTTTCAGATTTATTTCAAATTCAACGCCATGTAGTTAAAAAATTGTCATTTTGCATTTTAATTCATTTGGCCTTTTTTAACTTTAAAATACCCTAATGTAATCTTTGGTGAAGCCCAATTGGGTCATTGAAGTAATTAACTTCCAGATTTTCCCAAATTTTGCTCTATGTACAGAAGAATTCAGAGAAGATTTTTTAAGTTTATAAATAGAATTTTGTTAGGTAAAAGTTTTTGATTTAATATTACTGTAATTTTTATGAGGAAGGTTTTGAATAAAAGAAATAATAAGACAAAAACACGTGACGAACAAACATGGACCAATGGCAAATACCATTTTTAAGAAAAATAATGTGCAATATCGGGTAACGAGGTAAAAACGACAATCATGCTTAATGCTGGGTGAATATATCTAACACCCCAGCCAAGAATAACAGTATTTCTCAATCTTTTCAGTTGTTTAGTTCTAAAATGGTGCACAAAACGAAAGCATTGATGACCTTATAAAGAAAACTGATAAACGTTTTGACTGGGTAAGAATCGAACTTACTAATGCAATCACAACAGAGTTGCTTTTAAACTTTTGTTTACATATGAGTCAGAAAATTAAACAAAGCTATAGAATTGATTTAATAAAACTTTTAATAATTTAAAAAGGCATGAAGTTGTTATCAAAAATAGATTTTTATTTGTATTAATGTAATTGTAAAATCAATCTTCTTAATGATTAAAAATGTCATGCATTCCTGTCTTTGCAGATCGAAGTTTATACTACAAGAGAAAATTGATTTAATATTTTACACTTAACTGCGACTTTTCCATGAAACTTGTAACAAAACTTGTGTATTTCAAAAACAGTTTGAAATATTTATATAAAAAAATACTTTTCCTCATCTCTTAAAATATCGATAAAAAAATTAGTTTTAAATGTCGTTTTGTTTAAAGTGTTTAAAGTTATAAGGCCTCTAATGTGTTTTTATAACTTTTCAAACATACCAATAATTTGGCCTTAATTGTAAATGCAATCTTCTTTAAATTGCACTCATAAATAGAGGAAAAATCAACAAAACTAATATGAAATCATTTCCACCATACCATGTCCTTTTGTGGTGTTAAATCTGATGACCTGACAACAACAAAAGGATCAATATAGTCCAAAATAAATAACATTTTATTTCATTGATTTGGCTTTACTAACACTGTCAGTTATATTCATATAACACCAGAAGAAATTAGAAATGGAAGTAGGAACTCGGATTTTACTCGTGATTTCAATAATTGTCCAAAGTGTCAAAGGTTTAACGAATTGCGACACCGTTAATAATGTAACGCATGGGGCCTTTTTACGCGGAAATGTTTTTAAAACTATTGCAACCATAGGCAGAAGGATGTGTATTGCAGAGTGTCAACGACTTAAAGAATGTCGGTCAATTAATCATTCAAAAACTTCAATGGAATGTCAGTTAAATAATGCCACCAAGACCACTAATAATCAACTGGTTTCTAGTGATATATCATGGACATACATTGAAACCAAAGTAAGTAGATTTTCGAACAGCATTTCACGCATCATTACTTATTTTTAAAAGTTCTCTCATAGTATCAAGAGAGTTCATCATTGTGTCACGTGTTCATTATACCGGATACTGACACTTGTTAACATAAATCACTGTAACTGGCTTGGTTCAGCGATAGAGAGTGCAGCGATGTTTGCACTTTTGGTGCAAGCTGCTCTTTAGATATTGCGTACGGAGACCAGTTGAAAATGAGTAGTCCTTCAAGTTTTGGTACTAGTGGAAAACGTCACTTCCGAGGTCGTGTGGAAAAAAACGGAAGTGAATTTTTTTCAAAATCGCTTATTTATAATTATATACGAAAATGTCAACGACAGCATAATTGTCTATCAAAAAATAACTTTCGTCATGAGACTTACAGAACAGGCATACCGTAGTATTAACTAGCCGATTGTCAGTAAATACTGTATTTTTTTACTCAAACAGAAAAAAAACACATGGTAGTCTGTGTTTCCTCCAAGAACTGTTACAAACTCTGCTATCTTGTTGAGTATTTTAACAAAAAATAGAAACAAGATTATATACCTAATTCATTGAGGTAAAATTTGCAGAAAACACGGAACAAATTAATAACATGCTTAGGTTTTAGGTTACGGAAGCTTCGACTATCTTTGATTTAATTATCTCTGTATCATACCACTGGCGAGAGTTGTTCCTACTATGCGATTTTTTAATATGTTGTGTCTTGCGCAAAGAAACGAGTCGTTTGTTTAAGACAACACGTCAAACAGCGTCGCAAAATTTAACAAAATCTCGGCTGAAAAACATTTCAACATTGAGGTCTTAGCACCACCTATCAATAAGCAGACAAAGTTTGCCTCTCCCGCCAACACCTACCGGATGGCTAGAGACAAACGTACCAGAAATAGATAGAATAGAATAAAACCATCAAAGTACAATTTTTCCCTCGAAGACCTTTCCCAAGTGGAATGATTTATCGCAGGACATTGCTACTTCAATAAGCTAAAAATTTCTACATTGCGACTTTGTCTTTTATTAGCAATTAACATCTTTACGTAGTCTAATTGAATCAGTAAAACGAAATAATGAATAAAGTCTTAAATCATAAACAAAAATAATAAACCATCAATAGTGGCAAAAATGTGCATAAAACAATTTGCTGCGCTCTCTATATAGGCTGTAACATATTATTATCACGTGATTATTTGATATCGGAACATTTTCAACTGATTTACTTACCATCGGCACTTTGTGTTACCACAAATCGTATGACGTAATGGGACAAGCGTACCACGTCACACCTTAAAACGTGTGTGAGGGACATCATTTCCAATCAAAATTATATCGCCAATCAAAATTAAATCGCCATAGGTGACGTCTTCTCGTAAATCAATGTCATTCCGGGGATTTTCAACGTTAACCTTTTCCATATCGTCTCCCATAATCAAGAGTTATTAATCGCGTGTTACTAGCGAATGTCATTTAAGCCATCGCCAAAAACATACTTATAAAAGCTATTAATACCAGAACCAAAAACAAATAATAATTGAAAAGTTTCAAATAATTTAAAAATACGTAAACTTTCATCAGGGAACTATCACCTAGTGTTTCCAGACGGTGATCATCTGACAGCCTCGCCTGACAGACTCGCTACACTGACAACGTGTAAAAACCAGGAGAATCATCTGACAGCCTCGCTACACTGACAACGTGTAAAAACCAAGAGAATCACCTGACAGACTCGCTACACTGACAACGTATAAAACCAGGAGAATCATCTGTCAGTCTCGATACACTGACAACGTGTAAAAACCAGGAGAATCATCTGACAGCCTCGCTATACTGACAACGTGTAAAAACCAGGAGAATCATCTGTCAGTCTCGCTACACTGACAAAGTGTAAAAACCAAGAGAATCATCTGTCAGTCTCGCTACACTGACAAAGTGTAAAAACCAAGAGAATCACCTGACAGACTCGCTACACTGACAACGTGTAAAAACCAGGAGAATCATCTGTCAGTCTCGCTACACTGACAACGTGTAAAAACCAGGAGAATCATCTGACAGCCTCGCTATACTGACAACGTGTAAAAACCAGGAGAATCATCTGACAGCCTCGCTACACTGACAACGTGTAAAAACTAGGAGAATCATCTATCAGTCTCGCTACACTGACAACGTGTAAAAACCAGGAGAATCATCTGTCAGTCTCGCTACACTGACAAAGTGTAAAAACCAAGAGAATCACCACGGTAATTGTTAGATAAATTCACTACACTGTCAACGTGTAATAGCCACGGTTATTGTTAGATAAATTCGCTACAGTGTCAACGTGTAATAAACACGGTAATTGTTAGATAAATTCGCTACACTGTCAACGTGTAATAACCACGGTAATTGTTAGATAAATTTGCTACACTGTCAACGTGTAATAACCACGGTAATTGTTAGGTAAATTCACTACACTGTCAACGTGTAATAACCACGGTAATTGTTAGGTAAATTAACTACACTGTCAACGTGTAATAACCACGGTAACTGTAAGGTAAATTCACTACACTGTCAACGTGTAATAACCACGGTAATTGTTAGGTAAATTCACTACACTGTCAACGTGTAATAACCACGGTAATTGTTAGATAAATTCGCTACACTGTCAACGTGTAATAGCCACGGTAATTGTTAGGTAAATTCACTACACTGTCAACGTGTAATAACCACGGTAATTGTTAGGTAAATTCACTACACTGTCAACGTGTAACAACCACGGTAATTGTTAGATAAATTCGCTACACTGTCAACGTGTAACAACCACGGTAATTGTTAGGTAAATTCACTACACTGTCAACGTGTAATAACCACGGTAATTGTTAGGTAAATTCACTACACTGTCAACGTGTAACAACCACGGTAATTGTTAGGTAAATTCACTACACTGTCAACGTGTAACAACCACGGTAATTGTTAGATAAATTTGCTACACTGGCTACGCGTATTAAACAGATAATCATCAGATTAATTTGCTTCACCCGTGTGATAAGCAGAATGTTCTTCTGTATTTTTTTTTTTTATATTATCTTCAAAAAATTAATATTTACCTTGGTCATCGCTTCTGTTAATATTCCACTTTATTTAAGAGCAGGTACATTCAAAAGTCCATAAATCGTACTATATGGCACCTAAACATTTTCGCGTAAAACGTTTGTCCGTAAATTTTTTCATGATCGTTCCGCACAAACGTGAAGCGGTATCTATAACTTTGTATGCTAGCGTCTTTTATTCAATTGACTTATCTAACTTTGGTAATTTTGGCAAATTTTATTCCTAAATTTCACGATTTTTAAATCTGGAAATTTCATATATCAAATTTTAAAAAAGATTTTAATTAAGATAAAAATCGTTATATGCATATCACATATCTGATTTAGCATTATCTGGTATAAATGATTTTATACTATTTATCTAAGTATGATTTAAACCAGAAATTGCTTTTGCGTCGAAGAACAATTCCCAACTTGAACGCCATTACTAAATTTTGTAGTAAGTGCAAAGTATATTCTTTTAAAAACAATAACAACTTTAGATATCTTAATGACGAACTAAGAAAAAAAGAGAATACACTGTACTTTTACCAGATATTTAAAAGTAGCATTTAAAGGTTCAGCGTTACTGCACTTATTTGACATTTCATAGCTAACTTTTAACCTCAGTAACTTGACTCATGATGTCCTTGATATATAATAATATTAAAACTTATCTCTAAAATTGTAGCTTACGGAATGAACGTTTTTGTATTATTTATGCCAAAATTCTCAAGAAAACATGTTAATTTAATCGAATCATAACTTTATCACCAAAATAACAGTATCGTTTGAAAATGAATATTTTCTTATTAAGTCAAAAATATAGAAAATGGGAGATACTTTTTTACATTTGCTCAAGTACCAGTCTAAAGTCGGGATTATTAAAATAACTAGTACCATTATGTATTTGTTCTTGATGAACTTATTTTGTTTGGCTCGTTTTGTTAATTAATTGTGTCGAATTCTTGGATACATTGGTTGGTGCCAAGAAAATGGTTTCGTTTCCAAAGTTTCTCTCTTCCATTCTTTAAAAAAGTTGGCCCAAGGTCAAGGAAAGTTTAGGATTCTGTTTTCCTCACCTGTGTACTCGATCGATGACAGGATAATGTGATTAGGTGTAGGGGTATGCTTTTTCTGTGGCATCCTGTGGTTATCTAACACTTTAACAGAAAAGTCGATCGAGTGCGCCCTAGTACAATGCACACTCACACCCTTCGCGCACACACAAACTTGTTCCCAGATTATCTTTAGAGATGAATAAATTTGTTCTCGTCACGAATAGCTGAAAAATTGCTGATGTGACGTTAAACAACATTGCAACACACCAATTAACCTAAAGTTATGTTTAAAATCGGACAAAGTCTGATACCAAACAGATTATTTTGTACACAACTGTTACCATCTGCTTTCTGCTCGAGGCAGTCATTACAGCTAGAATGTGTCAAAGTGCGTAATGTTATTTATTTATTTATTTATTTTATTTATTTATTTATTTATTTGATTTATTTATTTATAATATTATGTTTCTTTCTTTCTTTCTTTATAATATATATATATATATATATATATATATATATATATATATATATATATATATATATATATATATATATATATATATAAGAATTGACTGTCATTTTTTCCTGGGTTATCAAGGAATGAACCAGATTTTAAAACTAGCAAATCTGATGAACTGCGAAGCAGTTCATTTTAGATTTGCTAGTTTTAAAATCTGGTTCATTCCTTGATAACCCAGGAAAAAATGACAGTCAATTCTTATATTTACAATATTTTTCCTAACATTCTTTTTACAAACTTCTCGATTGCGTCATACAAATAAGAAAGAAAAACCGGTATATACCGAATCTGTCGGCAATGTAAACATTCTGGGAACAGCCAATATGTCAATCAAAATAATTCCCGCCTTCTCACTGATTGCGTGACGTAATAGACGGTTTTAAAAATAGTACGCTGGAAACAAAAGAATATTTCATACAATTTTATTCGAATAGACAAACAAAGTTACAAATTCATATTGATTGTTAAATTACAGCTATTAAACGTTGAATTTGTCAAAAATCCGGATTGTATGGATGACAGGGTATTGGAAACATCAATGCGCGACGTTTTGTTGAACTGTGCTGTGCACCGGTCCGAGCATGGAACCATCACGTGATTATCAGTTGCGGGTAGAGAAGAAGAAGCATGGTCAGAGGCAGAAGGAATTACGGCAGAAGTATTACCAGTGACAGTTGATGAAAGAAGCGAACTTAAAGCATGTTTTTGAATGGTCGAACAGTCGCGAGAGTAGCTTCTGACAGAAGCCTCATTCCGATAACCGCTCATAAACATTATCTGTTTGGTCTCAACACCGGCATCGCTCATAGCTTGTATGGTAGTGGCTCGCAAGCAGTGTGCCGTGTATCGTTTAGAACGCCCTGACGATGGAAATATTTTTAAGTATACAATAAAAATCGGAACAAATGTTTTATTTATTTATTTAAAATTCAATTTTTTTTTTCATTTTCAATGTATATTTTATTAAATAACACTATAAAATGTGATGGCTTGAATGTTTAAAAAAGATTGATAAAAGTAGGTCACGGGAATTGCCTAATGTTCTAGATTTTCCACAATGAGTTCATCATAGGAATTCAATAGGTGTTGTAAATATTTTTTATTTTTTGAAAAAATATTTATTTTGCTATAACATGAAAAAAACTTGAAAAAAAGAAGGAAATATCGAAGTATGTACGTGGTTTTGTGAGATAAAAACAGATAGCTAAAAATAGGTCAGTTAGGGAAAAACCAGAAATGGTATTCATGCGCGATGTGAAAAACCGATGTTTATGCGAATAATGAAAACAAAAATCAAACTGGGTTCAACGTAGAAATTATTTTTCTATTGTAAATATATATATATCAATAAATAAAAATTTCACATGACCAGTTCTTAAAAAACAATTTGTATTGTCACTAGCGCTTTCATGTCTTACGACAATCTTCAGGTGACTATGAATTCTTTTGAATGACAACGAGTTTTACTACGTAAAATTATTATGACGTCATCGATACAAAGGGGAGATAATAAACGTCACTGGTAAAATCGGAGGTAGTTAACTGCAGTGTTGACGTAAAAATTAATGAATTGATTAAATTTATGAAATACGTTAATAAATAAATGTTTTTAAGTTAACTAAGTCCATTTAAATACCATACAAATTGTTTTTTAAGAACTGGTCATGTGAAATTTTTATTTATCAATACAAATTGTTTTTTAAGAACTGGTCATGTGAAATTTTTATTTATTGATATATTTTTCTGTACACAACAAAAACTAACTGTGGACTATATATATATTATTTATTTTATACTTATATTTTTTATTTCATTTTTATGATAATGATGACGATATTATTATGATAAATCTATAAATGTAAATCTATGGAGAGGTATAGTAACCAAGCCGATAGGCGAGGTCACTATACCTTTCCAGACAACACTATAGGAGAACGGTTCCCGAGGGAGAGGTCCATAATAGATTTAGTACATCACAGGTCTTTCTTTTTCAATTTGAGCAAGAAATAATTTTCAAATTAACTATTAACTTCAGATCTTTTGAATTAATATTTGTAAACCGGTCGTCAGACGACAACAAAACAGAGCGCCACCTGAACAAAGGGGAATAATTTGATTTGGTTTCCAGGGGGTCACGCGAGGGGCTATACTTCGATGTCGGGGGACTATTTCCGTTGCTATGCGTTGTCAAGGACAGGCGATTTCTACATAAAATAGTATTCATGTAGTTATCCAATGATTATTCAACAAATTAACATGTGATGTACTAATGAATATTAAACACAATGTCTGCTGTAGATAAAAATTACAAAGATATGTCTTAATGATGTTATAATGATAATCACTTTCAACAACAATAGTTAAAACTTTACAACACTTAAAAACACAAGACTAACATTTAATTTTTAATTTTATGCTACAGTAAAACAAGAACCTATTACTGGCATGTGACATCACAATAAAACGATACGTGTCAATAATGTATTATCTAATACAATTTCAAATCAACACATAGGATTTTTGACGAAAAAAATGTTGAATACAATTCATATCTGAACAGGAAATATGAAAATGGATATAGATTTTACATGTGATATAATAGGTGTAATAGAATAAATTGATCGTCAAGTTCCCAGGAGTGGTGTGTGTACGTGACATTCTCTCGGATGAGTTGGACAAGTGTTAGCAAAACATTCCTCGTTTTGCTAAAGAAAGAGGGACTGTATATTGTAGGTATTGACATGACAATCATCTTTGTTACACAATCTACTGTATGTGTGAAAAAAAAATAAAAAATTTCATTATAAAATTAAGTCGAAATATATACATGTATGTATTTCTGTTTGCGACGTATGTTGTTCACTCAGATATATCAAGTTGTGACACTGAAAACAAATATCGGTGTGAAAATTACCCAGATTGTTGCTCAAATTTTTACACAATTTCGTAGGAATAAATTGTTTTCCCGGAGCCATTATAAATTTTAACGACTGACTTATTTTATCGAGGGTGTGGTGTTTTTTGTGGTGTTTTTATTTATTCATTTTATTTATTTATTCATTTATTTATTTATTTTTATTTATTTATAAACATACTACTCATTCACTGAAAATAATATTGGAGAGATTATTATCCGAAACTTGTATAACATTAGTCAGGAATTGAACAATGATGTAAGAATGGTATTTCTTTGTACAACATAGATTGCAAAAGCACTCGCTAACATAATTATGACAAAAAACTCAATTTATAACTAACTAGTTAAGCCTAACGAATTGTTGGACAGCTGGACATACATGTATGAGTAACTGTAACACTATAACTAAGGCGTGGTATTCTAAATGAGGACTTTAATTCTGGTGAAACAAAATTGTATACAAATAATGTTTTCAAATTCGCTCTCTCCAGCTAATGGGTAATCCCTGTAAAATACTATAAGTGGGTAATCACAGTCTGCACAGTCCATAGGGTAATTCCTATCTGACTCTCTAATTTAAAACTCCCATTTATAACTAACGAATTTGTGCTGTACTAAGTTTCTTTCATCCTTAAATTCGATATGCAGGCCAAATTAGGTCTTAGCTGACCAGTCCAAAAGCATGTTAATTTTGAGAGTATCATTTCTAATTACCAGCACATGTTGTGTTGCATAACTTGCATATATGCAATCTCAGGATTAATTATCTACACAGCATGTACAGATAAGTAAAATCTGATATTGATCTTATCTAGATTAGTATAATTTCCAAAAATTTCTGAATCATGTTTTCCCAAATATTGTTACATAACGTTAACATTAGAAATAAGATTGATTGATTGATTTAATGGGGTTTTAGGTCTCAGTCGACAATATTTCACTTATATCGAGACGCCACCATCTACAGGCGAAGTGACAAATTTTGACCTTAGCAGTGCGCTTAGGGCAATGTGCAGGGAGAGATTTTTAACGAGCCACGCCTGCCATGACACGGGGCATCGGTTTTTAAGGTCTCCTCCGAAATACCCCGTGACTTTTATTTCTAAATGCCAAGTGCTTGGTGTAAGAACAGTCACTTCCAATTTTCAAGTCTTGGTCGTCCATTGTTAAAAGTCACCGATCAAAAAATTTATATCTCATTTAAACTAATTGTATAACAATACATAGTTAACATTTGTTATAAACTCGTTAAAATCATTGATCATTTCTAATTCCAGGATGTGATTCCACACTTTTAATTGATAATACGGAATATCCCATGTCTAACACCTCTTTTGGTGCTTACGTAAATTTGCCTTGTAAACAAAATGGTGGCTATTTCTCCATTGGTTGTGGATATGTATGTAAATCATCCGGAAACTGGGAAGTAACAGAAAACAAAGGTAGGCTGTGTGATTGAAAAATTTAAATAAAGTCAAAAAAATAAGTCGTTGACAAACAACATGGTTGTATGTAGGGTTGCTGTTGGAGTAGTACTGCAGATTTTTTATATACCTGTACAATTTTTAATGCTCTTGTAACAATGCCGTAAGAGGGCAATTTATGGCTCAAAGGTGAACCGGAAGGGTTTGTCATTTTTCAAATTAAAGCTACATTAAGTTTTCCAAAGAAAAAATTAAAACAGTGCTCATCTAATTAATGATGTTCCTAATGAACAATGTTACATTTGGTTCAAAAATAAAAGCTCGAATAAATACTGAAATTACAGTATTTACCCAGCGAGATGCAGCATTTGGGATCTAATATTAGAACATGGTTACGTCATCAAAACCGGTCATTTAAACAAAACTTTCAAAACGGTGAAATACGATTAATGATAAATTAAACACAGAACTTCGTTGAAATTGCCATTTGTAACTTAGTAAGGGATACATAACACCATTTCAAATACATCTGGATATTAATTAAGGACAATTAATGCAATCTGTCATGTTTCACCTTCGATTCTAGGGTTTTTCCGTACATCCGTTGGCATGCTTCAAGCTCATAATAACCACCGTAAAACACTGAGCAACCGGTCAGAGGATTCCGTTTATTTACAGCTAAAAGAAATGAAATTTTAGAAAATGAATTTCACGGATCGTGGTTAGAAGATATCTATTTTTAAAAAAATATATTTTTAGAAAATCAAAAAAAAAATCAGAAAATTGAAAAGCTTAATGCAGCTTTAAATAAATAACAACTAAGACACAGATATAATTTTTTTGTTAAATTCATAGTACTGTTCCTAGAAAATAATGTAACACAATCTTATAAAGTTTCTCCGTGGGAATTATTGTGAACCGGACGGAATGTTACTTTCCACGGTTTAGTAATGAATACTTAAACATAAACATAAGTTCAATCTAAAAACTGTAATAATAATGAATAATGGTAATACACAATCTGATAAATGTTATAAACACAAACACACAAATTACCAATAATAATATGCGATTCAAATTATTTTGTGCGAGTTTTCGTTTAAAGTTTTTGAAATTTGATTTATTTGTGATTCCGATACAAGCACACGGTACTCCGGAGATCCGAGACGTCCCGGTTTAGAATTTTGCATGGAATATAAAGAAACTAATATTATAATACAAATAATAAAAGTAATAAACTTGATAAAAATGGGATAAATTAAAATTGTTGACATACAGCCAAAATGTGAATGGTTACACAATTGTTAAATACATGTACCATTTTAAAGCTGCGTTAAGTTTTTCAATTTTGTGATTTTTTTTTTTTTTTTATTTTCTAAAAATATATTTTTTTTAAAAAATAGATATCTTCTAACCACGATCCTTGACATTCATTTTCTAAAATTTCATTTCTTTTAGCTTTAAATAAACGGAATCCTCTGACCGGTTGGTCAGTGTTTTACGATGGTAATTATGAGCTTGGAGCATGTGCACGGATGTACGGAAAACCCTAGAATCGAAGGTGAAACGTGACAGATTGCATCAATTGTCCTTCATTAATATCCAGGTGTATTTGAAATGGTGTTATGTATCCCTTACTAAGTCACAAATAACAAATTCAACGAAGTTCTGTGTTTAATTTATCGTATTTAACCGTTTTGAAAGTTGTATTTAAATGGCCCGGGTTTTGATGACGTAACCATATTCTTATATTAGATCCCAAATGCTGCATCTCGCTGGATAAATACTGTAATTTCTGTATTTATTCGAGCTTTTATCTTTGAACCAAATGTAACATTGTTCATTAGGAACATCATTAATTAGATTAGCACCGTTTTAAGTTTTTCTTTGGAAAACTTAATGCATCAGTCGGACATATTTCATATATTCGAACAAAACGCCTACTAAAAGTTGATGATACATCCAACCACTTACACCTCTAAAAGGCAATAAATGTAGTAAATTTGAGTAAATCACCTCAACAGCAAGATCCTATGCATACCGGTATTATAGAAGTTTATTTATTTATAGCTTTGGAAATTCCGTTTTAACGTCGTGTTGAAGTTTACAGCCAAAGAAACTGAATTAAATTTAAACATTCAGTGTATTCTTCCAGCAGTTTCAGTTCAGATCTAAATAAAGTATAGATCGTTCACAATTGTACAGCAGTGTTTACAACGAAAGAAATGTAATATTTTACATTAGGGTAGACCCAACAAAAAAAAAAAAAACGTGAGGAGGCGTGAATGTATACATAGAGTTTACTCACCTGTGTTTATAAACACTGCCATCAGACCTTATAAACAATGTGTATTGAAATGTTTCGACATTGCTTTAATTTTATATTCTATGTTTTGTTAAAGTCGGCATAAAGTTAACTCTACGCCAAGAAGAATGCGAGTGAGACAAATATTCCTCTGACCATGCTTTACTGTCATGTGCTACTTTTGAATCTGTATGAAATAATACAATTTAAAAGTAACACACGACAATACTTTTATATTATAGGTTGGCTCAAAGTTTACTTAACGCCTGAATATTGGAGCAAAGCAAATGAAACGTGTTCCTCCGACAATGCAACGCTTTTAATTATACCAGATGAAGCGTTTTATAATAACATTATAAATGTTGTGTATCCTTTAGGTAAGTTATATTGGTAGCCATCAAGTTTTAAAATTTTTAAAAACACATTAGAATCACGGGGGTAATACCAATTTCGCGATTTCCGCATACGACCGATTGGTACTTGCGTTTTCGCATTCGACCGATGATGATGTTACTAACGACACAGGTACGGTCATCGACCGATGCAAAAAACCATACCACCTGAAGACGGAGATAAATTTCAAAACGATGATAATTATTTAAAGATAGGTAACATGTTTTTTCTTGTTCACAGATATTGATGAGTCTGTGGAAGTGAATGTTTTTACCTAGTGTAGGGTTATAAATAAAATATCGGCATTAATAAACCATTATGGCAAGTTTTTGTTAAATATCTCTTTATACCACATTTAATGCAATATATTGAATTTAATTTTTTACCAATGTTTAAGTAATGCATACATTGCATCCATTCAAACATTTTTTCTGGCTTAACATAAAATTAAAGGCAGTTATTGATATTTATAAACTGGTGGTGTTTTCATGGTACGGCATTCGATACCCCCTGGTACGGCACTCGATATTTTTGTATTCCAATTGGTACGGCATTCGACAATAAGATACAAGGTTTATTCGCAATTTTCTCGCTTAATGTGATGTATTTTAGGAATAATTACTGCAAAAAACCAAAATGTGTACTAAGTATGCTCCATAGCCTTTCGAATTGTCATCTCTTTATAAGGTTTTCTCATCAGGGAAAAGGTGTTACAAACATGTTAATGGATTAGGATTACCTTTAGTCCAGACTTGTTTACTAGTATATCATTAGCATCGGTGTTATAAGTATTCTGTACACCTTTTCATAAAAAAAGTTTTTGTCACACTGCCTGCATTTTTTCAAGCTGAAACCTTTGTATAAAAAGAAAATTTTCATTCTGTGGAAGACAACTTTTGGGATGAAAAAGTGCAGATTTTGAGAAATTGTTCTTGCTGTTTAATCTGCAAACACTTCTCTTGAAAACGTATAAGCAACAATTTGTCGCATGGATACTTTACAACATGTTGTAAGTGCTGTGAACTATGGCGGCATTGACTCTTGCTGGAATGCTCGAATTGACTTTTCTATACTAGTGACCAGTCATTTCAAAAAGAAGACTCTTTTAATTTTTGAAATATCTAGAAAATGTTAATCAATTGTAATAAATCAAGCTTTCGGAATGGAAAAATTATTAACAATTATCAAAGATGATTAAACAATCACCAAGACATTGTTTGTAACACGTTTTGTTCAAATAGAAAAGTCCTTTGTATCCTCCATGTACAACAGGCTTTCTTACGATTACAATAATTACACGTTTGATAAATTGCATACCTTGCACAAAAAAGAAATGCCATCAAAATGCATAAACTTTCAAAACAAACATTTTAAGTTTTACAGTGAACATCAAACCTAATGTTTTTAACAATGTTAAAGAAACTTGACAATTTAATATCAATTTCTCCACATTTTGACCGGTGCCTTGCAAGTTCCGATCTCCATTTATAAGAATTTCCGCACTTGCACTTGTAAATCTTAGCTTGATGGTCCTTCAGGGAAGATGCACATGAAAACTGGCGCTGACATGTTTCGCAGGCATGATTTGCAGTTCCGTCACAGTCCTTTTGATGCCTTATAGATGCGCTCCGATTTTTATACACCCTTCCACATTTACATTTGTTCGGGTTACGATTAAAGTGAGTATTCATGTGGTCCTACAACCGTCCTAACCTATTAAACTTTTTCTGGCATGTTACACATTGAAATATTTTTGCTGTTGCTTCATGCTTAATTCTTCTATGTTCGTACAATGCACTTTTTGACGATAACTTCGCCAACAAATATCGCACATATTTCGCAAACTGTGAATGTGCGTATCAAGCAAATCTTGAGTTATGAAAAATTGGGTACATAAACAACATATGATTTTATATTTGTGTATTTTCATATGCCTCTTATAATTAACTTTCAAACTTTTTACACCGCACTCGAAACATTGTGTTGTTTCAGTTTTTGGTGTTGATGTAGAAGGTACTTCTTCTTCCTTCTGGATTCCAGAGAGGTCTAAAAACGACCCCTCTTCTGGTTCTATTTCCATTATCTAAAATGTAAAATGAGTGTCTTGTACAGCTGCTACATCTATGAAAATTGCGTCATTAAATGACTTTTACTTTCTACATGCTTGGGCAAAAATATTGCAGTTATAATGCGTGTTTCATAAAGAAAACCCATCCGAATATACACTTAAATTGTTAACTTTCAAGTCGAATGCCGTACCACTTTTGATCGAAGACCGTACTGCCACTAATACTTGTTCATCGAATGCCATATCGGTAAAAATATTTTTGACAAAAACTTAAAATCCGCAAAAATCATGTACCTGTATTTTTGTTGCAAAATTAAGATTTTATTTTGATAAAAGATTTGATAAGATAACAAAATTGCCCAATTTGTAAAAGTTGCTTAAATTGAACTTTTTCGTTGTAAATTGGTACTGTTATTTTGAACGGCAATAATCTTTCAAATCAGACGAACAAATACGTTTCAGATAAATGAGTACCAAGTTAAAGCTTTAAATGATTGATCACTGCTAAATTAATTATTGAATTACTGATTTTAAAAACGAATATAGAGTTATTTACCTCACCCGACGTGGTTTTTTGCATCGGTCGATGACCGTACCTGTGTCGTTAGTAACACCATCATCGGTCGAATGCGAAAACGCAAGTACCAATCGGTCGTATGCGGAAATCGCGAAATTGGTATTACCCCCGTGAGAATGCGGTGTTTGATTTTGTGGCTTTCTGTATTTGCTTGATTATACAATAATGTAATTTGTATTTGAACCTCGGAAATCATATACTAGATTTGCAACTGGGTGGAACCAGTGTAAACCGGATACTGAAGTAACTGATACCTGTTTAAACTCCAAAAAATTCTTACAAAACAAGATGAAGTAAAGTGTCCTGGGGAGTTGAGCACCATCGGAAATTTTCAGTAAGAATGGTTTGTATCATTTCTCTTGTACATCAAAAAATGTTTTAGAATTTTGTAGCTGAAAATGTGTACTGAGAGTTATTAACGCAAGATACTAATAAAACGACAAAAAATAAAAGAAACGGAAAATTTTCTGGTAATAAAACTAACGGTCTGACACTGAATATAATTTGCAATTTTGGCTGACACTGAATATAATTTCAAATTTTTGACTGACACTGAATATAATTTCAAATTTTTGACTGACATAATTTTTGACAATTTTGTTTCCTCATTTTGAGACCATTTAAACGTATTTTGTTGTTAATAGTTTCAGGTACAACATACAACACCACATGTGGAACCGTATCAAATCAGTTTTGGATAGGAGCAACCGATCTGGAAGTAGAAGGAACATTTAAATGGGTGAATGGCGAGATTTTTACTACCTGGCAATATTCAAAACAAATTACTGATAACAACAGCTGTAATGGAGGGGAGGCCGATTGCTCTTTAGTTGACACTACCGGTGGTGTTTGGCATGATCGTAATTGTAATACTAAACTTGCCTTTATTTGTATGAAATCTTCATAATTCAGTAATTCAGTTGCAAACAGTAACTAATTACATCACTAAAAACATCGTTATCTCAAACAATTTTTTTCTATTTTAGTGCCTTGGTTGAAAAACATAATTTTTTCTCTAAAAAAAAATATCAAATTAGCATAAAAATTTAAATAGAGATGTCTTTCTTACCATGTGTTCTATTTAAACTAATCATTTTGTTGCGTTTCACTTGACTGACGTTTCCGTAATCAGCAACGTCAAAATTTCACAATCTTCAAATATCTGTATGACCTACTTGTCCGAGTTACCTTGTCGTTTCTATTGGAATATTCAAACCCAATGTAAACGTTTTTTTTTTTTTTTTTTTTTTTTTTTTCTTTGTATGTAAATTTGAATACATGTATTCATATTTATATAAAAGTCAAAAGACGATATTTGTAAAAGTTCACACATTTGAAGTACACAAATATTTGAAGAAACATCAGTAAGTAATTACAGGCGTTCAAAGTAGTACCAACAACAACACACAAATTCTGTTTTAATATAATAGAAAAAAGAGGGGGGAAAATATTTTAATTTCTTGGTTACTGTGATGTTTTACGTTTTTTAAGAAATGCATGTGTTTACATGACACGTACATATTTATCTTAGCCATGACATATCAAATATATATATGTCTTGTTTCCATGACGATTTTACGACTAGGTGTTTCTAGCTACACGCTTGATTTGAATCTCTTTTATTCGATAAAATTCACTGCTATGGGTAGTTATTTACAAAGGTGCATTTTTTTATCAAGATATGTTTGGTTGGTTATTGGTTGTAATGTTACTTGACGCAATATCAGATATTTGAGATGAGAAATTTATCAATCCCGTTACCAAACGTCGCAACAGGAATATCAGCTATTTGCAACTTGAATTGAAAGTAAGTTTATCGATAAATTTCGTTATTTAACGTCGCAATAGCAATATCAGCTATTTGCGACAAAGCAAGTTCAATCTTAGAACAAGTTTGTATATGCAGTTGTGCGAGTATGTAACATTATGGGCTGTACTAGCACGCACTCTGTACATTTTCGTTAGGTGGTTAGCTCACCGCGACAGTATGGTACAGACAAGCATACCACCCAAATCACATGATCTTGGCATTAGGGGGTATCAATCGATACTCTTGTCTTTCTAATGCCGAACACTATATGAGAGAACAGTATATCAAATGTTAAATATGTACGAAAGCTGGGTTCAAAAACACAACCTACTCTCGGGTCTGACGCTCTACTTTTAAGCTACTGAGGCGGTCTTGTCAGGATTACGTACATGTAACATGAATGTACCAAATTAATATCAAACTTGGACGTTAATTATCACTACTAAAGTAGTTCCCGGCACCAGAGGCAAAAAAATTTCCGAATTGAAATTTTCTGAATATTTGCATACAGATTCATTGTAATGTGCTTTGTTGAATAAAATAATTGGACAAAAGCAATTTAATTCATTGAAGGGTATATTCAGAATTTATGTAAATATTTTATGAAAGACCCAAAAGCTCTTGGAATTATCAGATCCTGTGTACAAGACCCCCCAGAAATTAGCGAAAGAATGTGTAGCATTGCCCGTTTATTTGTAAAACTAAACGATAAATTCAAAAAACGATCTTAAATGATTAAAATGAATGAAACAACAGTTAATGATTTAAATCAGAACAATATTTTTAAAAATGGTATTACAGTTGTATACTTCACGGGAAATTGTGTATTTTTTTATTATTAAGTCTTCCACCTTACTAGTTAGAAGACTTATTGCTTTTCTTCCGTTTCCGGTTCTTCATTATTATTATCACCTGATCACTTTTTGTCCGCTGGATTTCTCCTAGACGCATCATTCACCTAAAGTCCTTATAAAAAAATTGAAAACATTTTTAAATAGCATAATTATATGCTTTTCATAGGTATAATTGCTTTAAACCTCTGGTCTATGATACATATCTGTAGCTTCTGGCTGCAACATATCTCAATCATTTGGTTGCTTACACACCTCACAGTCCATTGCTTACTTGCTGTCGATTAAAACTTGTTTGAAGAACTGCTGTCAACCAAAAACATTCACCTAGCTCACAATAAGAAATGCATCATGGTTTCTGGCTATAATTAAATGTGATTTTTGAATGGTTTGAATTGCTAGAATGATAATATGAACTTTCAGAGAATTAATTAAGAACTGGAACTGGAAACTTTGAGTAATAGTGTTTTATACACCAGTCGAAAATGTTTAACTTGATGCAGCCAGTTCTGGGATGCTGGGGAAAACTGGAAAAAAACAGTCGACTTTTCTAAAGCAAACTTACAAACTATAATACAATACGGTCTTTTCAAAAGGGATTGGAATCACGACAGTAAAAGGAAATATGATACACATCCACTGCTCAAATATAGAGGTTAAATTGATAGTTTGTTATACAGTTTAAAATAGTTTTATTTTAGTGACATTTCTTAAAACCTGATTTTTTTACTTCAAATTGTTTGAAGTGAATACAACTATCATATTCATTGTTGGTTGTTACAGTCTTGGGGGGTTTAGTGGTTGAGGGTCTGTCTCAAGAGTGGAGGTAATTCTTACCAAGCCTAGCCAGGTCATACCCCAGACTTTACAACAATGCTTTCTTATAACAAGATAGAGTATTAACTTGTTTACCTAGTGTAAAGAAAATGCCATCAGGGAATTATATGCTTGTCTGTAGGATACTGACTCAGTGAGCTAGCACCTTAACAAAAAGTCATCCTGAGTGCGAGATAATACAAGACAGACCAAATTACAAACTCTCACTCATGCCAACACAAACTGTTCTAAGACTGTTCTATAGTAAGTAATAAAACTCACATATAGATGAAAAATTACTGATGTGACATCAACCAATAGAACAAACTGGAATGGAGGGGGGTTCAAAATGTTGGGGTGGTGGAAGACTTTTGTCATTGTGCTTGCCACACCTACAAGTTATAATTACCGTTCGGTTATTTTGTCCTGTTGAATAGAGTTACTTCCCTTGGTGTCGGCACTTGCCTTAAATCAAAAAGACCTTGAATTACCCTTCACTGTAGCAGTTACGCGCAGATGAATCCTTTATCATTGCATTACATTAAAGACATCGCCAAGACACCCTAGTGTTTTATGTGCATCTTGAGTGTGAATAAGTTTTTATGTAGGAAAATAATGCCACATTATCCTCTAACTTTTGCGATGAACTATTAGTTTCATTAACAATGGAATCAGATCAATTGACATTTTCCTTTAAAACAAGTTTTCGACGTAATTTTTTTTCAAAACGATTCAAACAAATTTTTGGGGTTTTTTCACATGGTTTATTAGCAAACGATAATTTTTTCAATGATTCAAAAATTATTATAACTATTTTGTTAAAGAAATTAAAATAAGATGGATTGTTTTAATTCATTAAAAATTTCCTAAACATGTTACTTCCTTGTTTTTTTTCTCTGTTGAATTGTCTTAAGTCGTCACTTTGTTGTATTTTGTAAAATACAATATGCCCTCGTTGAGACGTTCTTAATATCCTTTGATGAATTTTTCTGGCAAACAGTTAAAGTTCTACTTGTACGTAGTCTTAAAGAGACAGATGCTACAGTTAGATAGAAATCGAAAGTTGAGAACTTTATAGCTGCACCTGGAAACTCCAATCAAGCTTTTTTCTGTTACCAATAAATTGATTGGTAACCCTTCTCTATTGACAACAATACTGAAGTAGTTTATCAACAATTATTAAATAAAAGTCTTACTTTACTAAAGATACTGGAATGTCAACAATGAGTTATTTAAGCATTTCCAAAATCAATTTCTTTTCGACATTTTACAGATCAAAGAACAATGGTTAGTTACAAACTAATATGTCAACACATGCTTTCTCACACGGTAGAAAACTAGGTCACCATAACAATAGAAATACAACAATATGTAAGTTGTTTACCAATGCATGCGGTTTCAGAGAAATTATTTTGTATCGGGTATTAAGGTCAGTTGCTATGGCATGTAGGTTTGCTTTAATCTCAAACCATTAAATTACAATTAAGTTATAGGGTTTTAAAATTACATTAAACATTAAACTATTTAATTTTTTCACGGTTAATGATGGTTGAAACCTGACAATTTCCTGTTTAAATATGACATAATTGCCGCGTTATTCTTCCCTACTTATTTCGCCTTTTTCCCTCAATATTATTGCCCAAATAAAACGGTATTTATAATTAGTTATGTGTTTTAAATAGAAAAATATAAAAAAAACAACCGGTTGTTAAGAAGTTTTAAGAATATTTAAGTTCTAGTATTTTGTAACTATATAAGCCAAACGAAATACAGGTATTTTTACAAGAATAATTAATCGGTGTTTGAAAGCGATATGCAATGACTTTTGGAAGCGCACTCTCGTTTTGCCAATGCTATTTTAAGCAGTTTTGATTCGTTTAGACATTACAAATTTAGTGACCGTAATATAACCCGGCGAAATCCCAATCTTAATTTAATAATAGTAACTACATGTATTATTTATTATTCTGAAGAAGTATACGCATAGAACATACAAAACACCACGAGGCTCTCGGTAAATTTATCATATATTTATATATATAAAAATTCATTCAATATGAAATGTATCCATTACTGACGTATGTTGTTTTTGGACTTTGTTACTTAAAAGCAATAAAAACGGTTAATGCATTATGTACTACAATTTATAATCAACACATTGGATTTTTAACGAATTAATATCAAATATAAGTTTATACCTAAACAGGAAATATGAAAATGGATATAAATTATTCGTGTGATGTAATAGGTGTAATAGAATAAACTGATCGTCAATTTCACGTTTGAACAGTTTCCAGGAGTGGTGTGTGTACGCGACTTTCTCAAATGCATTTAAACGAGTGTTAGCAAAACAAGACTTGTTTTGCTTAGAAAAGAGGGACTAGAAAGTTCTTTCTTACACACTCTACTGCATGACGATACTTTTGGGTGGAAACATTTTGAAACATTTTTGAAGTTTCATAAAACTTATGTCTAAATAAAAAAAATATGTATTGATGTACGTATTTCTCTTCGTGACGTATGGTGTCCACCCAGAAATATCAAGTTGTGACGCTGACAACAAATATCACTTAAAAAAGTTTAGATATCTTATTCGTCAATATTCACTAAACAATATTTCAACCATACCCATATTGCTGGTGGGAGTTAGTCCATAATAGCATGGTTTTCTCTCTCTCTCTCTCTCTCTCTCTCCTCTCTCTCTCTCTCTCTCTCTCTCTCTCTCTCTCTCGTTACCATACTTGTAGCTCGAACAATGCCGAACACTGAAAATAATAAAATTCCGTCAGCAATTTATACCGGAAATTAGTTTGGCCTCATGCTGTCAATAGATGAGAAATGGTAAACAATGACGTTTGTAGATGTAACAAACGATGCGTTATTTTGTTCTGTTGATACAGATTTTTTTAAAGTCCTTTTTGAAAAGATAGATGGAAAAGACACTCAGTATAATAAAAAAAACATACTGACTGTTGAGTGTGTTATCGAAGATTATCAACCTCAGCAAAAGAAAAAGAAAAAAGTCATTTTTTATAATATTGCATGACGTTTTAAAAAGTGAAATCTCTTCATTATAAAAACATTGGGTTTTCAACATGGTTCTTCAACGATCTGGTTACTTTTCTATTAAATGTTTAATAATTAAAGCGGTAAAAGCCAATAAAAACTATAGAAAAGTTCGATTAATCTTAGCTAAAATATTTATTTCAAAATAGCCGCGTATACTTTTATTTTGACACTGTCGAATGATGATCAGTGCAAATGGAAAAAAGCAACATCAAAACAGAATATATAAAAATTAGTCTTATTTCCGTCGCGAATTTACCCGAAAGTAAAACGATCTGAAAGCGAAAATTTCCGAATTGCGATATAAGGTTTTCCGTGCCAAACAGCGCTATTTTAAATAACTTTTTGAAATTTAATGTAAAGAAACAAATGATCAATGTATGCTGAAAACACAAGATGTAGATAACAACAAGTGATTGAAATAAGCATCCTGTCTCGAAGTTACGATAAAATGTTTGGAAGTTAGATTTGTAAATATAGAAAAGTATCTTGATTTTGTGATTATAAAGCAAATCATGAAAAAAAATGTGCAACTAAGAGCATGATGCGAGACCACAATCAAACTAAAATATCGATCTTTACCATTTTATCATTGGCAACTGTTGCCACAGACGTTATCGTTTATTTTAGTGTAAAAGCAAAATTTTAAAGGTATCCACAATTTAATAACGAAATATAACTTGTAATAAATAGGTTGTTTTTATTTAAAAAACTTGCTTTAAAAAAATGATGGGCATGTTAGAATTCTCTTTTATAGAAAATGATATTTATTCGGAAGATTTTGTCAGAAATTAAATTACTGACACCAGTAAGTTTACCTGACGAATAGCATATATAGCATGGGGGCGAAAAAAACTGGATGAACGATTTTTCCAAAAATGTTCATACCAATTTCTGCATAAACAGCTTGTGTTCAAAAATAGCTTCAGCTATGATCTTGAAAGTGGTGCGCATAATACATTAAGTTATTCCGAACAAAATTTATTCCGGTGTTTTTTTAACACATTATATCTAACAACTACCTAACCTTTTTCGTGTCTTACAAAGATTTCATCAAAATAAACATGCCGGTGTGTAGTTTTCTTTTCAGCTGGTAACTATTGATGGCCCATCAGCGATCGGCATTCCCACTCACCTCCACCAAGGCCACACAGTAGACAATGCGGGAAGATCTAAATATGCCTGATCTCTATTTATTGAAATGGATATAAATGATTACTCGAGATAAAACCATTGCAAGTTTAGATTAACCATGCTATATATATATATATATATATATATATATATATATATATATATATATATATATATATATATATATATATATATATGATTTATACGATAATAGTTTTTATCATAACATTAACTATCTGAATAAAAATTTTGGTGTATGTTTGACCCTTAATTATGAGGCGCCGTTTCTATATTTATTCACTATTTTAGCATATGCATAATTCATTTATGGATATCCATAAATCGAATTTAACATATGTAAAATTATTTAAAGATATCCAAAAATAATTTTGCATATGTAAAAATCGATTTATGGATATCCATAAATCGATTTTTGCATATGCATAAATACATTTTTACATATGTTAAAATGCTGGCTATTTTTGCATATGCAAAAATACATTTTTACATATGCATAAATCGATTTTTGGATATCCATAAATCGAATTTTGCATATGCAAAAATAGTCAGTATTTTTGCATATGTAAAAATCGATTTTAACATATCCATAAATCGCGAGTGTGAAATGATTTCTCCCCAACTATTTAGTGCGGGTCTATTTTGTGTTCATTATTACGTCGGTTTGTAACATGGCAACTAACTCAATTTCTGATATGATATCGACAGCTTTGTCGTCAACATGCCGATCATCAATTTCCAAACACCTCAATGATATACTCCTCTGATATTCGTTCTTTCCTTTTATTATTTCTAGCAGCCATGTTGGATTTTGTAGGGCGAACCGTCGCGTGGTAATGTAATGAATCGTAATGTAATAAACACTTTCGTTTTTAAAAATGCGTAGGCTTATATTTTTGCACTTATTTTGAAAGTGCATTTATTAACCATAAAGAAAATTAACGATTTTTATTTGTTACAAGAGAAAAATATTACTCTCACAATATACCGGAAAGTATTTACTTCGGGATTGATAATTGGGGAGAACTCAGTATTTTCAAATTTTACAAATTTATTTTTGGATATCCATAAATCGATTTTTGCATATGCAAAAATGCCAAATATTTTTACATATGCATAAATCGATTTTTGGATATCCATAAATCGATTTTTGGATATCCATAATTCGATTTTTACATATGCAAAAATACCGACTATTTTTGCATATGCAAAAATCGATTTATGGATATCCAAAAATCGATTTATGCATATGTTAAAATACTGAATAAATATAGAAACGGCGCCTCATACTTAATGAATGCAAATTGTTAACAAAAATGGCGGGCGGCGTTCGCCGAGGCGGAATTAATGTGTTGTCAACAATGATGTCGTTTAAACCAGAGTTAACATATAGCTTGGTTAAAAACATTGTTATTCATTTACAAGTAATTTGTTTACATTGTATAAGATTTGAATGAAAACAAGACAGATGTTGATAGTAGCCCTGTTTGTTAACATATAATTCTGTCCGTAAGCTACTGTCAGGGTCACTTTGGTTCTGACAGTGAAAATAATCGCACAATTTTTACAGGAATCGAACAATGCAAGTAATTTCATTGATAACATATATTATATAGCGCATGGTATTTTGTTGATGCATGTTCGTATATTTTTTTTCAAGATCTGTTAAAAAATGAATTCCGGATACATACTATTGAACAGAAGAAAACAAAATACCAATGGCTAATATATCTCACCTATATGACTCACTACTGTCATAAACCATTTTTGAATGCATTTTATTATAAAACTCAAAAATGGTATATGACACTACTAAACAAAACTGTTTAGATCTCAATGTAAAGTTATTTAAAAAAAACAAAGAAGGAGTTATATTCTAGCCTAATCTTACGCTTGCTGTAACGGAAAATACTTTTTATACAGACTTCAAGAAGCAAATCATTAAAGTCTTTTACTTTTTGTCCCAAGAGATAAAAATGGATTACGGTAGAAAAAAATATCAACATAATTTTTCAAAGAAGTGCCGCGCTTTAAAAAGTGCTATTTAATTAATGTCCCTGGCACTCCTTTGTAAAGGGGAAAAATTATAGAATCAAAGGTATTTGGAGTAAATATACATCAATATTAACGAGGTAAAACGCAGCTGACAGCAAGTAAAAAGGGAAAATTGAGATGAAATAAGTTTATAAATTTAATATTTTATTCTGTTTCCCGTAAATGATTTTTTTTTTTCATTTTATTTCATTTCATTTGACATAAAAGTAGATTACTCATTAACCGTTTCATATTAGCTGTGGTATCGTAATAAAAGTTTATCAATTATTAATCCAGACCCATGTAAAATTAGATTAAAAATTTAGATATTATGTCTGAATATTGATTTACAGTTAGTTTAAACAATATTTTATTTATATATCAATACAAGTACAAGTTTGAAACATACACAAAAATACAATTAAAGGATTCAGGAACAAGACATAGTGTCTTATATTAACCTGTCTCCTTTATCAAAGCTTTTATATATACATTCAGTATAGGCCGAAATTAAAACATTGAAATCATATAATCTGATATATAAATATTTTAAATGAATAAATAAGATGCTTTGAAAAAAATAATCGAGAGAGAGAGAGAGAGAGAGAGAGAGAGAGAGAGAGTCATGAGAATCTTTTAGAGGCAATAATGTAATTTTGTACTGCTAGAAAAAATCTCTATTTTGCAAATAAGTTAGTGAATCATCACCAAACAACAATAATTTTTCATTCAATGAATTTGGCAATCTGTATAAAGTATTATTTCTAAGTTCATCATAAAACGGACAGTGCAATAAAAAATTATTAGTAGTTTCTATTTTACCACAAGTACAAAGATTGTCATCAATAATGTTTTTGTTGTATAGGTGACTTTTCAATACACTGCAGCGTAATCTTAATCTAGTATGTAAAATTTGTCCCAATCTTGATCCGTCATAAAAATATTTTGGAACTTTTGAAGAATGGTCGACGTATTTTTTAAAATGATATAAGGAAGGGTTATTTCTTATGTGAAGAGGAAAATCGTTCCATTCTCGAACTGTTAATGGCAAAAAAGAATTATTATAAAAATTAGATTTACATAAAAAAGTATTCAGATTTTCGCTGTTTCTTAGTGCATATGAATGTGTTTCCAAATTACTAGATGGAACTAAATTAGATAAATATTTTGGAACAAGACCATGAAACATTTTGAAAAATAAAGTTAATCTATGTTTTTTTCGTCTATATAACAATGTTTCCCACCCTGTTTCCTCATAAAGTAATTGAATGCTGCAAAATTTTGTAGCACCAGTTATTATTCTAGCAGCTTCTATATTGATTTGTTCTAGTTGTTGCTTAAGTTCATAGGATATATTATCCCATATGACATCTGCATATTCTAAAACGGGTCTAACAAAAGTGAAATAAAGTTTTTCAAGAGATAAACGGTCCATTTTAAATTTTAGTTTTCGTAATATAGCAATTCTCTGCGAGGCTTTTGACATAATCTGATGAACATGATATTTCCAGTTGCAGTCAGACGAAAATAAAATTCCCAGGAATTAATTTTATTCAGATCGTTATTTAATTTCACTGCAGAAGTGTAAGGATTTTCAACAATTATATAGAGTGAAGTATCATCAGCAAAAAGTCGTATGTTGCCCTGAATGTCAGAAACAATATCATTAATATAGATAATAAAAAGTAATGGTCCTAAATAGAGCCCTGCGGAACACCAGATTGTATTTCTTTCCATTCAGAGCAATTATTTTTTAATACTACACGTTGCTTTCGATGAGACAAATAGTTTGCAAACCATTTAAAGAGTTTCCCTCTGATTCCTAAAGAATATAATTTATGTAATAACCCCTTATGCCAAACTTTATCAAAGGCCTTACTTATATCGCAAAAGACAATTCTGATTTCTTTATTCTCATCTAAAGCTGAACCGATATCGTTAGAAATATCAAATAATTGGTTAACTGTAGAATCTCCAGGAGTAAATCCAGATTGAAAGGGAGTAATTATTTTATTATCTAATAAAAAAATATTTAAATATTTGTTAACACATCTTTCCAGTACTTTACCTAGGACATTAAGAAGGGAAATTGGTCTATAATTTTTAACATTACTTGGGTCATTTTTTTTAAATATCGGTGTAACATTAGCTTCTTTCCATATATGTGGGACTGAACCTTCATTTATAAGTTTGTTGAAAAAAATACTTAACGGAAGAGCAAGTACATCTGCTGCATTTATTAAAAGTAAGGGATTGATAAAATCGGGGCCAGGAGATTTAGAACAATTCAGTGATGAAAGAATGTCTCTGACATCGGAAACAGTTATATCACTTGTTTCTATAAAAATATTAGAAAACGTCAAGTTTGGTAAAGGTGTCATATTATCTTTCAGTTTTGATTGATCTACAAAATAATTATTCAGGACATTAGCTTTGTCGACATCAGATTCACAAATAATGCCATTATAATTTATAGATGGCATATCAGACTTTTTACCATCTCCGATAAAAGATTTAACTACTTTCCACCAGCTTTTAGAGTCTAAGTTTCCACGAACAAGTTTTTCACACAGGGATTTGCCATTTTTAAAATCCCATACCCGTCGTTTAAAAGAATGTCTTGTTTGTTTTTCAATGTTCAAAACAAGAAAAATTGGACAATGGTATCTAATATTTACATCAAGAAAAGTTTCGGTTACTCCACTGTTTACTATTAATTCGTTATTATTTATCATAAAAAGGTCTATTAATGAAAATGAATTTTCAGTGAAATGAGTAGGTTCGGTAATTAATTGTGTAAGATTGAAATTTTGCAAAATTGTGGTAATTTTTCTAGATGAAGGATTAAGTTTATCATCGTTAAAATCCCCAGTAATAACAACATAATCATAATTTAAATCTAATGCCATTTCAATAGAGTATTCGATTTTATCCGAATAATCTTGGCCAGTATCTGGAGGTCTATAGAATAATCCAAAAAGTAAGGATTTACCCTTTGTTTTTATAAGTACCCAAATAGATTCTACCCCAGGTATGTTTAGCTCATTCCTACGTTCACAAAATAATAAATTACTTGCATAAATTATTACCCCTCCCCCCCAATCTGTTAGTCCGTTCACACCGAAATGGTGAATGGTAACCATTTAATAAAATAAAATAAAATTAAATAAACCAACTCCGGCTCTAAATATTTCTAACGAGACAGGCATGGTGCAAATTGTTAGGTTACACCATCAGAATCTAATAAATGAGCCTGAGTGGACATTAATATGCAAACCGAAATAAATGTATGGATAAAACTATACACAATAATTGCAGACGAAGAGCAAAATAATTACTAGACATATTGCAGTACGTATGCGCAACATAAAACAAAACCGAGTAAGCAAGCAAGTAAATATGTGAGAAAGGAAAGATAGTAATAGAAGCTAGATAAAACAGGCTATGTAAAAACAGTAAAAAAGAATACACAATATGTACACAAATAAATAAAGAAATAATACTATGGAAGAAGCACATGGTAAAAATAAAGTACCACCAAGAGCAAAATAGTTCATTATTCAATGCAGTGTGTGAAATAAATAAGTTATTATCGTGATTAGACGCAACACAACACTACGCAACTGATTTACAGTTGTCTCTAGCATCCATCTTTGACAACGGAAATAATGCTATTGTTTTTGAATAAATACTTTTAAAAAAAATCGAAACCTTGGTTGAGCTCAACCTTTTTGATAAACCGATTTTGTTTTGCAGTCTTCACGTGACTATTTAATTACGATGCATTTTCCGTTCATAATAAATGTTTATTATAGTGAGTTTATGACCCCAGTTTCACAATCATTCACTTAAATGAGTATACACCCAAATATTCCTTTTTTTCTGATGAATATTTTGAAAGTTTTAAGTTTTATGAGACATTATTTTGTTTTGTTCAATAAAACTACACTAAACAATTTAGATATAACATCAGATTTTTAATTTTAACTTTGTGATGTCTTAAAAATTGTCTTGAAATATTTCTTACTTTGAGTTGTGTGTACACTCCATTGAGTGAATGATTGTGAAACTGGGGCCCGGGCACACTATCTTACCAAACAACTTTAAAGTAAGGAGAACAGATCCCTAAAAAGGTCCGTCAAAAGGAGAGAAAATAAAGAGATACTGCAAAAGTAGATGGTGTTGATTTTTTCTTTCTTTTTTTAAAATAATGAAAATGTTTTATTTATGGGTCTTCCCATACGTATAATTGATTATTTTCACAAAAACCTTTTTATCCCCGGTTTTATTTTGAATAAAACATGAGTTACCACATGGATTTACAAAGGAGTTTTGATTTAATTTCGTCAATGTTTGGTCGGAAATAAATATTAGGTAAATAAAACAATTGCCCTACTTCAAGTTCACATCTAACGATAGTTTGGATTGCCAGCAGTTCATGCAAAAACGTTTTTATTGCATTTTCTGTTGAGAATTATTTGAATCAGTCATAATAATCTTTTCAACGTTTTCTTAAACTCGTTCAAACTTTGATAAATATGGGGTACTTTTGATTTTAACATAAAAAATGTATTTGGCAATTAACAAATTCGGTCAAGATTATGTCACAAAAAAAGGGCAAAATGCAAAACCAAGATAAACCCACACTATAACTACCGCTGATTTTAGACGGACCCTTTCGATCTTTTTCCTTTTTATTCAGTTGTTACTGAATACAATTTAAACTAAGATTTGTGCTTCTGGAAAATGACATATCTACACCTTTATATGTTTTGGTCGCACCATTTACCAGTTGCAATTTAAATCTCAAAAACATCCCCTTTTATGTAAATACTGTATCAAATAAAAAGTAAATGATGATAAAGTTTAGATGACCTAACCAGCAAAATGTTTAAGATATTACACTGTCACAATTTATACTACAAAGCTTTAATGGAGCAACGTTTACAATAACGCAATAACGATTAATTTAACTCGTTATAACGGTTTACTTCGATTTAAGTTTATTGTTATAACGATGTGGTATAAAGGTATTATAATAAAAATTGTAAACAATTACAAGTATTTATAAAAATCCATTCTTGAATCCAATGCCAATCTGAAAAAGATGCAACTATCAGCACCGCAACACCGCTTTCGCTCTCCGATTACACAGCCGGTAAGGGTGTATTTTGGCGTAAACAAATACGACAATTATCAAGTAAATTTTGTCGAAAGTCATATAAAAATGTCATATTGTAAATGTAGCTTTATTTAAATTCTGTAAAACAGTACTAAATGTTTTTTCTAAAAACTAAAATCACCATTATAGTCGTTTCTTTACAGATAAATGTAACTTGCGTAGGATACAGTTACACATGAATTAAATCTTGTACATCCAGTTTGTTCGTAAAATACAAAAGCGAACAAGTTAAGTGTTGGAGAAAAATGTCATAAGAGAAGTATTATGCCGTGATCTAGACAAATAATTCATTAGGATTCACCTGATCTTACTCGTTCTTTTTCATCTTGACTATTGCTAAATACAAAAAAAAAAAAAAAAGATTCAAAATATTTTCAACAATTTATTCTGATCTTAAGCTGGGTGTTATCGGTTTAAACGTCCCAAATCCACCTGTCCAACAGTTGGTAAGTTTAAAAAATTGTTACAATAATTTCATAAAAATGATTATAACACTAACAAAAAAGATGCCATAGTTAAGAAAAGATTGAGGTATATCGATTGGATTGAATTGGATTAATGGTATTCTACGCCCGAGTGACGATTCTTTAACATTTACTGAGGCGGTCGTTCAGGAATAAGGAAACGGGAGCGCCCTGAGAAAACCACCGACCTTTGATAAGCGAACTGACAAACTTTTTTGCGTTGACTGCTGCAAGGTACGTGGCCTTTATTGCAATGATACAAAACTAAAAAAAACATGTTTTATTTATTATTTTTATATATTAGGATAGAAATCCTAATGTGAAGTTACCGACAGCTATTTTCTGCAGTAAAATTAAATACTTAATGGCATAAACTAAATTGTTTCAACGATTTATTATGCAGTTACAACTATTTACTTAACACTTGATAACCGTTGATTCTCTTCGGAAAACAATATAATACAAACGGTAACTGATGGATATCAAGAAGGCTGGTCAATAGGCTGGTCAATAATTTATATCTATCGATAAATGAAAAATCAGGAAAAGTCCGCGTTAGATTTTAATGTAAATCGTGGATACATTACAAACGGAATTGTTTTAAATTAATAATGAAAACGGAATCTGCAGAAACATGTCTTAAATAAGGATAAATTGTAATTGAGATCGTCCACACATGATTAATATTTAATGATTATTATATCTGGACTTGATTCTAGTATAATTAGAATTCGAGCCATCATGTAATAACACTCTCATGAAAACTCTCATATAAATTGAAATAATAAAAATGGATCGATATGATTATTATGATTAACTTTTTTATCTAGAAAAGATTTCACGAAACCATATACCTTATAATTGTTATTGTACAAAAAAATATTTATTTTTTGCATTTAACTACAAAAACAATTAAATCGATTATTAGTGCGTGATATATGTTAATTGAATCAATCGGATTTCGTTGTCAATACGTATTCAAGTGAATCAGCTTGTACGTAAAATTCTTTTTCATTTACATGACAACATTGTGTATAATAATTGCACATCAATGATATCAGGATGCAGAATAATGTTGTCGTTAAAGTTTTTAAAAAAATCAACTTATATCACGTGATCGACAAATGATTGGAGGATTTAGACGTTTGGCAAAATTCTAGACACTTTCAACTATTTGATACAATATTTTATAAAACTGAGCAAGTAAAGACAATATTAATGAAAAAATGATGTGACGGCTGAACACCTGGTGAAAATGGAATTTAAAACGTTTTTATTTTTTTAAATGGGTTTTTAATAAGTTTAATATTGAAAGAAATTCAAGGTTTATCCGATTGCAATCATCAGGAAACGTACAACGCATATTTACCGAATAATGTCACGAAGATTATATACCCTTTTGGCAAAAAGATGTGTATAGAGGAATGTAAGAAAATGCCACTTTGTCATTCTGTCAATCATTGGAAACATACAATGGAGTGTCAGATAAATAATGACATAAAATCCTCTGTAAATCAGTTAACAAAAGGTGACGGATGGACTTACATACAGATTGAAAAGGTAACTCTCTCTCTCTCTCTCTCTCTCTCTCTCTCTCTCTCTCTCTCTCTCTCTCTCTCTCTCTCGTTTTGTATTCTTTTTTTTCAAAAATAACTCAATGAATGAATTTAAGTTTAAACTTTTAATGCAAATGGAAAATTTTTAAACTTAATTTTAGAAAACACAAACAACCTGTCGACTTAATATCTCGACAAGTCGAGATAATAACACGAAAAGTTGTGTTACCAAAATGAAAAGTTGAGATAAATAATACTACATGCCGCTATACTTATGTTGACCAGTTATATTTATCTCGATATTGCGTCTTATTTTTATCGCGGCATGTCGTGTTACAGTGGAGTTCATCTATAACGAAGACGGATGTTGCGAATTTAGGCTCATAACGAACTAGAAAAATCCCCCGACCAATTTACTATATAATTTATGTTTAATTGAATTGCTTATTACGAATTGGCCTATAACGAAAAAATGCCTATAACGTAGTAAATTTCACGTCCCGTGAAAAAATAGAACGGTAAATATATGGTGTATAACGAAGTCACTATCTATTTATCTCAACTTTTTATTGTATCATATGATGTGGTACATATTGTCTTCGGAGCGTTAAGATATACCGATGGGCGACAATATGCAAATATGTCAGCGAAGGTACATATTGTCGGCCGGCAATTTGAAAGAGCAAAACATTTAAAACGAATGCTTTTAAGAATTGTTCCGTTTTCTTGATTTTAAATTAACTCTTTGTCTGACCAGCTCAATATTCATTCGGTAACCCTCGTCCAGCTTTGTGTTGCATTGGCTATTATCGAATACAGAATTTTCAGTTACAAATGTCCTACTTTCTTTTTCAATATTTCTGTCGGATCAAATGAATAAGTATAAAGTTTCAGAATATAAAATGAACAGGACCAGAAACTTAAAATATAGGCCGCATATTCATATAAACATAGCTGATCTCTGGTTTGATCATGCAGTAGGTCGGTCACTGAAAAATCCCCAATATACGTTCCCCATAGCAAGCGACTTTACGCCCCCTAACATAAGAAGTTGGGTTGTAAGCATTACAAATGATTAAACATGAAAATAATCAAAGTAGCCTTTTGAGCACTTCTGTTTTATTGAGATAGGACAAGCTATCAAAGACGCCTTAGTGCGCTTACATTGGTTGTATAGTACAAAGTAAATTATACAACCCAATAAGACAAATGAAGTAAATTCATATAATTTTGAAAAAAAAGATGTTATTTTCTGATCAGGTATTGTGCTTATTAAAAATTATTGAAACAAAAAAATTTTCAAATCCAAAAACTTCGAACGGGGAACATCTGAAACTGATACATACTGCATAAAGCATTATAAAACTGAATTGGAACATTTAGTGACTGTAAGAAAGTAATATTAATGAATTATATTACTTGCCTTGAGCTTGTTCATCACTCTCATTTTAAATCAACGTCAACATCTGAATAATTTATTTATTAGAACACAAATGGCCTTGAACTCATGTTAATGTCCGATAAATAAAGTTTCTAACCTTGTTAGGCCAATTCAATTTAAAAAGTAGATTCTCATCCAGGTTGGACAAGAATTTTAAGGCATGTGGGAGGGTTTTACTTTTTATATTTTATTTAATACGAAAACTAGCACTTTCAAATGGTCAGTTGACATCAACTTTGGCAACAGGGCCTTTTTTGTATATATCGCCGCTTATTAAATTATTGTACACCACCACTAACTGTTGAGTGTCTGCTATATTTGCCCCGTACCATAACCGTAATTCTTTCGGACCACTGAAGAGATGCAAAATTGAAAAGGCCATGCTCTATCCGTAACATGCGATTTCAACCCCGCAATTCCGGTTTTTACGGGGGAGCTTAAAACCCTTTTTGAAACGCCATGGACTCCACATAACTCCGGAACAGACTTTGAATTCGCCCGGGAAGGGAAACGAAAATAAAATGACTTGGGGCGGTACATTTTCGGTGGGGCCTGCGGGGATGAGAATCTACCAATTAAGTTGATTTGGCCTTATCTCTTTAATACATCTCGGAACGATCTGTCTAGCCATTAGCTAACAAAATCACGAGACGTTTCCAAGGCGTTCCTAGTCAACAGTAAGGAAGGAGTTGCCGCGGCTCACGTGGGGCTTGTACTGCCTGCAGTTGTTAATTTTTTTTTTTTTTCAGAAAGCTACAAGACATGTTAAACTTAAATATTGGTAAATATTAAATATTCGGTCTTACTGTCACTGATGAGGAATGAATTTCCGAAATGTGCACATCTGGCACATCAAACTTTAACTGGTATTTGTGTTATATATTTGCCTCTGCTATAGTCTAATGGAAGAGGTAAAAATTTCTTTGCTAAAATATTCTTTAGGCGCTTGGCATCTGTTTCCATTTTCAAAAGAAAGCATACCAGAACACGGTTAAAGAAGGTTTAATTTAAACATGATTTTAAAAAAAAATGTGGCACGGGTTTAATCATTACCAACACGCGTTCTCGTTCCTGATGATGATTTCTGTTGTAGAATTCCACTTGTTTATTATAATAAAGAGTGGTCATCTGCTTAGATTATCCTTTATATTTTAAAGACAAACATTGCAAATTGTTGTATAAACTTATACACTCATTCTTACAGCCGGAGTGTTGGTTCATGATAATCGCTTTTAATTTTTATTGCGCAAATGGTTCACTAGTGGTGAAAGTGGTTAAGATATACTATTACTGTAACCAAATCAATGATATCATTTTGTCATTCGATCTTCATTAAAAATAAGTAGTTTTTATTTTAATATAAGTGATCTTAGTATAGGTTTTTCCTCTCATGTTTATGTGCACGCGCGTTTGTCTATTTTTATATACACGTATTCGTTATTAGAAAATAAGTGAACCGTATACTTCTGCTTTTGTAATAACTGCCATTAGATGCCATGATATCATTATATCTATTATATCTACTGTTTTCTAAAGCCGAGTTCTTAATCAGTTGTTTGATATATGTTAGTTTTCTTTGATGTCAATTATGCCGAATTTTTATTTTTGTTTGCACGGGCCATTATCATCAACATAAAACATAATTTCACGGAAGCTAGCGATTTGATCCTTTTAAATACTTACAGAATATAGTAACGTTATTTTCTAAGTAATGACATATAAATTACAGAATTTATTGTCTGAGCTGCAATGGATATAAAACTAGTATTTATTTTTATTTTTACTAAATATTTCACTTTTAAATTTAAAAAAAAAAATTCAAGCATATTAAGTGAGTAATGAAACTTAAAGTCAGGGAACTGTAACCAATTTAAATCCATATTATTGATTTATCAAAGCTCTCCCCTGCAAGTGAAATTAACGATGTTAACAAGATTGATTTTACACGTAAAAGTAAATATTGTTGCTGTTGTTTGGAAAAAAAAAACAAAATAATTCATAAAGTCATGACGTCTCTTTCTGTTTTAAACAACTGTGTCAATAATGTGATTTACATTAAATAAGTGATTATTGTCCGGATTTTTCACTTTATTTTAGATACTAGTATAGACTAATGGTTTGCATGCCTAATATTTAATGCATTGATCGTTTCCATTATGGCTATTGTTATGGGGTATAGCAATTTGTAACAGAAATGTACTTGACCATGCAACAACAACAACAACAACAACAACAACAAAAGAAAAAAAACACGACAAAACAAAAGAATGACATACGAATACAGGATAAGATAAAAAACAGAAGGAAAACAGCTGATTAGCAAATACACGACCTACTATACGAGTAGTCAGTATTATTACAAAAGGTGCCCAGTTATGTGATGCAGTTTTGCGAAAACAGTTTTTTAAGGAGAAAGAATTTGTAACTTAATCAAACCTAATTAGGCAACTGTCAACTTATTAGAACAAGAAAAAAAGAGGTAAATGATAGAAAACAGCCAAACAAGACCAAAAATCATATTGATGATAAAAATCCCTCTTGGGACGGACAATGAAGTAAA
>CM056595.1:27354194-27611810 GCA_029721355.1 Tegillarca granosa
AAAAAAAAAAAAAAAAAAAAAAAAAAAAAAAAACAAAAAAATTCACCCAAAAAAATCTATACATACATTGTTTAATGGCTTCTTGTTTTCCCCATGTCTTTATAAAAACCATTTTGTTGTTTAGTTCCCATTATGTCCATCTTTACCTGCAAATGAAAAAAAGCAATTTTAAGGCTGAGTCCTAAAACCATACTTCCCTGCAACTCGCACGTATCAACCATACTTAAGTAAACTCAAACTTAATCAAACTATACTCCAATCCGACTCACACTTAATCAAACCATACTCTAAAACTCAAACTTAATCAAACTATATCCCTACGACTCACACTTAATCAAACTATCTCCAATACGACTAACTACTTAATCAAACTATACTCCAATACGACTCACACTTAATCAAACTATACTCCAATACGACTCACACTTAATCAACTATACTCCAATACGACCTAACACTTAATCAAACTATACTCCAATACTCACTTAATCAAACTATACTCAATCCGACTCACACTTAATAAAACCATTCTCAACTACAACTCAAACTTAATCAACCATACTTCATTCCAACTCACACTTAATCAAACCATACCCAACTGCAACTCAAACTTAATCAAACCAAACTTCATTCCAACTCACACTTAATCAAACCATACTCCACTCCAACTCACTTCATATAACCCTACTCAACTCCAACTCACACTTGATTAAAACATACATAAAAAGTAAGGAAAGACACACACAGGGTATTTTACAGCCTATATAAATACGCTGTTATATAGGGAAGTCATTTTATTTTACCCTTTTCAAAAATATTTTATATGGTCATTTCTACAGTGAAATTGATTAACGTTTCCAGAGAAACCACAACTTCCGGTTAACGAAAATGACAAACTTTCATGTACTTGAATCTACCCTGGTAGAATTAAACAGAGATGGTAATAGGTTCCGTGATCGATTAGTCGGGACTTTAGACCACTCGGCCTCCGAAGTCCAAAAGTTTATGGGAAAAGGTATTATCGTTATGTTATACACTTTTGAATATTTCATTCAGAAAATTTAAAAATAACAAAACTACAAATAAACCTTACAAGATACAGACGAATTATTGTAATTTAGAAGACATACTGGTACTATTTGGTTTAAAACAAGCAGGTAGTTAAGCACCCCCTGAACTTAATATTTCTTGGTGTTTTTAATTTGTTCCTAATAATTATTTTTGCCACACTTACCATAATGTGCAATATCCTGGAATCCTGGGGATAGTATATTGTAAAAGAATATCCGTTGTCCATAATCTAAAACGGAAGACAAATATTTTCAATAACTATATGGAAATTAGTTAGAATATACACGAGTGTAATGTTGTCATTAACATTAAATCAAACATACGATGTTATTGACAGCGAAGTCATATAAACCTTCACAAAACTGTTATGTGCTACTTTTTTAAAATAATGCATGAATAATTAATTACTTCGTCTAAGATTGATTGATTGATCGATTTGATGGGGTTTTCTTCCCAAGATATTGATTACTCTCTCTCTCTCTCTCTCTCTCTCTCCTCTCTCTCTCTCTCTCTCTCTCTCTATCTCTCTCTCACAAAACATTCTTGGTTTCTGAAATCCTACACGCAACCTATTTCCAACCTCATCCAAACGACTGTGCCGTTAATTAGCTTAAGTTTTCTAAGTATGGCAAGCCGTTAAATCGCATTAGAATTTTCTGAGCATAGCAAGCATTTCGATTTTTAAATAGTAAATTTGGAAGTTATATATAGAAAATATTGGACTTGAGGGTATACTTACAAAGTCGAAGAATTTCGAAGCAATTCTTCTCTCTAAAATCACACTTGCAGCATGCATTTGACTTTAGACTGTCCATATCAGTTACTGACTTAAAATACTTGAACATGCTTTCAAAGTACCCATTACTGTAGAAGGATTCTGGGAAACGTGGAACAAATGGGTTCCCAGCACCGCTCTTCGAGTAACATGTCAACAGTTTTTTATGATTATGTTAGCTGATTTCGTCTCAAAAAGGGTGCAAAAACCTAAAAACGCAAAAAAAAAACTAATTATTTTGTTTATCTATTAATTATATGTTAAATCTGCTTAGCGTATGCATTTTTCATAAAATTTTGAAAATAAAATAAATAAATAAAATAAAATAAAATAAAATAAAATAAAATAACATTAAAAATAAAGTACTGAATCTAAAGAATAGAATGAATATATGTAGTAATTCAATTTTTCCAGATTTAATTGTTTATTATTAAGTCCACCTTTTATATTTAACCTCAAAAATCTTCAGTAGATTCTAATTATATCAACATTTATTTTTTCACGACGACACAATCAGACCAAGAAAGGTCTTTTAATAAAGATACACACATAAATTCACCATGCTGAATAATCGAATTAAACTTATACCTACCGTCAGTCATAATATTTCTGTAGTTTTATGAAAATTGTTATTTTTCTTCTCAAATGAAGCTTGTTGTGTTGGTACGCCAAACTCTGTTCTTGTTGCGATGTAATGTTTATGACGTCATAATAGCATAAACTAACCGGAAACTCGAACTTTTCCGGAAAAAGAACTCGATGCATAAAATGAAGTTACGTTAGGCTTAGATACCCATACAGGACATAAGATTCAGATAAATCAACATTCATACTTTTGAAAAGAATTGGTGGATTTTTTGTTCGTTTCTTATAATTCGTCAAACATTGGTCAATTTTCGTAACGGCATGAGAGACTCGGGAGAGAGAGAGAGAGAGAGAGAGAGAGAGAGAGAGAGAGAGAGAGAGAGAGAGAGAGTAAAACGCTGCGCTCGCATTGTGTAGATGCATTACAAATCTTTAGTTTCAAGCAGTATTAAAATCGGAAGTAAATTAACAATAGTCATCGAGAATTTTAATTTTTTTTTCAGTTTGGAAACGGGGATTAGAAGGAAAACTCATCGAGGGTGTAACTGGGCATACAGACTTGCAAGCGCGCGTAAGATAATTTGTCAAATTTTGAACCATCATAAAGAATAAACCTCTTTTGTACATGTTACATTAATTCAGTTTTACACAAATCTCGCGAAATACAAACCTTAAAGGTCAAAAGTTGCATATCGATACCAAGAAGTTAAAAAAAATTGATGTATTAAGATAATTACCAGTGTGGTTGTGTGTGTGTTGTGTGTGTGTGTGTGTGCTATTTAATATAATAATAATAATAATAATAATAATAATAATAATAAAATATAATTATTAATTTATTATTATTATGAGAAGAAGAAGAAGAAGAAGAAGAAGAAGAAGAAGAAGAAATTTTTTAAATTTTCAACACCTAAATGCGTTTTGCACCTTATAGCTGAGGTAACATTTTGCGAAAAAATGCGTAATTTATCTTTTTGTCGATATCATTATAAAGATCGCGGGATTTATTGAATTGCTAGTCATAATCTTAAATATAACAGCACCATCCTCTCTCTCTCTCTCTCTCTCTCTCTCTCCTCTCTCTCCTCTCTCTCTCTCTCTCCCCAACATTACCGAAATAGCCGTATAACTTATACTGCTTCCTCGCGAGACGCTTATAATTAGAAGGACAGAGTATCGACTGAATATCTGGTTGCACTTCACAAAAAATCGCCTCCTCGAGTAAACCCTGATACAAGGCAGACAATTATACTTACTTACAGACCTCATGCATACCTGGACTTGTTTTGATATTATTCGTAAGAAATTAAAAACCTTGCTCTTGTTGCAAATATTTGAAATTTGTTGATTCGACGTTAAACAACAAACAACCGACCAAACTTTTCAGGAAATTACTAACTAAGTGCAAAAACATGCTGAACGAGTGGAACATTTGAACATTTTGACCTCTCACTTTACTGTTTAGCGTTATATGAAAATCCATTATCAAGCGAGGCAAAGACCAAGTCTTGTAGACCCTGTATTAACCATATATGTTTCCTACGCATTGTGTAACGGTTATATCCTACTAATCACTCTGAAAATTGCCCTGGATGCACGAACGCGACTAAATACCAGTACGCTATTCAGGGAACGAGGGAAGTTTTAAATGAGAAATTGCTAAAACAAACAAACAAATTCTACACGCTTTCTTCTTCAATTTAACCCAGAACAAACCATATAAAGAAACCTGAACAAGCCATATAAGTTCTGATGAAAAATGACTAAGTAAAACAGTTGAAGCCTAGATACGCAGGGCAAATTGACCGCATTACTCTTTTTTGGCTATTTTGTTGACGTTGTCTCCTTTTCGATAAAGAATAACGTGGTTAATGTCTTTAGTAAATCAGATCAGCAGTAGGTTTCCACGTTAATTTCAATGTAAGTAAATGGTTCTCATGGAACCAAGTATTACATTGTTATTAGAGGCAAATGTAAGAAAAATGCACCGTTTGTACATGTACAGGAAAACTTAATGCATTTTTAAAGGTGATGTCTTAATTTATATTATTATTATGTTGCTAAAGATGTCGCACGAATTAAGCTTAAATCAAACCGTTACTTTGCATAACTTCGTTTCTGAATATAAAACAGCGTATTGCTGGAAAGATAACACACACACAAAAAAAAAAAAAAAAGAATAAAGAAAAAGAAAAAAAAAGAAGAAGAAGAAGAAGAAAAAGAAAACATAGAACAGTATAACACAAATGTATATATCGAAAAGAAAATAATTTTTATAACAGTACCCGGAAAAATAAGTAAAGTATCTTACCATTTGATTGTGTCTGCCAGATGCCTTCTGACATTCCCCAACTCACTGCAATGATATAAAGCTTGTACTCCTTGTCTGGTGTCCATTCATAAAGTGTGATGAAGATTCCCATGTTATCATTGACGCAAAAGCAATCAAGAAATAACGACCAGTAAACCTTGCTAAAACGAGACCAGATCAAATTAAAAACTGACGTGGAGCCTCCATATGCTGCCATTACAAAACCCACCTTGTGTATGCCAAATAAACAGCTTACGAATGACTGCAAAATTTAGGAAAAAATCATAAAAGTCATATTTACTCGACCAAAAATATACCCCAATCGCATCTTTATCTACCATTAACCAATGATTTATGTAAAAAAAAAAACATCAGATTAGCATTTTTCGGTACAAATTTGATACTAAACTAATGATTAAATACAACAGGTTTTAAACAACTAAACCTTCAATTTATATTATAAGTAAATAACGTGTTCAAACAGATGAGTCTCTTAAACGAAAACGAAGACCTAAAGAATAAAGTGTCATTTACTGCTTTGGATTGAACTTTCATTTGAGCAGATCTTTGTCAGTCAGATAAATTTTCTTTCTCCGGGCACATTAATGCGTCCTGAACCATCTCAGAACTGACAGCCTCGATATAATTGTGTGTAGAAGAAATTCGACTGGAGTATGTACCAAAAGATTTTCCTCTAGCGACTGCTGAAATAAATATATTTATTGAATATGCATTGCACCATTAAGGTTGTGCTTTTTCACGTTTTCAGTATTCTAGGTTATGTCTTAAATAATGTTTTACGGCATAATCCATAATGACTGAATGTTATAGTCAATGAACAGGAAAATCACCAATATATTCGAAATATTTTGTATATTAAGCTTACCTTTGTGAAATCTGTCCATAAAATCGCTTGTTCCATGGCCATAAATCCGATTAGTGGTACCAACATCAACAATTTAAAGTCTCCAAGCACGAAAAAGCACGATGTAATGGAGTTGGTTGTAGTCTGTTTCTGACTCCATTCTGTTTTCGGTAATGGCGACAAGAAAAATGTTGTTAGCAGAAGACCAATTACATCAAATGCCAAATAAATTCCCAGAAGAATGTATACAATGTTTCTTTCTGGTTCTATGATTTTAGTGGCATTAGCGGCTAATGGACAATCCTGTGAACCACAGACTTTTGTGGTGTTTTCGATATCGTCATAAGATCCTTGCTTTAACACTAGAGATGAAATCAGATTCCCTGTTATTTGTGTGGTTTCATACATCGTAAAGAACATTCCATTTAATTTTGACAACACCGTATGTAAATCTTCACCACTTGCTTCAGACATTGCAGCACCATTGGTGGCGATATAAATGCTTTGGGAAGTCCACAGAAAGCCTGACACAATTCCCATCAGTACTGAGGATGGTATCAACGTTGAAAACGTTGGATAAAAATTTGTCCCGGTATAAATTATGTGAACAACCCATGGTATGATGATCGCTAGTTTGGCACCAATAAACTTAATGACTGTTGGTGCCAAAATAGCAGAAACAATAATGAAGGCATATAAGCATGACAAGGATATTACTCCTAGCCCTTCCTCCTGGTTCAGGCTGCTTTGTAGATTCTGTATTGAAACATAAGCGGTAAAAACGAATGTGAATGATAGTGATACTATAACTGATGTCCAAATACTTCCTGAAACGTCATCGTCCCTAGTCGAACATTTAATATTTATCCTCATCTTAAGACATGTTTGTCAGGCTTGATATATTGGTACACGAGGAGACTTAAAGTATGCTCATGTTAATATGTAAACCTTACACATGATGTAAATTGACAGTTGATATATCAGAGATAAACAGTTTATTTTGTTTGTAATAATAAACTGTAATATCAATTTAAACCTTTATAAATTTTATCAATTTATTAAATGTTAACGGGTCAATCTGGTTCATAATAACTCTGTTTCTAAACAAAATGCTTATTTATGTAGCAAGGTTACACTAGAGGGCGGCTTGACACACAATGTTTAAATATCACCGGATGTCATAATAATTAATTTCATACTAAATGATTTCACTTTGCATTATAATGAGTAAAATGAAAGATGTAACAGAGACGATTTACAGTGTTTAAATGTCAACAATTTTAGAGCTGTATTAAGTTTATTAAGTTTTACTATTTTTATCAACAAAAATTGTTTGTTATTTCAATGTGTGTAAGTTCACTCTTATTAGCCCATTACTTTTGCCAACTGGATAAAATGTTATTTTTAGCTTTTAGCATGCGCGAAAATTCTACACGTATGTAAGAAAAGAAATATGTTCGTACAGATTCTGCAAAGAAAAGAACAAGGGCCAACTGGGACAAACTGACTCTAAGAATTCAAATCGGCCAGGCTCAGATGGAAAAAGGCTGTAAATAAAACAGTTTAGCGACTAAGTGGCCGCATTGATCTTTAACACATTTTTTCTGTGTTTGTTAACACAGTTAAGAAAATAGTTAAGCTAAAGTTAAGAAAAAACGCGTCGTTTGTATATTATGCATAGCAAAACTTAATGCAGCTTTTAGACAAGCGTAGGTCTCTATCTAGGTATACCAAACTCTTAGCCTTATGCCGATGATTTTGTGGATAAAGCCATTTCTCACTAAGGGGCTTCCAATGTAAAATATATTTTCTTTGGCACATCTAACCTGCGAGCTAAAACTAAAGGGAACATTACAATTCGGATGTTTTATTTTAAACAAGAGGTTAAATCGTAATAACCGGTATAGCCTATTAAAATAGATAGTATATTAGGTTATTTAAAACGCGGGATTGACGTTTGTCTTTATCCTTTAGTAGAAGGACACAAAAGCTTACCCACAATGGAGTTTAGACTATGTAACATATTATCATATGTTTGAGATAGCAATGAAATGTCATTATTATACCATATATATATATTATGATTAAATTCAAAAAGTGGTATATGACAAATAGAATAGTTTAATAAGATAGTGTTTTTCCCAATTTTTATCATTTTTTATTATTTGTACTAGAACACACTTAGCTTGATTAAAAGATGTTTTTCATTAGAATAGTAATCAAATGAAAAATGTATCAATTATTTATTGAAATGAATTTCTTTTTATTTTAATTTTTTATGTAATGTTTTAAAGGCTTATTAGAATATCAGACATTACAATTTTAAATTAATTATTTTTTCGTAATAGTAATGGGTAAATTTTGTCTCGAAATATAACCCAACAAATTAAGGAGACTCGATTGCCAAGAAGTCTAAACCGCGCCCTTACGGATCACAATGTATCTAATCGCCTTTATGGCAAGCAAATTGCACAATAATTCGAGAAACCTACATTTACCCGTAAAACCTAGTTTTGCGGTCGTGAAACCTACTTTTACGGTCGTAAAACCAGGTTTTGCGCCGTAAAACCTATTTTTGCGATCGCAAAACCCAGTTTTAAGAATTATTGTGCAATTTACGCCGTAAAACTAGGTTTTACGACCGTAAAAGTAGGTTTCACGACCGCAAAACTAGGTTTTACGGCGTAAATGTAGGTTTCTCGAATTATTGTGCAATTTGCTTGCCATACGCCTTGGTTCAAATTTTGATCCGTCCACTTCGGTTTCCTTGTCTTTGCTGAACTGACCGTCTCGATTTAAGTGAATAAATCTTGAAAAAAATAACTTTAATCCGATCCAATCAATTTATTTTGCTCTCAAACTTACAAACACTGTTAAGATAAAAACTCGCCTTAAACAGTGTTAAGATAAAAATGTAAAATATTTTACCAAAAATTTCATCTTATTCACAAAAACCAACTTAACACTGTTCGGAAATAAAGACAAACCTCTACCCTCTCTCTCTCTCTCTCTCTCTCTCTCTCTCTCTCTCTCTCTCTCTCTCTCTCTCTCTCTCTCTCTCTCCTTTTAGTTATAATTATAAAATCAATAATTTTAATACCTTCGTTTTAATCAATTCAGTCTGAATATTGATTTTTTTATAATATTTCTGCTGACAAGTAGTTACTAACCGTTTGATGTAATTAAAAGGTTTAGTAAATACATGTATATTCATTTTACAAAACTCATACGATTTTTTTTTTCAATTGTCAATTTATCTTTTTTTGTTCTAACCCTTTCATATATTTCCATGTTTATTCTTTAAACTATCATTATATATTCAAACTGTTCTGGTATGGTGATTTTAAAGGTGTGTTTATTTATTATTTTAATATTTAATTTTTGTTAAATAGAATTTGCCTCTATAAATAACCTTCTTATACTGAATAAAAACATCTAAAAAGATTTTTATTTGTACATGAATGCTAATTGATGTAATGAACATTATCTTGACAATGATACAAAGTTGAATTAAGTTAAGTAATGGTGTTTAACGTCCCAGTCAAGAATATTTCACTTATATCGAGACGTCGCCAGCTATAGGCGGAAGTGCAGAAATTTTGACTGTGCTTTGCGCTGATGGCATTATACAGCAGGGTTCTTTATCGTGCCATGCCTGCTATGATTCGGGCCTCGTTTATTTTAAGTTCCCATCCGAAAGAACTGTGTCTTAAATTTCGTAATATCGAGTGCTTTGCGAAAGAACAGTCACTACCCACTTTCAAGTCTTGGGTCAGACCCGGCCGGGGTTCGAACCCACGACCTTCCACTTACGGAGCGATCACTCTACCAACTGAGCTACCGCAGTGGCAATGATACAAAGTAATCGTAAGTGATTTATTTAATAATTTATTTCAAAACTATTTTAACATTATCTTAATCATTAAGTTAGACATTGTTAAACCCTCAAAACCCTTTAAATTTACGCGTTATCTTGACAAAATATTATCCTTAGTCGGTATATGATCCCTAATTGATCTGTTAAAATGTGATCTATATACAGCCTTTCATTTTAATGTTCTGTATGTCGCTTTACAAAACATTGAGCAGTTTTGTGATTTTAGTTTAATAGAACAAGTAACAAAAGTTACTGTTTGTGATACAACCAGTTTTAGCTTTATATTTTTATAATTGTTTGAAGAGAACAAACTTTTATGGCATTTTAGAGAACCAGTAAAATATTTAGTAACTGAAAAATATATATTTTAATTATTTAATAAATAATGTTTAAAGGTAATTGTTTATGTTAACTAAGTTTTAATGTAAAATGTTTCCCTCAGCTTTAGTGTCTCATAAGTCGAGTCAGAATGGCAAAAGTAATCATGCTTTCTTTCATTTATATATGTTTAAATGTTTTATTGCATTGATTACTTGTAACACACTAATAAAATAAGTTAATTATTATTTTTATTTATTATTATATGAACTCGGTGGTAAAATGGGATTTGACTTCTTACTATATAAGGGAAGGGGTTTTAACAGATGCAATACTAAAACTATGAAATCAATTGGTCTTTTTTATATTTAACATACTTAGGGTTATTAAGTTTATACGTTAAATCAAATATCTTACATTTTCATACTAAATTGAGATTATTATGTTCTCAAGCATAGACTTGTTCATCTTTAAGATCACTTTTCTTGCAAGATTTGCAGTAATAAAACACAAGCATGTGAACAATTTTTAAATATAATGTTCTGCTTAGGTACGTTATGCCATGAGTACGTTTAGTTAACGGTCGAGATCTGTATATTTTAGGGAGACCGGTACAGTGTTAGGTTCAAGGTTCAAATTGATACTCCTCGTTAAATATTATCTAACCAACCGATAGTAACTATCCGCTAATTTTGAAGTAACAATAGATTGAACACTCTATGACTGAGTACATAAATGGTGCGTTTGATAAAAATAAATAAAATGTACCATCCATGTGTGTTCTTTCTATCTTAAATTTTTTCAAAAAATTATTTTTATAAATATTTTTCGATTCTGCGATGGGGGAGAGGGGGGGGGGGTGCTGTGAACCTTTAGTCATACAGAAAGAAAATGAAATTCATTTTTAGAACGTGCATTTATAACGATAGGATGATATTGTTGCGAATGTAATATCTTTTAGTTTAGATGAAAAAAAAATTAAATGATCCGTGATAATTTTTTTTTATTGAAAATGCCTTTTATTACAATTAAAGGAGCGAAACAAAATATTAGGCGTTCATTTGTTATCCTAAAGAAATACTTATATACTAAAATGTGACTTTAATATCGGAAAGCTTTCAAAAATTTTATGAAAATGAAAATTTTAGTCGAATGACCTTAGTTTTACGGTTAATTATTTAGTATCTATCAGTAAGCGGATAAAGTACGGTAAGTAAATTAAGAAAATCTCCCCATTTTGTAAGGGATTTTATATTCGAAAAATATCTTATCATTCTAAAACTGTTATAATTACAAATGTAGATGTAGTATCAAAAATCCTAGGCCTAAATATCAATATTTCTGTAGAATGTTAAAAAATCTTCCCACATCATGTTGTAGATGTGACAAAAACAGTATACGAAATTGTACAAATGGAGTCAAAATAATATGTATTATTACTAACTGTAAAGGTCATTTTTGCCACTTCATCCATAGCTAGTGACGTCTTGTAACATTTGTGATCAAGACGTATTTTTGGATATATATATATTCACATATTGATTTACATACAAATAATTTGTGCAAGTTTAAGGTGAAGCTATTCAGATGTTTTGCCTTATTTACAATTCTTATTTATCACAGTAAACGTCTTAGTTACATTTACATCACGAGCATTTTAAATTTCCAGTAGAAATCATTTTTTGCTTTTCTGACGCTTATTTCTATCTGTATAACAGATTAACAATATCTTTTTTTCCCTAGAATATTAAAACAATGTTTATGAAAACCTCTTGGAAACTAATAAAACAACATTTGTAAATAAATCTACAAGATATCTTTTGGTGCGTATCAAATTATGTGACCAGCTCACATAGTGAAATATATATGATTGGATTTTAAACATAACAGTTATTCTCAACTTGTATACAGCATAATAGAGTTCGTAAAATAAAAGTGAAATAAAATTGACCGCTTGTTTTTGTTTTTTAACTCAAATAACATTTATTTTCTGGTTTCTAATGGAACTTTAGATTGTTACTGTAAATTTCATTCGGTTTATAATAAGTATCTTTCCGGCAATGTTTCCAGACTTTTTAAGCCATTTGGAAGGCAGTTGTGTGTAAATGAATGTCAAAAGGGAAATGGATGTAAATCTGTTAATTTCTATAGATTCACATGGAATGTCAGTTGAACAATGATACAGAATCCTCTTCAAACCAGCTGGTTCCTGGTTATGGATGGACAAACACACAGGTTGACCAACAGGTAAACTGTTAGCGATGTTTTGATTACAAGAGTTCTTCTATACTTTCATGTGTTTGTTATATCGCTTGTGTATTCTATTGTAGCGCTAGTGAATGTGATTGTACCAACCTTGTATGTGGCTGTACCGTTAGTGTTTATGGCTACACCGAATACATTGCTAACCATTATTATTTGTACAATTTTGTATAAAACTAGATTCGCATGAACTTTCGATTATTCCCTACAAAAACCTTTGGTTTTGCTGCTCGTTGAAACACAGTTATTTCTTTTTGATTGCTTGATGTTTTCCCGCTAGACATGATACACATGATATTTCTGTGTGGTTTTGTATGTTTTATGTAATTCATATTTTTTTCCTTTCATTTGCACAAAAACAATATAATTAATTCAAGGTTATATCAACGATAGTTTATAATAGTTTTAAAAGACCCAAAACTCATAAAATTAGCAATCTGTGTGTATGAGGCCCCAAAAGTACCGAAAGTCCGTGTAGCATTACTAATCCGGATAGTGTAGCCAGCCGGTAGAGCCGGGTTAAATCCTAAGCAAGGACACTTGGTGAACAAGTGATGTTTCTTTCCCTCTTGTGGCAGGGGAATCTTTATCATTATTATATGATTTTTAACTTTCAAAATATATATGATGGAGTAATGGTTTATTTTGCATTATTATATTTAATTGTAAATAATCCACTACACGTTATCGTTTCTACAACAACTGTTATAAATTGTTATAAATGAATTATTTTTCTAGAAAGGTATTAATTTGTGAATTAAGAATTTGACGCCATTGTTATTTGTCTTAGTTACATAATTAACAACATTAATCACCTGAAGATTGTGAAAACATGAAACAAAACGTTTGACTTAAAATCTGACTGTTTGAATTTTTGTTCAATGTGTGTGTGTGTGTGTGTGTGTGTGTGTGTGTGTGTGTGTGTGTGTGTAAAAAATTTTAGTTTATTGGCAATTAATAAAAATGTATTATATAAAATATGAGGGTAGTAGTAAATGTTACCAACTATTTGGTTTTTGTAGTTAGAATTAATGAACTTGCCAGCGAACCACGTAATCAATACCTCTAAACGTTGGTGTGGAATAAAATTGATAACGTTTACGTCAAATATTAAAAAAAGCGTCGTTATTGCAGGATAACGTCACTTATGCGATTCCTTTGCCAACAAGAGGTCCATGGGCCTTAACGCTCACCTGAGGATATGTCCAAAATTGTTTGCAAAGCGCAAAAGACAATATATTAGGTACAGAAACTTACAAGATAAGAACTGCCACAAAACTTAATCAGAAATGTATCCAATCACATTTCATTTAAAAGTAGCTAATATAATATGCATTAAGTAACTGTTATGCAATGAATTATTTCCAAATCATTAACAAATTTCAGTATACTTATGCAGCTATGTCCTTGACATTTGAACATATATGACCTTGAACCATATATGATCAATACCTACAATATTCTAATATACATGCCTATACAAAAAGTTAAAGTTTTCAAGATAATTAGCAATTACAGTTTTCTTTTGCAGCTGTGATCTTGACTTTTGAACATATGACCTTGTAGCATATATCAAAATGATCGCCATATCAATTCCTACAATATTCTAATATACATGCCTATACAAAAAGTTAACAGTTTTCAAGACAATTAGAAATTTAAATCTTCTTTTGCAGCTGTGACCTTGGCCTTTCAACATATGACCTTGAACTATATATCAAAATGGTCGTTGTCACAATACCTACAATATTCTAAAATACATGCCTATACAAAAAGTTAATAGTTTTCAAGCTAATGCACAATTTTAGTATTTATAAGCCAAAAAAAAAAAACCATTTCAGGGGCAACAACTCCTACATGGATCATCATATAGTTACGAAACTTGGTACCTTTTTCAATTTTTTCATGCTGAACATTTTAACAATGTTTTGATTTCATATATATCTTAATATTTGCAAGAAAATTGCCTAAAACTGCATAAATCACAAATTAGATCATGACCTTGATTTGTGACCTTGACCCTAATTTAAAGGTCATTTCAAGAAAAAGTCAAAACTGAAAACCCCATGTCGTTATCTGTTCAATAATCAAGTTATAACAATTTGAAGCCATTTTACGGAAGTTTTTAAATCAAACGCAAAAACGCGTAACCCATTTTTTCGAATTTCACGAAATGAACAAACTATAGGCTTTAGACCCTAGAGAAGCCAAATATCACATCAGATTTTTTCTCCCATCACCGGTTTCGGAGAAGAAGATTTTTTAAGATTTTTGGACCCCTAGGTCACCTTGACCTAGTTTTGGTAGCCATGGCAACGCCATGAACAAATCTGAATTGCACCGGCCCAAATATGCTTCTGACTAAGTATTATTGAAATCTGTCCAGCAGTTTTTGAGGAGAAGTCGAAAATAGGTGTTAACGACGAACTCACGCACGCACACACACACAGACATATACAAGCTGCGCCATGCCATGAGCTCACATGATCTTTCGGTCAGGTGAGCTAATGAAAATAATTGTTCCGAACAAACGCTATGAGGTATCACGTGAAGCTCTGGAGAATTCCATTGAAGGACTACAATATACTCCGGTATATAATCACTCTCATAAAGTAAATATTGAGAACTATAATTCTCCGAACATGTCTTACTCGCTCTTGTTCTAATCAACAAAGTAACCTTTAATTGAAATAATTTTACAGTGTAAATTTTTTATTTGTGAATTTCGATTAACCACAGACTTATGTTCGTTTCGCTTAAGTGAAATCTGTTAAATATGGGGTATATATGTATTTCGTGGTTATGATTTTTAGCTCACCTGACCGAAAGGTTATGTGAGCTTATGGCATGGCGCGGCGTGTGTATGTGCGTGCGTGTTTGCGTGCGTGTGTGCGTGCGTGCGTGTGTGTGTGCGTCATTAACACTTATTTTCGACTTCTTCAAAACTGCTGGACAGATTTCAATGATATTTGGTCAGAAGCATATAGGGGCCAGTGCAATTCAGATTTGTTCATCATGTTGCCATGGCTACTAAAACCAGGTCAAGGTGACCTAGGGGGTCCAAAAATCTTTAAAAATCTTCTACTCCAAATCCAATGATTGGAGGAAAATTCTGATGTGATATTTGGCTTCTCTAGGGTCTTAGGCCTATAGTTTGTTCATTCCGTGATATTTGGTTGAAAAAACGTTTACGCGTTTTTGCGTTTAATTTTAAAAATTTCGTAAAATGGCTTTAAATTGTTATAACTTAACTATTTGAACAGATATTGACACGGGGTTTTCAGTTTTGACTTTTTCTTGAAATAACCATCAAAATGGGGTCAAGGTCAAAGATCAAGGTCATGACCTAGTTTGTAATTTTGCAGTTTTAGGCTATTTTCTTCAAAATTTTAAGAGATATATAATATCTAAACATTGTTAATAAATGTTCAGCATGACAAAATGTATGGTGGCACAGAGGTGACATGAAATATATTTTTCCTATTACGTGCGCACGTATTACTTTTAGGTAATACGTGCGCACGTAAAGAGTTATACGTGCGCACGTAAAAGGTAATACGTGCGCACGTAATAGCTAATACGTGCGCACGTAATAGGTTAATACGTGCGCACGTAAAGAGTTATACGTGCACACGTAATATGAAAAATATATTTTATGTCACCTCTGTGCCACCGTAAAAATGTAAAAAGGTACAAAATTTCGTAACTATGTGATTATGTGTGTAGGGTTTGTTGCCCCTGAATTTTTTTTTTTTTTTTTTTTTTTTCTTATAAAACTAAAATTGTGCATTCTTGAAAACTATTAATTTTTTGTATAGGCATGTATATTAGAATATTGCACATATTGATATGGAAATCATTTTGATATATGGCTCAAGGTCATACATTCAAAAGTCAAGGTCATAGATGCACAAGAAGACTTAAATTGTTAATTATCTTGAAAACTATTAAGTTTTTGCATAGGCATATATATCAAAATATTGTAGGTATTGACATGACGATCGTTTTGATACATGGCTCAAGGTCATACGTTCAAAGGTCAAGGTCATAGGTGCATTAAAAGACAGAAATTGTTAATTTTCTTAGAAACTTTTAACTTTTTGTATAGGCATGTATATTAGAATATTGTAGGAATTGGTATGAAGATCATTCTGATGTATAATTCCAGGTCTTACGTTCAGAGGTCAAGGTCATAGATGCATAAGAAGGCTCAAATTGCTAATTATCTGGAAAACTATTAACTTGTATATTATAATATTGTATGTATTTTGCAAATGATTTTGGCCATATCCTCAGGTGAGCGTTAAGGCCCATGGGCCTCTTGTTAATCTTAGTAATGATGTTTATATTTTAGTTATTTTCAGGCAGTCATTTCTGGGATGGTGGAAGAAATCAGACTGCCCAGAGAAAACAACCAAGCTTCGGCAAGCGAACTGACAAACTTCCTAACACCAGGATTTGTTTGGGTGAGATTTGCACCTTTTTCTTTATTTTTAGAATATTACTATATCTGTCGAAGCGGCTGTTGTAATTATCTTTTTGTGTTTGCTTTAATTGTCGTCTTCATTTTTTAAATCAATACTTTTAATAGATTTTTAAAATTTTTGTGTCAATTACATAAGTACTCAGAGTAAATGTTTACCACTACGTTGAATAATATATGAAGATAACGATCCACTTTTAAATTATTCAAACTGTTAAAACTGGCAAATTAAGTTAAATACGTGAAATTCCACCTTAGAAGTGAGAGTAAGGCGGGGTGAGGTAACCAATGGAATTCGACGGTGTACCACGTGATTAATACATCTAAACGTTTGTGCGGAATAAAGTGGAAAACGTTTACGTCAAGTATTCACGAAAAAAACGTCGGTATAACGGAAAGTCACATTATGCAATTTCATTGCCAATAGAAATAATTGTTCAGCACAAACGCTATGCGTTATCACGTGGAGCTCTTGGGAATTCCATTACCTTCTGTCTAGCTAACCTCCCCTCCACATCTTTAAATTTATATGGAGACGTCACCTTTAAACTTCGAAAACTTGAACATCCCGGAAACTTTAAGTTACCAGCGAAGTCATGTGTTTTTTGTTTTGTTTTGTTATTCAGCCATATATTTATTTGTTTGACTTGGAGTTTGCTTTTCAACTACACATTTATCTCTGTTCGGTTTTTGTTATTCAGTTAATTTAATTCTGTGTGTTTTTGTTTTTGTTATTCAACTGCACATTTATTTGTTTATGTTTTGTACTGATATTTAGCTACAAATTTTTCACCATTTCTTTTGTTTTATGTTATCACATTTATTTCTTGTTTTGTTGTTTAATTTTAAAACATATTTGGTTCTATTTGATTCTATATGTTTTTGTTTATGTATCTCAGCTTAATGTTGTTTTTTATGTTTTTGTTTTATTTTTCAGTTTTACTTTTATTATTTCTATATGATCTACTTTTGTTATTTATAAACAGCTTTATAATTATTATTTTTATGTTTTATTTTATTTAGTTACATATTTATTTCTTAACGTTTGTTTCAAGTTATAAACCTTTTCAAATCCACAAGAGTAAGTACGGAGTACATATACGAATACAGATATAAATGTTTTGCTATGTGTTATCCAATAGTTTTTCTCTTAAGCCTTTGTAATTTCCTGTAAAAATCAATGTTTCTTTTTAACTTTTCTTTTTATCTGTTTTACGCGTTAACAATCGATTAATCGTTTTTTGTTTAACATATCCAACAGTGTGTATGACAATTCTGAGCAAATGAATAAAACAACACTTGTTGAAAGGTTTAACATGGTGCATATAATTATGTGATCGTCTAGATATTGGATTAAATTATTGTTATAGATTTTATTATAACTCTTTAAAGCTCAACTAAAATACAGCAAAAGCTGGTGAATTAACTAAAGCGAAATGAAAGTGACCACTTGGTTTTTATCTCAAATCGTATTTATAGTCCATGCTACTGAAGGAATTTTGAACAATGAATTTGATTTTGCTTATAATAAATTCCTTCCTGGCAATGTTTCCAGACTTATTAAGCCATTTGGAAGGCAGTTGTGTGTAAATGAATGTCAAAAGGAAAATGGATGTAAATCTGTTAATTTCAATAGATTCACGTTGGAATGTCAGTTGAACAATGATACAGAATCCTCTGCAAACCAGCTAGTTTCTGGAGATGGATGGACATACTCACAAGTTGACCAACAGGTAACTAGTTAGCGATGTTTTAAATTACACGTGTCCTTATACATTAATGTGTCTCGTATCCTTATACATTAATGTGTCTGGCTATGTTGTCAGTGTATGTTGCTATGGTGTTATTCAGCAATGTCTTCAGTGTATCTTTTTTTATTCTGAGTGTATGTGGCTGTAACATTATCGTTAAACCGTTTGTGTATTCGGCTATACTTTTAGTGTTTTCGGGCCGCATCAACATTAGTTTATGTAGTTATATAGTCACTGAATGCTCAACCTACAATATTTTTTAAATTTTTTAAATATTTTACAACACTAATGATGCGTTTACGTTAATTGTCAAGACAATTTCTTGCATATTTCTGTGAGGACACATTTATATGTCTTTGATTAGTTTATTTTTTCAGCTACAAATTCATTTCTGTATGTTTCGGCTTATTTTATTCAAATTGTAAATAAAAGCAAAATTAAGAAAGAATGAAATACAATGTGTAAGGAATAGACAATGTACAGTATTTTTCGAAATACGGTCGTTACTAGAAATTTCATATTCATTTTTGTAGTGCTAAATACTTTCTAGGGTTATAATACAGTCGGATACGGAAAATTTTAGGCTAAACATAGGTATAGATGCATCATTTACCCGGATAATATTTATAAGGTTCACAATAGTTATCCAATTAGCTTTCTTATTTAATTTTATGAGATTTAAATTCTACATAATTATCTTTTAAAGTTTTTAATTAATTTCAGTTTTTCAAAATTCAATAATTTCACATTTTATTTTCGAAAAAAGACGTTTATGAATTTTATAGTTTACAACAATCTGGTTTTGAACGCATATAGGAAGTATTGATACTGGTTAGATGTGTATGATAACATAAACAAAAACTGATTAATGCTTCATTGGAGAAATTGAAAATTTTGCAAGTTGACATCAGAGATGGTCGCCAACATTTACGAAATATATATCAGTTTGTGGTTATTCTTTTCAATTATAAGCATTAACTTTTATATAGCATCCCAATTTTATTAATAAAAAGAATAGCATTAAAAAGTTTTTAAAAATGCCCTCAAAAATTAGGAAAAGGGAAAAGTTAGATTAAAATCATCATGATATATAAAAAATGTAACATTAGAAACTGTTTATCTTGCATTTTTTCATACGTTTCTTCAAATTAATGCGTTTTAGCACCATTTTTACATTAATATCTTCAAAAAGTCTTTCTCCTGTCAAACTGAAAAATATGAAAACAAGCCATTGCCTAAAAATTAATTATGAAATGAATTAATACCTTTTATTTAAAAAAAATTCTTTAAAATAATTTAGGTGAAATACAATCTAATGCAACAAAAAACATTGTTAGTTATCTTTTTGCCATTACATGTGTATTTATCGATAGTATACTGTTTACATTAAATTCAATCAAAAATGTCGAGAATATTATTTCTATTTTATTTTGTTTCTACTTATTTCGAATGATTCAATTATTAAAACTCGTTATAAAAAATTCTTAGTTCTTGCTTCAGGAATTTCAAAGTTTATAAAATATCATTTCATTGAAACAAGAAGATCTAATGAATGTGTCTTTTATGAATACTATATTAAAAAAGCTAAATCTCTCGTGTCTTGACGGAATATTGAATTTAAGCATACGTGGTTAACAAAAGATCTAACAACAGAAAAGCTTATTTCTGGACGTAACAATGTGGTTATTGTTTGTATTCGTCACAAGGGTATAAACACAGCTTCAATAGATACATTGGAAAAAGGAGACAGATTTAATTAGTTTTATTTTATATTCTATGTAAAAATCTAGATATTTGATTTGTCAATAGCCGTTTGTCAATTTTCACTATCACATACTTAAACCACACTTATCTTGCCAACGGGAGTTAATCTATAGCAAAACATGATAATTTTTTTTCATTAGCACACTCATAGTCCGTACATTGTCGAACACTGAAAATTACCACATTCCGTCACCGATCGATTCCGGAAATTAGTTTCGCTTCATGTTGTCAGCGGCGACGGATGGCGTTTGTAGATGTCAAAAACGATACGATATTTTATTCTTTTGTTTAAGATTTTTCAAGTTTTTGTTGAAAAGATAAATGGAAAAAGACGTTTAGTATAATAAAAAACACACTGACCCTTGTTGGGTGTTATGGTAGATTATCATCCTCACTCTCAACATTTTTTTTGAATAAAGGTGTTAATCTACCAAATATACCTAACATTGGTCAGTATGTTTACAATATAATTTTTAGCTAAGTACTGAGATATAATTAAAGGCAAATTGTTGTATCAAGAAAAGATTTTCGGCTCATTACAATGCCACGAATAGTGTTTAACGTTTTCATATAATGTTATTGTTCAATATACAAATTAAGCTGTCAATGTTACCTGACAACATGACATGAGTACGGTGTTTGAGTGATGTCTTTTCAGCTGCAGTTAATAAAAGTAAGACAACTCGACCATTGACGAGTTTAAATAAATGAAATAAATTGTACCTGAAAAACATATATTACACATCCAAAATCACGACATAATACAATGAAAAAATATATAAACATCCAAGAAAGAAAGACAAAACAAGAAAGAACAAAGCACCTTGGAGTTATATAGTTCTGACTTTCAATGGTAAAGAATAAATTTGAAATAAAGTTTTAAATTATGAATTAAATTTCATACCAGTTTTATCTTTACATTGATCTGCTTCATTACACCTTTGAACATAATATACCATACTCAAGTTTATAAAGCTTTATTTCAATTTACCAAAATTTTCATCAATTATATTTCTATATAGATGTTAAAATGTATTGCTATTGTATCTGTACCACGATCCGAAGCAATAATGCATATTTATTGAACGATGTAACATTTTGGAGGCATATATGTATAATACGAAGCCAAACTCTTGTGTTTTTTTTAATAACAATATAATGTTTAGTACAATCAAGGTTATGAAGAGAAATAGTTATAATATGTAGCGAAAATGTACGTAACTATTTCTTACACCTAATATCAAAGTTTTCTTTCGTTTCTTTTCTTAAATCTAAAATTGATAATTAAAAACTTTTTTTCAATTGTGTGATATACCAGAACCATATCAATTGCAGTATGGAATGCACTTAGGTGTTTCTGATCCACTAATCAAATTTGTTAACTTATCAAATAAGGTATTTGCCTTGTTAAGTTAAATAACTGACAAGCCAAAGTAAAATTAAACGGTTGATAGCTGCCTTATAAAACATTGAAACAAGTGCTTTTATCTATCAATAAATATTTTAAAACATAATACGGTTATACAAATTAGCAGAGAAATCAATAGAATGTTACATCGAATACCTTTATGGTATTTACATCAAAATCGTTGTCATTTTGTAACTAATTATCTTCAACTTTCACAATCTCAAAAAAATCTTTACCTCAATTATATATATCAGATTATTTGAACTGTTATATCAAAATTTGTGAAATTAAGACTTTCATATTTTATTTGCATAGGTAATACTTCTCTAAATGTTTGGCCAATGTTTACATTTATATATTGCTCCTTCGTTCTTTAAACAGACCTTAGTTCTGCTTTTGACTTATTAGATGTAGGAAGGAAGTATTTAAAATGAATTCAATACAATCGTTTTAAAAAAAAAACAACTGCCTGTAAATTTTAAAAACATTAGCAATATATTAAAATAAGGGTTTGAAAAAAGGTTATTTTAACTTACAATTAGACATGACCATTGTGTGAATCTTTTTATTTGTTTTTGTTTTACACCCACTTTTTTTATTAAGGATCGATTAAGTTTTTACAACGTATTAAGAATAATTCTTTTTGGTAAATAAATTGAATAGTTGAAAAATACGGTATACTTATTCTTTAAAATCGATTTATTGAATGGTGACACCGGGCCCTAGAAAAATACATTTGTTGTCATTGATGTAACAAATTAATTATTAATTTATCAATAAATTGTAAAATGGACTAAAATATCCTTAACTCAGTAGGCAGTACTTTGTGCTGTCAGAAAATATACAATTTATCAAAATTTTCAGTCGTCTAAAATTTGAAATTTATTTAAAACTAAGGTTTGTTCCCTCATGCAAAGCATTCCTTAGCTGGATTTGGATTTATATAATTTTGAAACTTTTGATTCATTTTTTTCATTGATTTGGCTTATGTTTTTTGTGTATCAAACTTTTCGGTCTTGGTGTCGCTGGTGGGGAGTGAGTTTCCGGGATGTGCGCATCTAGCACATCAAAATTTAACTGGTATTTGTATTATATATATACAGAATTAACATAGCATGCAGTGGATGTTTTCCTTTTTTTTAAATTTTATTTCTTTTATTTGTCATAAAAAGTCATAATAATTACAGAACAGAATTATCAAAAATTGAACATTTAGCTATTGATTGTTGCCACCTCACCTATAGCTGGTGACTTCTCGAAATAAGTGATATATTCTTGACCGGGACGTAAAACTCAATCAAATCAAATCATATCAGTGCCAAATTCGCAGTTAATCGTATCTTGTTTGATTTTAAACTCCTTGCCCCTCGTTAGCTTTTTTAGCTACATGACTATTCGACAATTTATAAGCATCATTTAGTCAGTGATATTGTTGCAATAACACGACACCGCGCATATAATCTTTTATATCGATTGAAAAGGAAACGTGATTAAAAAATAATTATGAAACGTCCATATATCAAATTCCTTTTTAATTTTTAAAGAAGTTTTACAGTTCAAATTTAACTGTAATTTTTTATTTTATCTCTTTATTTTGGACACATATAACAGAATATTTTATACACATATTATTATTTACAGTATTCCTAATTGATTTATCCATTTATTCGTGTGCTTATCTATTTGCTTATTTTATTTATTTTAAGTGTTTCAACTACATTTAAACTTGATTCCGATCTCGGTTGCCGAGAAGAAGCTGATACCGAGCTCGGTTGCCGAGAATGAGCTGTTTAGCTGTTGCCAGAAAAAGTTGCTGAAAGACCAAATGAGTAAAAAAAAAACAGGTTATAAGCTATCTTTATCTCGGCCAATCAATAACCAAATTTTTATTCCGTTTCGATATCTAACTGTTAAACTTTTGATAGATCTGTAGTGTAAGTAATATGCAAAAAAAGATTTTGTTTGACTTTGAACTTAGCATTGGCCTGCTTTGCCCACATGATTAAATATGAAATGTTTTAGTTCGATATAAAACGCATTTTTTTTTATCAAAAACGTTTAAATCGGTAAGTTAAAAAGTTATGCGTAATGTGATAAAAGTAGAATTTCATTGTCAAAAAGGTTAATATCTAAACTATGACATTGGAAAACATCATAAGATTTAAAATCTGTATTGAACGACCAAAGTAGTTACAAAAGCAAAAAGATAAAATTATGTCATGACCTTAACCTTGGACTCTGACTCCGTGGCAAAAAAACATCATAACCTTACCTCAATGTCAAAACTTTATACATTCTTAAGAAAAAGCACAATTCTCATGACATTGATTTTTATCTTGCCTTCCTGTAGAAATACAACGATTAAAACATCAAAACATCAAAATGTAATGGATACAACTAATATAGTAGAAAATACAAAAGTCAACATCTGGGTATGATCTTTTACTTGAACCTTTGAGCCGTTTTAAAGTCCTTTCATGAAAATATAACGACTGAAAAACTCTTAAACATTCACAACTAAAGTAAAATTTAAGCTCATTTAACAAAAAAAGGCTAGCTATTTACATTTGACCTTGACTTGAAAATCAATGCTTTAACCATCACACCAGTTTACTTAGAATTCGATAGAAATAGCAAAATTTGTATCAAAAATAGTTTAAATTAAGGGAGATCATTTCAAAATATGTCTAAATTAAAAATCATTGTCATTATATGTTTATTGTCTGCCATTTTCTTTTACCAAACTTCACGAAATGAACAACCTGTCAGCTTAAAACAATAAAGCAGCCAAATATCACAATAGCACAATAGGTTTTTTCTATCATATTCATTTGCGTTTATTTTTCAAATTACTTTTACCCTAATATAATAACGATAGCTAAATAGATTTTGGTAGCTATGCCAACGCAACGAACAAATCTGCATGCAATTTATACTTTGGTAAAGTTTAATTGAAACATCTGCAGAAGTTTTAAAAGAATAAGTCGAAAATAGGAGTAAAGGATGTATACAAACGCAAATACGTTGAGCAATATCATAAGTTTAAATTACTTTTGATCAGGTAAGCTAACAATCGGCATATGTTAAGCATTAACCTAAGGCTTTGAAGAGTTTTTGCAATTTCTAAATTAATTCTTAAAAATTAATATTTCAGTAAACAAAATAATATCGACCAACTAATACACCCGGAATAAAGAGTTAGTTTGTACATAATTATGCAAGTATCATGTATATAATCTATAAACGTTTATGTGTATATAAATTTTTTCCCGGAAAACATTTTAAAAAATATTATGAGCATCGAGTTTCAATTGAAAGATGAATGTGGTAAATTACTGATGAAAAGTTTCATCGTAATACTAGTGGTCATAACACATTTTAATTGTCACTAAAGTAATGTAAATACGGTAATAAGTAATATGGTAAGGCTCTAACCCCTAACCCTAATTTTCAAACATGAAAAATTTCCATAAAAATTCTTGGTATTAAATCAATTCGGAGCGAGAAGTTTAAAATTAAGATTTATTCTGTTGTATGTCTTATTTTCTTCTCCAATTTATGTGAGATCTGAGATAACAAACTAAACGTTTTTGGTATCAGAAGTTTTTATTATGCTAGAGCAAAATATTTAAACACATCAACAATACACGTATTTCCAGACAACTCAAAAAAGTGGTAAAACTAGATCGCAGTAAATATAAATATAAGAAAAAGAGAAGAACTACTGAAGATGTCATTGATTTGACATAGAAAATTACAAGTCTGTCTATTGTTGCTCTCCGACGGGAGATATGTATACAATTAGTTTAATTTTGTTATATTTATATTTACATATACTCAGTGGAAGCAATCAATCTTTGTTACTATTAGGCAATTTAAAAAAAAAATATCAATAAAGACATAATTGTTTAATGTATCGAAAGTTTTTTTCTTCATGAAGCCAGGGTCAATGACAGTGTTATGATCGTATGTATGAGTTTTGTTAATCTCAGTCATATCCAATGTTAGCATCAAGACCTATATGCCTCTTGTTAGGTTTTGTCACTCTAAAGTATATATTTTTTCAAAACTGAAAAATATGATAAATCTTTATTTTTAGAGGTGTTTTTCCATCATGAAGATTTAAGCGTCAATTAGACAAAATTCATTCAAGCTTCACTATCTTTGAGTAATATATTTTAATACAAGAAGACGCCCTGAAAGACATGCCAGTTTAATATAAACATTTAAACTTAATCAAAACATTCGGAAAATTATTGGCCTAACTCAAAAGATATAGTATTTTAAGTTATATTGGCCAAACAAAATAATTTGGTAATATTTAGCTATTTATTCCACGATAATATGTGTTTTAAAAATTGACAAGTCATCACAAGTGGTGCTAATTTCGGAGGTACTTTAGAACCAGTGAACTAAGTCAAAGATGTGACTCGAAGAAAATAATTATTACTGTACGCGCATTGCAAATGTACAAATATGTCGCTTTCAGATTTCTTGGTGAAACACTGTGTAGTGAATAAAGCATTCATGGATTTTGTAAAGTCTATAATGGTAGTTCACCGTAACTTTGTTTAAAGGGTTTGATATGCTCCGGTCTCGCGACTTTATAAAATCTAATCAAATAACATTAAAATGCTTCTGATCATTTCTGTATAAACATAACTACATGATACAACAAAACATTAACTTATCAGAACTTTGGTTTTAAATAAAAATTGACGAAACTGCATCTTCGGCACTTATAGGATTGCTAAAGTTGAAGGGTGAGAGCAATTCTTTTCTTCTATACTGTCGTATTTTCAGTGACGGAAATTTCAGTGGTTATGTTGACAGCTTGATGTTTCATAGAAAGTATCTCAATGAAAGTGAAAATTTTGTTATTCTAATTATTGTTTCCTGGCTATTTTATTTTCATTGTACCAGCCTACAAAAAACTTAAGTGTTAAATAAAAGACATATAATCGTTGCGAAATAATTTTATTGTTTTCATTTTTTTTATTTTTTAGTCAAATCCATTGAATTGCCTCGATAAAGAAATCTCGGTAACCTTGGCCAACGGAGATCATACTTGCGTTGTTCAAAGTAAGTATATTAGCCTATATTGCATATTTATGTAGTTAACCATTTCAGAGCAATGCTAGCATTTAATATACTTAATAAGGTTGAGTGGGAATATGTAAATTCGAAAATAAATGAAGGACTACAAAACAACAACAACAAACGATTCTGGAAATATGTCAAATCAAAGAAACAAGATGCAAACGGGATAGCACCACTCAAAAAAAGGAACAACTCTAATAAACGACAGCAAAGAGAAGGCGGAAATACTACTCAACCAATACAAATCTATTTTCACAAAAACATCAAACGGAAAAATGCTAAATACAAGATTTAAGTCCAAACACAATATAACACCTATTGAAATCGACCAGAAAGGCCTTGAAAAGTTGCTAAAGAAACTAAATCCTTCCAAAGCATCAGGCTCTCATAATATACCAAACCGTATACTCAAAGAATGTGCAACAAATTTAGCACCAATTTTAAAATTTATCCTGCAAAAATCAATTGATACTGGAGAACTACCAAAAGACTGGAGGGATTCAAACATATGCAGCATCTTTGAAAAGGGAGTTAAACACCTTCCCGATAACTACAGATCAGTCTCTCTCACCTCAGTTACATGTTAGATACTAGAACACATCATCTGCAGGCATATCATGAAACACCTTGAGACAAAAAACTTTTAACAACACTAAATGATTTCCTCATAGAAAACAACAAGACACATCAAGTCGATGTAGCCATCTTAGATTTTTCAAAGGCATTCGACACCGTACCTCATTACAAACTACTTCATACACTACATCAATATGGCATCAAGGGACACTACATACATGGCTTAAAAACTTCTTGACAACAAGGAAAATGAAAACAATAGTGGAAGAAACTGAAACGGAGGAAACATCAGTAGACTCTGGAGTTCTGCAAGGTACAGTCCTCGGCTCGATTATGTTCTTATATCACATTAAGGACCTACCAGACGCTGTCAACTCATCTGTTTGCTCATTTGCCGATGACCGCCTCCTATATAGAAACATTACCAGCAACAATGACCATCAAATACTACAACACGATCTTACACAATTAGAAAGCTTGGCAAATAAGTGGGGCATGAGATTTAATGCTTAAAAGTGCTACATAATGTCAATAAATCAGAAAACATGAAAGCTATACCAACTTAACAACCACATCCTCCAAGAAGTACAAAACAACCCAAACCTTGGACTTGAAATTTCCACTGATCTCAAATGGAGTACATAAACAACATCAGCAAGAAAGTTAATACCACCTTAAGCTTCTTAAGACGGAACCTCCGAAATGTCCCAATGCAATGTAGAAAAACAGCATACATATCCCTTGTTAGATCCATCATGGAATACGGGGCTACCATCTGGAATCCATACCAGAAAAGGGATATCGACAAACTTGGAAAATCCAGAAGAGAGCAAAAAGATTTATAAAAATGACTTTAAAAGCAGATACCCGAGAGCGATTACATCAATGAGAAAGGGCCTAGATATAAACACCCTCAAGGATAGAAGAACAAGCCTGAGACTTATCCTCATGTACAAAGTGGTTGAGGGTTTGGTGCCTCACTGCCTCTGCACTTATTCATAACAAGAGCAAAACCAAAACGCCTAATTAAACCAAGACAGTTCAGGGGCCATCACATAACAAACATAGTAAACAAACACGTGTGTAACAATAACAAAGGTCTAGTATTACCTAGTAGCAGTACAGTCCAATACCAAAACTCATTCTTCGTAGACACGTGTATTCACTGGAACAAATTACCAGATTCAGTCCTGCATGCACAAACTGTAGAGGGTTTTAAAACCGCCCTCCAAGAATACCAACGCCAATAAGAACTGGCGTTTTTTCCACCGTTGTAAAAAAACAGACTTGGGTTCTACAACGTACAGAATACAGATACAGATAGATATTTGTTTTTGTTTCTACCTTTGACGTCTTTCAAAACAGGAGACTCTTGGTTTGGTACTTATTCTTTTAAATATTTCTACTAAATTATGCTATTATAGTGTAATTAAAAAATTAAAAACATTTTTTAAACTCAGTGTTGATGTATGATTTGATATATTTCTTCAAAATAAAGCAAATCATTCTTTCTTTTTTGGCTCTGGCTTTTGGACTTAATTGTTTTTCTTCTTAATTTTGCATTAGACAATTTTCATCTAATCACAATATATAAACAATTTAATAGACATATATTTTTTTTTTCATATCTTACAAACTAGTTTACCTTACTATTACTCGATTTGCCCACTTTGGTTACTTTTAGAGGTTTGTTTTTATGTCCTTTGCCATTTGTCGATCTGCATTGTTAGCGTGAATTATATTATTAAATAGTAAATCGTTTTAAAAATTGTAGTCATTTTCTACTGTTATAAACCAAACGCGTGCATCTATTTTGTATTGAACCATTTTTGGGCTAAAGGGACTCTCTTGATTATTGTTAAAACATTTGTCAAATTCAAATCTAAACCTTACAAAAATCCAAACATTTTGTTACTTTGTTCTTGTGACAACTAAGGCATCCGGTTTAAGTAAGTAAATATATAATACAAATACTAGTTAAATTTTGATGTGCCAGATGTGCACATTTCGGAAATTCATTCCTCATCAGTGACACTAGGACCGAAAAGTTTGATACATAAGAATATAAGCCAAACAGTTGAAAACAACGAATCTAAAGTTTCAAATTTATATAAATCCAAATCCAACTAAGGAATGATGTGCATGAGGGAACAAACCTTTGTTTTAAATTAATTTCAAATTTTAAACGACTGAAAATTTTGCTAAATGGTACATTTTCTGACAGCTCAAAGTACTGCATACTAAGTAATTTGTTTATTATAGTGACAGTTTTATATACATTGACGAATATATATTACCACATAACAGAATTACAAGAATTTAAAAAAATGCACTCGCCCCAGAGGACCTGTCAGGCACTAAAACTACATAACAATTATATAAACTTACAACAGAGTTTAAAATGACAAAGTTGTAAGGTTGAATGTACAATGTATAAAGCTGGCATTTTTTTTCTGTTTTATAAACAGATCAAGGTTCGGATCGTCTTGATGTGAAATATTGCACTGATTCATAAGCTTTTGTCTAAAACCGGAATATACTGAGCAACCTGGTAAAAAATGAAGGTCATCTTTCACTTCTTTCATTCTTAAACCTTCCGGTTCTATCCTTAATGGATGTATCCCATACCATAATTGAGCTTAAACTGATCGCTCATTTTTAGCATATTGAGTTTAATGCACTTTTCAGTTTATACGTCGTGAAAGTATAAAGTATACTTTTAATCTTTTTCCTTTTTACATTTTTCATTTGGATATTGATATTTCATTTTCACTAAAATATTTTTTTAAAACTTTTAAATTGTAATTTCGGGAGATACATTTTAAACTAACATAGAAACATGGTTTTCTAAAAATATAAAAACCCTCTTTTGAACAAAATTTTTTTGAAGTTTACTTTATCAAAAAAAAAATTCTTCCCTTGAATTTCTGACTGATTCACTAATAATTAAACGTAAGTATTACTGTATTATAACTAATTACACAATGTTAATGTTTGGATAACATTACTGAACAGAACGTGTGTTTAAATAATGACAGAATTTACTTAACTGTTCGAATATTTTAACAGGATGTGACTCCGCACTGTTCATAAATAATCGGCTATATTATGCTTCTGATACCTTCATTGGTGCTTACACAAATCAACCCTGTTATACATCGAGAGGATATATATCTGTGGGCTGCAGATATGTTTGTAGAGATTCTGGAAAATGGGCTTTGTCTGAAAATAATGGTAAGTTAAATGTAGGATAGCATGTTTTTCATCATCAATGCAAATCTTTTCGCTGACGAAACAAACAGTATAAATTAATTATGTGTGATACCACAGTGCATATAGTTAAAATTGAAGAATTGTTTGTGAAGGTTCGGGAATCATTTTTGTGACCAAGAATAATTCAAGAAGTACATATTTAATACAATTGTTGTATATAAAACGTGCCTGATGATAGTTGTTGGATAATTATCCGCTGTCTGTTTAATTAAGGCTGATATAACCATTTGTAAATTTTGAAATTTTGTCTGTAAATAGTAACTTTTGTTAATGAATATAACATAGGATACAAATATTGTTATGAAACTTATATGTGATTGAAGTTAGAGAGATTTCTGCGAATTTTCAGATGAACATTTATGGAAACAAAACATTGTTTTGAAAAAAATTATGGATTTATCTAATACCTAAAATGCAACAAAAACATACGTAACTTTAAAACTAGAAACTCATTTTGTCATTACTTCAAACTCAGACGGTGAAAAAAATTCATTGCTTTTTGTGTTCATGTAATATATATACTGATAAATAAAATTCAACGGTAATCATATATGGCTATGATTACCAAAATGGGATGACACGTTGAAATTATCACACGAACACAATAATAATATATAATAGTACCTTATATCTCTGACTGAGGTGTATTCTCTTCAATATAAAATGTTTTGTTTTTATTACTAAGGTACAATCAGGATTTATACTTCATCAAAAAGCTGGTACAATGCCAATAACACATGTGCGTCTCAGAATGCCAGACTTCTAGTTATGCCAGATATTGCATACTACAATATGGTCAAAGCAATTGTAACTCCGATCGGTAGGCGTATATATTTTTACACTGATATGATGCAAAATAATTTTTGACTTGAAAATACAAACTTTATACTAAAATATTTTTTATACAAAATAAAAGATCAGGAATCTAAGGATTGCTTTTTAACCGGAAATCGAAATTATTTTGGCATTTTACTGTATACTTTTTATTTATTATATTGCGGTCCAGATCCGTCGAACCCCCAAACAAGCGAAATGGGATCTTCAATCTTTGTTTGTCTTGAAAAAATCAACTGGTCAAAGACTTTGAAATTTTAAATCACCTTTAGTTATTAAATTCAATGGCAAACAACTAGATCCATATGTTTGTTCAGCCAAAAAAAAAATTAAAAATACGCATATTTCAAAACACAACGTCGCATAGTTGCTAAAATAACGTCTTTAAATTTTTTAATTAAGAAAACATTTTAATTTTAAAATGATTTTAAAATAAACAAAATTTTGCTGTATGTGCATTAACATTTACCAAAAAATACCATAAACTTGTTATACTGAAATATCAAAGTGCAATGCAAAAGCCGTGTATTAAGAAAGTTGTTTTCCATTTGAGTTATATAAATTTCAACTATAAGCTATGCTCTCTCTCTCTCTCTCTCTCTCTCTCTCTCTCTCTCTCTCTCTCTCTCTCAGATGTACCTGGTTCAAAGCACATTCAGTATTTACAGACTAGGTTAGATCTTAACTGATATTACCATTCTAAATACAACTATGTATTTAAAGTCAATTTAAAATAACTTTTTAACGCTACGTAAAAAGGATAAAGTACCCATAACAACATAGACTGGTACGCCCATGTCAGTTATCTTCAGAAAGATAATGGGATCCAACGTATCAATTTTAAGTAATTAATTTAGGGTCAAATGTATTACTTAACTGTTTACAGATCTCCTTTTGGCGGCGTAGTGGATACAATGGGTTATAATACCAGCATACTACAAAATACTTAATACCAAAACGTTGGATAGCTTCGATCAGAAAATTGTTTCGATAACGTTACTGCTTCTCAATCTATGAAATGTTTATTAACTCTTCTGAATGGTTTGTGTTGTCAAACTACTTTCAAAATTATCTTCCGAAGACCTAAATTGATCAAGTGTATAAGTGTTTGTTTTGAACTATTTAGAGGAATGAACATATTTAATACAATTCAGTTATAAATTTACATCTGTTTCTATAGTTTCAGGAAGCCAATTTTCAGCATCATGCAGTACTGTCACGTATCAGTTTTGGATTGGAGCCAACGACATTGACGTAGAAGGAAAATTTAAATGGTTGAATGGCGTTGCATTTGGTAGTTGGCCCACATCTGTATTAAATGATGACAATAAGAGCTGTGATAACGGCACACCAGTCGATTGTGTTTTGATATCAATTGATTCAGGTGCAATGAATGATCGTAGTTGTAATGCTTTACTACCGTACATATGTCAAAAATATTGAACAACAATTCCTAAACCCAAGGAGCTCGATAAACATACTAATGGGTGCCATGATATAACTATAAATCGAATCTAGTGACAACTAGCACATAGATTTTTTTTTTTCAATTTCACATTAACCTTTTAAGATGATGCACATTTCTGTCATGAAAGAGGAATAGTTTGTGGTCGAAAACAGAATTCCGATAAACAATTTAAAAAGTCTCATAAATATATTCCTTAAAGAAAAACACAAGACTTTATTCCTTTCAAGAAACAGTTCTTTTTTGTTTGTTGTAAAACGTGTCCAGAAGGTCCGATAGGTTTGAATGAAGCTTGCCATACCAAACATATTTTATACAACGAATTCCTTTGAATAGGTTTTCAAAACAAACGTTTTGGTGAGAGAATTATTGCTCTTGAACAGCTGCTACATGATGTTTTCTTCCATTGTTGTAGTTTAACTATGAAACCGAAAAAAAGCCAATCTGAACACTTGATTTCGGTTTTTAATAATTTTTTTAAAAAATTACTTCAAAATATCCACCGTAAGACATCGGCACATTTTTGTGCAGCTTTGTATTTTTACCAAATTCTGAGATAATGGATGGACATATTTTGTCTCATGTGAGACTTCACTAATACTTCCTTTCTTCATATATAACAATTAATAAAACATTTAAACCGATGAAATGCTCTACTGTTTAATGTTATTATTGAAAGTTTGAGAGTGTTTAGTACTTTAACAAATAATTAAACGATTCGCTAACTTAAAAAGTTAAATTTGTTAATTTTAAATATAATTTATGTTATGGTAGTTCTTGGCACCTGAAGCAAAACATTTCCCCAGAATATGACACGCATTCCTTAAGAATGTTAGAATGTGCTTTGTTGAATAAAAAAAAAACCATTTGCTTTGGTTTTCGTCTTTACAGTAGAGTGTGTTAAACCAACCCCACTTTTCAACAATCTAATGCTCTTTTCTAAATATCCCTGCAAGTTTCATGTTTGTTATTAATTCAAAAATGACTCGATGTATGTTTATGTTTTCAATCAATATTTCAAAAAAAGATGTACCATAATATGATATACGTAACATTTAAATAATAAAGCAATAAGTTTGTAACAGAGTGTGTCAAAGTGTCTTTATTTGTTTTTCACAGTTTTCTACAAAATTTTTAATTTCATATAGCTGTACGTTTTCTTTTACAAACTACACAAAAAAAATGTTGTTTTATATTCAACAAATTTTTTTTAAAATCATATGGATGGGTTCTTGTTTTAGAGATATGGGAAGGGAATTATCTCCCCTTATTTTTTAAATTGCAATGACAACTCCCAGCTCCCAAAATGACATTTTAAAGGTATTTTAAGTGTTTTTCACTTAAAAAAAAAGAAAAAAAAAATTTTTAATGTTTAATAAAACCCATTTAAGTCTATAATTACTCCCTAATGAAGGAATAATAATTTCTGGAATTTGCCTCAATCTGTTTTAAAATCTTATTAAATGCTGAATAAAATCAACAAGTAAGATGGATCGAAAAATGTCGTAACACATACACTGATTTGAGCATTTGATATTAATAATAGATAGAAAATAAAAAAGATACTAAGATAATTGTTAAACAGTCTGTAATTGGCATTGCAATTAAAGAGATAATGATGTACCTTGGTTTCGAATGTTCACATTCAAATAAAATTGAAAATTGTTTACAGTCACTGGTAAGTGCACAAATTGCCGAAAAAATTGATTAAATCCAGCTACTAGAATATCGTCAGTTGATAACAATTTTACAAGTTTCCATTAACTGTAACATTGAAATGCAACAGAGTTTCATTATCCTGAAAAACATAAAAGATCAAGAAGCAGTAAACCATTCCTAAAGCATTTAAATTGCGATTGTTTAAAATCTGGAGAAAATGAGACACTACGAAATTTTCACCTAGATTTTATACCACGCTAAACGAGTTCTAAATGGGGGTTATATTTTACACTTATGTGTGGCGTCACAACTGTTCTAGAAGTAGCATCTAACTTAATGGACAGTAGTAAGTATGATAATATAGCGACTTATAGAAAAGAAAAATGACTTGGACATGCATTATCATTAGTGGAAGCAGTGAAGTAGTGAATAATCTTAAGTATAGTCGTATCTATTCGCACCAAAAACCGTAGGGTCTGATGAACAAACTGAGTTGAGCCCGAGCTACTCGGAAACTTTTGATTGGTTTCCTAGCTATTACGATATATATCTATATACTTGCACGCTAACATTTTCAAATGATCTGAATATTAAGACGGTCTGGACTACCCGATTGCACACGGAATAGACTGTGGCTCTGGCTCTTAAAGCTAACAAGTTAATAGGTATCCGCTTTTGTTTGTTTGTTTGTTTTATTTTTTATTTATTTATTTTTTTTTTTTTATTTTTTTTTTAGATGCGCCTCGTAAAAAGGTTACATTTATATAAAAAAAATTAAGAAGAATTTATAAAACAAAGCATAAAAGTAGAACTTTATATATTAATCATTTATATTAGAGCTGTCGTAAGGGATCAAACATAAATTTATCTTTTTCAAAAATAAAAACATTAGCACATTCTCTTTTTAGACGTTTGAATATAGTAAAGCGAAAAGGAACTAAAGAAATAAAGGTATTAAAGATATTTACCCTCAAGCAAGAATGACATCTTTCCCATTGAACAGTTTGTAAAAATGATTATAATGAAAATACATAGTGATAACATTCCGTTGCCTGCAGGTCAAATTTATCACTGAGATAGCACTTGTGTTGTACTGGTTCTATTTTATATTTCAAAAACTAAAATACATGTACGTATAAATAAAAAATGACCGTAAAGTGAAAACTTTGATTCACTGGGTTCAATATGTGCATGTTAAGCCATCTTCTCGTTCACATTACTAAATACTTAATAACTTATCAGTTCTAGTTATTATTTTTAATTATGTTCAATGCTTACTATGTATTTTGATGTCAGAATGCTTGTTAAAATTTATTTTTTATCTTACATTGTTAATTATACATTATGTTGAGCATTATTCAAAGTATGTAAAGCAATCGATGGCAGGTTGAATTGTAAAGAAGCTATACAACATTCTGATCGGATTGGTTGATTTCGCGTACAGTCTCTAAACAGGACATCAATTAGATTAATATCAGAATGAGAGACGACATACTGAAAACGACAAGATTCGACACTTTTCAGATAGCTATACAACATTCTGGATCGGATTGGTTGACTTCCCGTACAGTCTCTAAACAGGACATCCATTGGTTAATATCAGAACGAGGGACGAAATACTGAAAACGACAAGATTCGACACTTTTCAGATATTGTCCAGTCGCTCGCAAAAAAAAAAAAAAATTAAAAATAACAAAAAAAATCAAACGATCATATCAATTTAAACACAAAAAGCACAACCACCATACATATGTATTGAAGTTCCATACAGAACAAAACTTTCAGCTTTGAGGTAAAAATAAATTAAAATTATTCAGCAGATTTAAATCCAAAAAAAATAAACACTGTCTGTCTCTTATACTCCCCATCTAAATATAAATAGAACTTGATGATTTTGACACATAAAATGTAAATTGAAGGTCATTGTCACATTTTCATGTTTCTTTGTATTTACTTTAAATTTTGCAAATTCTTTATAAAGGTAACAGGTAAAAGTTACCAACCCAGTCAGAGGAGTTGAGTTGAGTAATGGTGTTTAACGTCCCAGTCAAGAATATTTCACTTATATCTAGACGTCGCCAGCTATAGGCGAAAGTGCAGAAATTTTGCCTGTGCGTTGCGCTGATGGCATTATACAGCATGGTTTTTTATCGTGCCACGCCTGCCGTGACAACGGACCTCGTTTATTTTAAGTTCCCATCCGAAAGAACCGTGACTTTCATTTCGTAATGCCGAGTGCTTGGCGAAAGAATAGTCAATACTCACTTTCAAGTCTTCAGACCCGGCCGGAGTTCAATCCCACGACCTTTCAATTACGGAACGAGCACTCTAATAACTGAGCTACCGCAGTGGCTCACAGTCAGATGAGTTAATTAATTTGAAACACCTAAGCACTTGCGTTCAGTGATCCCGAACCGCGAACCCGGTGGTCAACTTGAGACATCTGGGCACGTGCTTGTAAACAACAGACAATCGGGTATTCAAGTTGGTTACTAACCCTTAGAAAACAAGAGTTATCGTGTAACCTGTGCAAATTCTGAGTAGAAAGTTACCATGTATAGGATAAATCACGAGTTGTTGTTGAATAGGCTAGAAAAAGCACCTCTGTCGAGGGCCGAAGGCCCGAGACAGGGTACTTTCTCTGGCCATTTCAACAACTACGAGTGATTTATCCAACTTAAAAAATTGGAAACCTTCTTTTGCCCCTAGATATATAAGGTAGCATTTGACTTTCCAGCAGTTGGATATGAATAGAAACAATAAGTTCAAGGTTGGTTACACACATTAGAGATTCATTACATTCATTGTATAAAGAAAAAAATGTGGAATTGTGGAATTTTAGGGTCTGACACTCCTGATAAGTTGTGAGACACCCTCCTCTATCTACTTGGTCTTAACTTTGCTTTAAGGGGAGGGCAAAAACATTATAATTTTAGACATGGTGTTAATTCGCAGTTGAAACTTGGAACAGAGAAAGGTAGCGGCAGACAATTTCTGGAATACACTGAAGACATATCAAAGTGTAACCCTGGAGGGATAAAGCATCGAAAAATTACTAAAAAAAAAACATACCAAGGCGTACGAGAATAAAGCAAATCCCAGTAGATGTGTAGTGGCTCTCTTCCAGAAGTACATAGCTCTCAATCAGTTCCTTGTTTTTTTATGCCCCGCGAAAAACATTTCGAGGGTTTATAATTTTTGGTTTGTCCGTCTGTCTGTCTATCCATCAAGAATCATGTCTGCTGCATATTTTTCATGCGACACGTTCAGGTTTGTAGGCCAAAGGTCAAAGTCAGGAGGTTATTACTATAAGTTTATTTTACTCGAATTCCCGTATCCATTCCATATATCTTTCATATTTATAAAAGGAATTTAATATAACTCAAAGTTGGTTCATGTGTAGTTTTTTACGTAGATTGATATTGAAAGGGCGGTGAAGTCGTTGGGTCACATGTCAACTCACTGTTACAATAATGCATAACGAATCATTGATTTAGGTGACGTTTACCTATTATTTCACGTTAAGTTACTAAAGCTTTATTTCTGTCTTATTGTAGACCAGTAGATAGAAAAAGTATGGCGTTTTATTTACGATCGTTGACCAAACCCACTGAATGTCAATGGTTTGCTGATGTCCGAGTTGGTATTAACACAAAATCAAAAGTTGTTAAAAATTTGTGCGGTAAAGCTGGAATTGCGGGATTCTTTACTAACTATTCCTTACGTGCAACAGCTGCAACTCGTACGTATAAAGCAGATTTACCAGAGCAACTTATATGTGAAAAAACTGGCCATAGATCCGATGCTGTACGCAGTAATAAGCGCACTAGTGTTGCACAGGAACAACTTGCTAGTGATGTCGTGCAGGGGGTAAAAAGAAGTTATGATGACGGTATTTGCAATACTCCTGTTGTGGAATCTGAAAACAAAAATCAGATTAAAATTCGTAAAGGAGATGTGTCAATTGAAATTCCTATCTAACTTTGTTTTGTGTAAGTGATTTATGATTTCATTCCATTACGAATTACATTTAACGCGTAAAGTGTTTGGTGTGGGATTTATAAAATGGCGTTATTGGATTTTGTTCATAAATTAATTTTTTTTTTTTTCAAATTATTTTAAACTGTGGAAGTTGACTGTAAATGTTTCTAAAACAAAAGTTGTTATTTTTTCAAAAGGTAGACTTCCACAGAATTTGAATTTTACAATAAATGGTTCAGTTTTAGAAATTGTTAAAGATTTTAAATATTTTGGTATATTTTTCAGTAAGTCTGGTTCTTTTATTTATACAAAGAAGTATTTAGCAGAAAGGGCTACTCAAGCAATGTACTGTGTTATTAAGAAAGCACGTTTGTTTAATTTATCAATTGACTGCCAACTTGATTTGTTTGATAAAACAGTTATGCCTATTTTATTATATGGATGTGAGATATGGGGATTTGAAAATTGTGATGTGTTAGAAAAAGTACATTTGAAATTTTGTAAAATTATTCTACATCTTAAAAAATCAACTCCAAACTTTATAGTGTATGGTGAATTGGCAAGATACCCCCTTATTATATATATCAAAGCAAGAATTGTGAGTTTTTGGACAAATATTATAACGGGAAAAGAAACTAAATATGCTTATCTTGTTTATGGACTTTTATATTCATATTATTTTCAAGGTATAAATTCAAAATGGTTATGTAATTTAAAATCTATTTTTGAAGAATGTGGTTTATGCAATATATGGTTATCTCAGACTTTTTATAGTAAAACATGGTTAGTGAAATGTGTTAAAGATTATTTGATCAGTTTTTACAAAAATGGAATAGTGATATTAATAATTCTTCAAAAGGTATATCTTATAGATTGTTTATTAATAATTTTGATATTCAATATTATTTGTTATCTACAATTTCTACAAAGAACAAAATTTTATTGAGTAAATTTAGGACCAGTAATCACAGATTACCCATTGAAACAGGTAGATGGTCCAATATTCCAAAATCAGAAAGAATATGTAATTTGTGTCTTGAAGAACTTGGGGATGAATTTCATTATATAATGATTTGTAAAAATTTTGTTGAAGAAAGAAAGAAATATATACCTCTGTTCTATAGAAAAAATCCAAATGTGATAAAATACAATTCATTATTTTCTACAAAAAATTGTCATTGTTAAATAACATATGCAAATTTATAAGTGTCATTTTTGAGAGAGTCAATCCTCCAGGTTAGCATTTATATTATGTATATTGTATATGTATGTAACTCGCGCATGCAACATGTTTATTTATAATTATTATGTTAACATGTTCTCTGTATTGTTATTTTACAATTGTGAGAAATAAAGAAATTTTAATTTGTAAAGCTGGAATTGCGGGATTCTTTACTAACCATTACTTACGTGCAACAGCTGCAACTCGTATTTATGAAGCAGATTTACCAGAGCAACTTATATGTGAAAAAACTGGCCATAGATCCGATGCTGTACGCAGTAATAAGCGCACTAGTGTTGCACAGGAACAACTTGCTAGTGATGTCGTGCAGGGGGTAAAAAGAAGTTATGATGACGGTATTTGCAATACTCCTGTTGTGGAATCTGAAAACAAAAATCAGATTAAAATTCGTAAAGGAGATGTGTCAATTGAAATTCCTATCTAACTTTGTTTTGTGTAAGTGATTTATGATTTCATTCCATTACGAATTACATTTAACGCGTAAAGTGTTTGGTGTGGGATTTATAAAATGGCGTTATTGGATTTTGTTCATAAATTAAAACTAAAAAAATAAATATAACATTTATTTTGTTGCATTTGATTTTTATCGGTTTCATCATTTGTAAAAAACAATAACATGTGGCAGTTAGATATTTTACTATCCAACAGTAAGATGTTGAATAGTAAACTAACCAACAGTGATATGTTGGATAGTGAAACTATCCATTCAGCGTAAACAATTAATGACGTAAGATAAATTTTTTAAAGTCACTGCTAAAAGTACTCACTTATTTTAATACTTACCTGGTGAGCACTTAATCACGTCAGTGCATGGATTGTCTTGATAGAAGGAAGAACAGGTGAAAATGTTCTGTGTCGATGGATATATCTGTGTTGATTTATGTGTTATTTTGAAGAAATTTGTCCGGGATGGACAACTTTGGTTGCTTAACTGTATATTCTTCAATGTGGAAATGAATACTTAAATTTCAAGTGTGGAGATATTAATCCTGTATGAAACAAAAATAGTGTGTTGATTGATTTTTAGTGTGAAATAGAAGTTTTTAAGGTTTTTTTTATGTTTTATTACCCATTTCTTTGTTTTAAACTTAGCTATATTTGTTATATTTTTTATAAAATGGATATTTTGTAATTGTGGTTTTTAGTAAAGTTCATCAAACAAGCCATGCTTCAACTATACAAGAAAAAAAAAACCGAGAGAATACATGAACAAGAAACGCTTAAACCAGGGCAAATTAGATGTTACCTTTTAGCGCATGTGGTCCGCACGGGGATCACACACCAGGTGATTTTAAATCAGTGTACGCGACAACTCGTCCTCTAGGTCGGTTGTACTTCCTGGAGTACTGCATCACATTGGCCGGCAATTTGGAGATTCCGCGTTACAACACTATCAAACGAACCTGTGAAAAGTAAATGAGTTTAAGGAAGTTTGGTTGTCTTGAATTTCTGCACCTCATAGCAAAAGAGTTTCCATTTCCGAATAAAATTCATTCCGTTTCTTTTCCAATTTAGCAACTTCAAATTAAAATGAGTCAATTTGTCTGAACTTTTGTCAGATTTAAGCCACCAAAAATCTAATCACAACTGATAAATAAGACTCCTTTACATCGAATAAGACGAATTTCAATAATGATAATCAGTAAGAAATAACATAAGACTTAAACTATATGCTTAAAATTTAAGAGAAATATAAATATGGAATATAGCGCTTTTTATGTATATTTGGACTGCGAGTAATCTTAGAAACCCCCAAATGTTGACTATCGGTTTATATATTGTCAGTTTTTAATTTTTCGGCAGATGGTAGCAGTTAATGTCAGGATTTGATTACATTTGTTAATGCTCATAATTGTTTTTAAAAATATAGCACTTTCTTTCTTATTTATTTTTAGTAACTTGAACCATCTTATTTTTAATGCAAAAATAACAAGTTTCATCAATCGTTACTTACAAAATTATTCAAATATTTGCAAGTTTTATCAGAAGCACCTGGAGACATACACAAAAAAAGGCAAAAAAGCAAGGAAGATAAAAAAAACAAATATTACCAAATAAGAAAAAAAACATAGTGAAAAGGGAGAAAACTCCTAAAAGAATTCAATTTCATAACTTGAAAACGTGTTTTACCTTTTTATGCGTGGTAACACCAGTTTTTTTTTTTTTTTTTTTTTTTTTTTTTTTTTTATATAGTGTTATCAATTAATTCATTGTCAATTTAAGTGCTTTATAAAACATATCAATTTGCTATAACTTTTAAAATGTCATTTTAATTTGATTTTTAAATTTGCCAAAATTGTAAAACTACTAATTTCTTTTAAAAGAATAGAGATGTAAAATATCAGGTAACTTGTTTTTCTATTTACACAACAAAAATATGGTTAGTTTTTTTTTTTTTTTTTTTTTTTTTTTTCTTTTTTTTTCAAAAAAAATTGATGTCCTTCGATATAGAACCAAAACTTCACAAAAATGGTGAAAATTCGTTTCAAGAGTAACAAGTGACCTTAAGCTAGTTCTAGATTGATTGCAGTAGCCTGTTTAATCTTAGTTGTTAGTTTTGCAACTGTATGTACATAGGATCGAAAATATGTTCAGTTTGTGAAACAGCAGTTTTACAGTGAATTTACTGTAAGCATGACCTTTATAATTTCCTTGTTTGTTCTTACAATACTAACCCCACCCGATAACGTTATATTTATTGTTATATTGTCATTGCGTGTCCCGTCTTGCATTAATTAAATTGTGGGTAGTATTAAAAAAATAACAGATTTTTTGTACCTTACTTTGTAATGCATGTCTGTTATTTAAGTGCTGGGGACTTAGAAACTTAGTAAACAAACAATAACCAGCCGTTTTTTGTCTTGCAGGGCCTAGGATCGAATTTCACTCGGACAAATTGTAAAAAGGTTAGTCAGTTCCCTTGCCGAAAGTCGGTGGTTTTCTCCGGACATTCCGAAACCCCCCTCCCGCAATAGCTGACCGCCACGATAAAAGAAAAGCATCTTGACTGGCTCGAAAAATACAATTAATCCCACTCAATCCAGCCCAATCTATGTTCATGTTTATATTGTGCTGATAATCAAACATTTTATCTCTGTCTTCTTACATTCTGCAGGCAGAATTCGTATTAACATAATATTTATTTTCGAGTTAAGTCAAAGCAGTCTATGTTTTTTTTTTGTTTTGCAACATAGTGCAGGCAAAAAAATTATTAATATTTAATATAATTCAATTTCATGTAATATTTTGAAATCAGATTATTGATGCATATATGTGACATGCAATATAGTTCATACAGAAATAGTACCGATATTTAACATAATTGTGTGTGCTGCATCATAGCGCAGGTAAAATTGTACTGTTTGCATAAGAATTAACTTAGGAAAATTGCAGACAGTGCGTCAGATGACATATAGTAGTTTGTCTAAATAAGATTTTAGCATTTCTTCTCATGACTGCTAAAGCGACAGTAGAGAGGAAAAGAACAGAAATATATTGTTTGGAACCATCAATAATTAAACTGCAGACGTTGGACGGACAGTCGAACGGACGCTGGAGTAATGCACAAAAATTTAGGATTTGTGAGACTAAAGCTCATATCAATTTTAGGCAATACAAATAAATTTAGTATATAAATCAGCTTCCGTTCATTTAAAGTTTCTCAAACTTTGTCAACTTATTCCTAGTGACAAGACAATGCAAGGGATTGCAAATTCAGTTTTCGTGCATTAAAGTCCGATTTATCTCAAACTTTTTCTTTTTATTCCTTGTGATAAGACAGTGCATGGGATTGCAAATCAGGTCACTCGATCAAAGGTCAAGAAGTGTATTATCAGACCATTTAAATTAAAAGTACATATGTACAGAATGTTTTATGTTATATATTGTCGGGGTTTGCCATAGAGGCCAGACTTAGTTGTTTCTTTTCTGGTGTTGGTGGCAAAATGTGATATTCTATGTCAAAGTTTGTATTAAAGTCAAAAGTCCAGATGCCAAGCCAGGTGAGACACATCATTCTGCAGAAGTCTTGTTTGAAACTTAGCAGATATATGACATGTCCCTTTAGGTTTTCTTTACTTGTACTTCTTGTTTATATCATAGATAGTGACGGGCGAATATCGCCCTGCTTGATGGTGCTCTTGTTAAACATATTTTAGAATGAAATAAATGATTTTTTGTTGACTTTATTAAAAAAAATATTAAAAAGGAATAAATGTCTTGTTTTCGAAAATATATTTCTTTTTACTTCTTCATAAAAAGGTGACAAGAAATTGGAAATCGAAAATATATTTCTTTTTACTTCTTCATAAAAAAGGTGACAAGAAATCGGTAGTTAATAGACCTTATTATTTGAGCAAGCGTAGATTTGAAATTAAAGCATTAAAAAGTTGTAAATAAGCTAAGAAGGCCAGACCCCGTTTTCAAAATCAGTTCTTAGCTAATATTTTTTTAACCTAAATCTAACAAATTTGATATCTTAATAATTTGGTTACTAGTAATTGTTTAGATATTTAAAAATCTAAGATGTCAAGCTTGATATCACTTCAAGCTTTTAACATTTGTATTTAGTTTTTTTTTCACAAATGTTTATTTGTAATTCAAAAAGAGACTGCCGAAATTTTCTTAAGTTAAGGAAAATCTTAGTTAAGGAATGATGGTGAAACTGGGGACAGTCTACTTATGAAACGATATGGATGAAAACTGCAATGTTCTTAACATTAAGTTGTGATTGTGAAAAATTAAGTTTTCATGAAAAATAAATATGATTATTTGCTAATTAACCGAAATATTTTATCACATAAAAATTATATTAAAACAAAAAAGTATAAAATATGTCAAATGTACATAAAATATGTTTATAGATATAAATTTTGTTCACAAAAGAAAATATTTATTAATATTATTAAAACGGGTGCAGCAGTGTGAATGGCATCTTTAGTTCATATTGCAGAATACTGAAGCCTCCAACGGGACCATTACGATATACCAAATGTAATTTACTAAATGAAATTTTTTTTTTCATATTTGTCATATACGAACATATGAATTTATTATCTGACCGAATGTTTTACCATTGTGAAAACAATTATATTCACAAACACATTTTTAACGAAAACATAACTTATGCAAAAACATATTATTTTCTGAACCTAAATAGAATTTAATGACTATATCTTTTGTTTTTGGTTCAAAATTGATTTTGATGAATATTGATTAAATTTTGTTTTTAACAACTGTTAAACCTACTTGGTGGGCCTGAGTAATTGCGATAATCTGTATGACATTTTTAAAGTTTCCGTGTGTTTGTTAATGAAAAAATAAAGGTAATAATGTAATAATTTGTAACCAAGTATCAATCTTATCTTTTTATCTTTGCACTGATTAAATTGAAAGATGTTGATGTGCGTTAAACCAAGAAATTATATAGTTTAACTGGCGTTGATACAACTGTAAACTTCTTCCTCATTGGTCTGTGATCACTTGATCTGTAAATGTACTTATGTATGTCGCTTAAAAATGCGAATAAAAAATTGTTAAAAAAAGATTTTTTTCACGGCTTTAAATCGTTGTCAAAAATAATAAGTTCGCAAAAAGTCAAAATTTTTGTGGCAATGATAATAATTATCTGTATAATTTTTATACGGTGGACATAAAAATTTTGTTCACGATTTTACTGAAAATATTGAATTAAAATATTTTCTGGCTGTTCGTTCAATATCAATCATTATTCTTAATAAAGAGTAAACAGAATTTACATTAGTAAGCAATATTACAGAACATGAGATGCAATTGAATATATATTCAAATTAATTTAATGTGGATGATAAGGAAAAACTTTTAAAGTAAACAATCCTTTATATTTAATTTGTATTACATGTATTGAAAACACCTCAATGTAAAATATATGACGTCATACAGGGTATTATATCAGAACTGATAAACAATATTTAGCATGGAGGATAATCAGATAATAGTTGTTACTGAAACCCTTTGTAGATTAATTAATCAAATACGACATTATTATCTGAATTTGTCATTCTATGAAAACAAAACAATAAAAATTATGTTGACGTCGTATTGACGTCATAGTTTAAAGATTTTGTCAAAGGTTCCGGATAGCTTTTTGATACTGGTGTTTTTAAAGTCAATGAGAATGAGAAAAAGGATAAGCTATAAATCATGGCAATCCTTTAGAACCACAATAGTTCATATGTTTTTGTGAATCATCTAATATAATCAATGGTATAGAAAATATGTTTTAAAATTCATACAAATTTTCGAAAATGTAAAATTTTTAAAAGTTCTTATGTTTTAATTTCAAGTTTATTGTCCCATACTTTTGAATTTTTACTATTATGGTATTTAGCAATTGTACTCTGGTAATGATGGAACTTAAATTTTTCCTTTTGGAATTCCATAAACAAGATTTAAAAATTCAAACAATTTTTGGGTCTTCATGAAAAACGTAAAGAAAAAATAAAGAGTTGGTAAGCATGTAAAATCCTTATACAAATAGGTTCATCTTAAGTTTAACCCTGTTATTGGCACTGGATGTACCAAATACAATATGCATAACGAAAAAATGACACGTACCGCGTAGCGCGTAATGAAAAAGTGTGCACAACGATTTTCTGGTTATGACTCAATAAACGTTTTATGTTTAGCGTTGTTATTGATGCGGAGTTTATTGGAGTATAACCCGAAAAACGATCGCGTGATTTACGTTAATTTGTATTGAAGTACGATATAACCGAATTTAGAAATTAGATTTTTTGTGTATATCTTGCTCAAAGTCATAGAACAGTGCTTTTAATTTCACTTCATTGTTGTCACACAGGATAAAAATTAAAACCAGAAAGCAGTTTAGACACGTTCCCGAAATCGTTATTGTAGAACCTAGAACTAGTTAATAATAGGCTATTATTAATAGGAGAATAAAAGGTGACGAGAAATTAAAAAAATTTAGTCTGCGTCATGGTTGTAACTTTTAGTCTGTCTTTGTTATAACAAGTATTGAAATAGAACTTGTTATTTCAGCCATTGGGAAGTTAAGACTAGTGCTAGCAACTGACTGGAGAATGTTGCAAATATCATACGTTTCCAAAAGTTTTGTAAATTTATATAAAAGTCCTTTACTGATATCTATCTGCTTTCAGTCATAATTGTTTGTCATATACATATTTGGAGAACAAAATTCCATATTTATACAAAATCTTTCAAAAATATAAAAAAAAAAAATCCACGTAAAATTTATTGATCTAATAAAGAAAAATAACAAGACTTATTCAAAAAGTGTTAAGTTTCTTTAATTCTAAAGTGCAAATTTACGATGTCCAAAATATACCTTATGCACCTTCCTAGTGAAACATATAGGGTATGATGTCATGATTTGAATATTCATAATGATCACCTTCAAAAATCCGAACAATGAACACCCACTTATTAACTTATGACTCTTTCCTATATATTTCTAATGAATAAAAACAAAACTTTTTAAACTATATCTTAGCATCTTTGGACATCAATTTCTTTTTCAGATTTATTTCCAATTCAACGCCATGTAGTTAAAAAAATGTCATTTTACATTTTAATTCATTTGGCCTTTTTTAACTTTAAAATACCCTAATGTAATCTTTGGTGAAGCCCAATTGGGTCATTGAAGTAATTAACTTCCAGATTTTTCCCGAATTTTGCTCTATGTACAGAAGAATTCAGAGAAGATTTTTTAAGTTTATAAATAGAATTTTGTTAGGTAAATGTTTTTGATTTAATATTACTGTAATTTTTATGAGGAAGGTTTTGAATAAAAGAAATAATAAGACAAAAACACGTGACGAACAAACATGGACCAATGGCAAATACCATTTTTAAGAAAAATAATGTGCAATATCGGGTAACGAGGTAAAAACGACAATCATGCTTAATGCTGGGTGAATATATCTAACACCCCAGCCAAGAATAACAGTATTTCTCAATCTTTTCAGTTGTTTAGTTCTAAAATGGTGCACAAAACGAAAGCATTGATGACCTTATAAAGAAAACTGATAAACGTTTTGACTGGGTAAGAATCGAACTTACTAATGCAATCACAACAGAGTTGCTTTTAAACTTTTGTTTACATATGAGTCAGAAAATTAAACAAAGCTATAGAATTGATTTAATAAAACTTTTAATAATTTAAAAAGGCATGAAGTTGTTATCAAAAATAGATTTTTATTTGTATTAATGTAATTGTAAAATCAATCTTCTTAATGATTAAAAATGTCATGCATTCCTGTCTTTGCAGATCGAAGTTAATACTACAAGAGAAAATTGATTTAATATTTTACACTTAACTGCGACTTTTCCATGAAACTTGTAACAAAACTTGTGTATTTCAAAAACAGTTTGAAATATTTATATAAAAAAAAATACTTTTCCTCATCTCTTAAAATATCGATAAAAAAATTAGTTTTAAATGTCGTTTTGTTTAAAGTGTTTTAAGTTATAAGGCCTCTAATGTGTTTTTATAACTTTTCAAACATACCAATAATTTGGCCTTAATTGTAAATGCAATCTTCTTTAAATTGCACTCATAAATAGAGGAAAAATCAACAAAACTAATATGAAATCATTTCCACCATACCATGTCCTTTTGTGGTGTTAAATCTGATGACCTGACAACAACAAAAGGATCAATATAGTCCAAAATAAATAACATTTTATTCATTGATTTGGCTTTACTAACACTGTCAGTTATATTCATATAACACCAGAAGAAATTAGAAATGGAAGTAGGAACTCGGATTTTACTCGTGATTTCAATAATTGTCCAAAGTGTCAAAGGTTTAACGAATTGCGACACCGTTAATAATGTAACGCATGGGGCCTTTTTACGCGGAAATGTTTTTAAAACTATTGCAACCATAGGCAGAAGGATGTGTATTGCAGAGTGTCAACGACTTAAAGAATGTCGGTCAATTAATCATTCAAAAACTTCAATGGAATGTCAGTTAAATAATGCCACCAAGACCACTAATAATCAACTGGTTTCTAGTGATATATCATGGACATACATTGAAACCAAAGTAAGTAGATTTTCGAACAGCATTTCACGCATCATTACTTATTTTTAAAAGTTCTCTCATAGTATCAAGAGAGTTCATCATTGTGTCACGTGTTCATTATACCGGATACTGACACTTGTTAACATAAATCACTGTAACTGGCTTGGTTCAGCGATAGAGAGTGCAGCGATGTTTGCACTTTTGGTGCAAGCTGCTCTTTAGATATTGCGTACGGAGACCAGTTGAAAATGAGTAGTCCTTCAAGTTTTGGTACTAGTGGAAAACGTCACTTCCGAGGTCGTGTGGAAAAAAACGGAAGTGAATTTTTTTTCAAAATCGCTTATTTATAATTATATACGAAAATGTCAACGGCAGCATAATTGTCTATCAAAAAATAACTTTCGTCATGAGACTTACAGAACAGGCATACCGTAGTATTAACTAGACGATTGTCAGTAAATACTGTATTTTTTTACTCAAACAGAAAAAAACACATGGTAGTCTGTGTTTCCTCCGAGAACTGTTACAAACTCTGCTATCTTTTTGAGTATTTTAACAAAAAATAGAAACAAGATTATATACCTAATTCATTGAGGTAAAATTTGCAGAAAACACGGAACAAATTAATAACATGCTTAGGTTTTAGGTTACGGAAGCTTCGACTATCTTTGATTTAATTATCTCTGTATCATACCACTGGCGAGAGTTGTTCCTACTATGCGATGTTTTAATATGTTGTGTCTTGCGCAAAGAAACGAGTCGTTTGTTTAAGACAACACGTCAAACAGCGTCACAAAATTTAACAAAATCTCGGCTGAAAAACATTTCAACATTGAGGTCTTAGCACCACCTATCAATAAGCAGACAAAGTTTGCCTCTCCCGCCAACACCTACCGGATGGCTAGAGACAAACGTACCAGAAATAGATAGAATAGAATAAAACCATCAAAGAACAATTTTTCCCTCGAAGACCTTTCCCAAGTGGAATGATTTATCGCAGGACATTGCTACTTCAATAAGCCAAAAATTTCTACATTGCGACTTTGTCTTTTATTAGCAATTAACATCTTTACGTAGTCTAATTGAATCAGTAAAACGAAATAATGAATAAAGTCTTAAATCATAAACAAAAATAATAAACCTTCATAAGTGGCAAAAATGTGCATAAAACAATTTGCTGCGCTCTCTATTTAAGAAATGACATTGTTTTGGGGGCACTTCATGCTAGTATGAAACCGGGTGTTCCGGGTACAAATTGCATGAAGAGCCAAGCTCTTCATGGCCTACTTCGATTGCAACAACTCGAGTGTGTAGAGTTGAATTTTTAGAACCCTCTGCGCATGCGCTTACTCTAAATGAATCGAACGAAAACTCTATAGGAAGGTTAGAATTTCAATATGGAAGTCTTTGCCTATGAAATTTTTGATCAGGCATTAGACAACAACAATTGCCTTGTGTTAAATCAATTGAGACAATCAAAAAAGTTGGTGATACTAGCGTTCCTGGCTACGTCCCCAAGACAACATATCTTTGAACAGGCATTGACCTATATCATAAAATGTTAAGGGATGTGGTTATATATATATATATATATATATATATATATATATATATATATATATATATATATATATATATATATATATATATATATATATATCAACGTATAAAAAACCGTCGGGGGTGGTAGATGGTCAGAAGAAAGTCGGACTAACTGCAGACGCACTACGCTTCCATGAAGCTAGTTAAGAAACATGATTGGAATAAGTCCGACTAAAACACGGAGGTAGGACCCACCCACCTCTGTGGAGCATTGTGGTCCCGTTATTGATATCCGTCAGCGTGCAAGTCATGAATATTCCTTGCGGAGTTGAAAATTCTTAGCTACAACCAAATCGGTATCGGATTGGCTGTGGAGACAAAAATTAAACAATTAATTTATTTTCAAAATATTTTATGTCGGAATCTTATGCTGTATCACAATGTAATATAATTTAAACCAAGGGTCGATTTGGTAAGCACATGTCGATCTGGTAATATCAGACATTATTCAACAGTTTCAATACCCGGAAAAAAATTTTCAGATATATAGAACGGTAAATAACCTATTTTCATGCTAACTTCATAGCAGAAAAATAGAAAAATAATTTATCAAAAAAGTAAATATTCGAATTCCATTTATTTAGTCACAAATGTTCCAATTTTCAGACATACACGTTTTCTTCTTTACAATTTGCCGCCATATTTAACTCTATTAAACCTGCTACGTAGGTGGGTTAAACTCTACTCGGTTCAAAAGGTCAAAGTGATGACGTTGCAGAGTATTTTTCCCTGTTCGATTGCAACTCGGGTTATTTGGGTTTCGCGAGTAGTTGCAATCGAAGTAGGCCCATGTAAAATTTGTACCCGGAACACCCGGTTTCATACTAGCATGAAGTGCCCCCAAAACAATGTCATTTCTTATATTTACAATTTATTTCTTACATCTTGTCTGTTATGTCGACTTAAAACTATTACTGCATTTCATTTTTGTTAATTTATTACCTCCGTTTGTTTTAGTGCATCGTGGAACCCGTCTATCGCATCGCCATAAAGGATGACGTCATTGATGAGTGGGATGACGTCATTGATAAGTGGGATGACAGGTGACCCCGCCTACTTCCATTGATGTAAAAAAAAACTAATCCGTTAAATGTAATACAGTTGTTTTAATAACAGAATTAAACGATTAAATTTTGACAATATTTAACAGCTACATTTGCATAGTTAAATTAAAAGTATAGTTTGAAAAAGAAGAATTAGAAAATACACCAGAAGTGTGGGAACTTACTTGTCGTGTAAGGGTCTGTGACGTAATGTATTGGTGATTACGCGGTACTGTTGGATCAGTTCAAAAAGGTCAAACATACGTTTTCATAGCCGTATGAAGCAAATTTTCGATAATGTTGAGAAATAGCTTTCATGGGCGGAAAGTGGGTGCTATTGTAAATATATAGGCTGTAACATATTATTATCACGTGATTATTTGATATCGGAACATTTTCAACTGATTTACTTACAATCGGTACTCTGTGTTACCACAATCGTATGACGTAATGGGACAAGCGTACCACGTCATACCTTAAAACGTGTGTGAGGGACATCATTTCCAATCAAAATTATATCGCCAATCAAAATTAAATCGCCATAGGTGACGTCTTCTCGTAAATCAATGTCATTCCGGGGATTTTCAACGTTAACCTTTTCCATATCGTCTCCCATAATCAAGAGTTATTAATCGCGTGTTACTAGCGAATGTCATTTAAGCCATCGCCAAAAACATACTTATGAAAGCTATTAATACCAGAACCAAAAACAAATAATAATTGAAAAGTTTCAAATAATTTAAAAATACGTAAACTTTCATCAGGGAACTATCACCTAGTGTTTCCAGACGGTGATCATCTGACACCGTGTAAAAACCAGGAGAATCATCTGACAGTCTCGCTGCACTGACAACGTGTAAAAACCAAGAGAATCACCTGACAGACTCGCTACACTGACAACGTGTAAAAACCAGGAGAATCATCTGTCAGTCTCGCTATACTGACAACGTGTAAAAACCAGGAGAATCATCTGACAGTCTCGCTATACTTAATACGTGTAAAAACCAGGAGAATCATCTGTCAGTCTCGCTACACTGACAACGTGTAAAAACCAGGAGAATCATGTCAGTCTCGCTACACTGACAACGTGTAAAAACCAAGAGAATCACCTGACAGACTCGCTACACTGACAACGTGTTAAAACCAGGAGAATCATCTGTCAGTCTCACTACAATGACAACGTGTAAAAACCAGGAGAATAATCTGTCAGTCTCGCTACACTGACAACCTTTAAAAACCAGAAGAACCATCTGACATTCTCAATGCACTGACTGTTTGTAACCAGAATACATGTAATTATCTTACAGCCTCGCTACACTGACCTCGTGTAAAAACCAGGATAATCATCTGACAGTCTCAATGCACTGAATATTTATAACCAGAATACATGTAATTATTTGACAATCTCGTTACACTGTCAGTGTGTAATAACCACGGTAATTATTAGGTAAATTCACTATACAGTCAACGTGTAATAACCACGGTAACTGTTAAGTAAATTCACTACACTGTCAACGTGTAATAGCCACGGTAATTGTTAGATAAATTCGCTACACTGTCAACGTGTAATAGCCACGGTAATTGTTAGATAAATTCGCTACACTGTCAACGTGTAATAACCACGGTAACTGTTAGGTAAATTCAATACACTGTCAACGTGTAACAACCTCGGTAACTGTTAGATAAATTCAATACACTGTCAACGTGTAACAACCTCGGTAACTGTTAGATAAATTCACTACACTGTCAACGTGTAATAACCACGGTAATTGTTAGATAAATTCACTACACTGTCAACGTGTAATAACCACGGTAATTGTTAGGTAAATTCACTACACTGTCAACGTGTAATAACCACGGTAATTGTTAGATAAATTTGCTACACTGGCTACGTGTAATAACCACGGTAATTGTTAGATAAATTCACTACACTGTCAACGTGTAATAACCACGGTAATTGTTAGATAAATTCACTACACTGTCAACGTGTAATAACCACGGTAATTGTTAGGTAAATTCACTACACTGTCAACGTGTAATAACCACGGTAATTGTTAGATAAATTCACTACACTGTCAACGTGTAATAACCACGGTAATTGTTAGATAAATTCACTACACTGTCAATAACCACGTAATAACCACGGTAATTGTTAGATAAATTCACTACACTGGCTACGCGTATAAACAGATAATCATCAGATTAATTTGCTTCACCCGTGTATTAACCAGAATGATCTTCTGTATTATTTTTTATATTATCTTCAAAAAATTAATATTTACCTTGGTCATCCCTTCTGTTAATATTCCACTTTATTTAAGAGCAGGTACATTCAAAAGTCCATAAATCGTAATATATGGCACCTAAACATTTTCGCGTAAAACGTTTGTCCGTAAATTTTTTTCATGATCGTTCCGCACAAACGTGAAGCGGTATTTATAACTTTGTATGCTAGCGTCTTTTATTCAATTGACTTATCTAACTTTGGTAATTTTGGCAAATTTTATTCCTAAATTTCACGATTTTTAAATCTGGAAATTTCATATATCAAATTTTAAAAAATATTTTAATTAAGATAAAAATCGTTATATGCATATCACATATCTGATTTAGCATTATCTGGTATAAATGATTTTATACTATTTATCTAAGTATGATTTAAACCAGAAATTGCTTTTGCGTCGAAGAACAATTCCCAACTTGAACGCCATTACTAAATTTTGTAGTAAGTGCAAAGTATATTCTTTTAAAAACAATAACAACTTTAGATATCTCAATGACGAACTAAGAAAAAAAGAGAATACACTGTACTTTTACCAGATATTTAAAAGTAGCATTTAAAGTTTCAGCGTTACTGCGCTTATTTGACATTTCATAGCTAACTTTTAACCTCAGTAACTTGACTCATGATGTCCTTGATATATAATAATATTAAAACTTATCTCTAAAATTGTAGCTTACGGAATGAATGTTTTTGTATTATTTATGCCAAAATTTTCAAGAAAACATGTTAATTTAATCGAATCATAACTTTATCACCAAAATAACAGTATCGTTTGAAAATGAATATTTTCTTATTAAGTCAAAAATATAGAAAATGGGAGATACTTTTTTACATTTGCTCAAGTACCAGTCTAAAGTCGGGATTATTAAAATAACTAGTACCATTATGTATTTGTTCTTGATGAACTTATTTTGTTTGGCTCGTTTTGTTAATTAATTGTGTCGAATTCTTGGATACATTGGTTGGTGCCAAGAAAATGGTTTCGTTTCCAAAGTTTCTATCTTCCATTCTTTTAAAAAAGTTGGCCCAAGGTCAAGGAAAGTTTAGGATTCTGTTTTCTCACCTGTGTACTCGATCGATGACAGGATAATGTGATTAGGTGTAGGGATATGCTTTTTCTGTGGCATCCTGTGGTTATCTAACACTTTAACAGAAAAGTCGATCGAGTGCGCCCTAGTACAATGCACACTCACACCCTTCGCGCACACACAAACTTGTTCCAAGATTATCTTTAGAGATGAATAAATTTGTTCTCGTCACGAATAGCTGAAAAATTGCTGATGTGACGTTAAACAACATTGCAACACACCAATTAACCTAAAGTTATGTTTAAAATCGGACAAAGTCTGATACCAAACAGATTATTTTGTACACAACTGTTACCATCTGCTTTCTGCTCGAGGCAGTCATTACAGCTAGAATGTGTCAAAGTGCGTAATGTTATTTATTTATTTATTTATTTTATTTATTTATTTGATTTATTTATTTATAATATTATGTTTCTTTCTTTCTTTCTTTATAATATATATATATATATATATATATATATATATATATATATATATATATATATATATATATATATATATATATATATATATATATTATTTATTTTATATTTTTTATTTCATTTTTATGATAATGATGACGATATTATTATGATAATTCACACTGATATGTCTATAAAGAGAAAGTAGCTTGTTAAGAATACAAATATTTAGATTGTTTAAATCTATAAATGTAAAAAAAAAAATAAATGAAGACAATTTAATTGTTGTTTGTTTGGAAAGGTTTATAATTTAAATACTGAACCAAAATAGAATAGACACAGTACAAACAAAAGGGACATGTCAGTTTGAGAGATAAAACATAAAATACATTATATTTACTTTTGATACATTAATATTTACACTATTTATTATAAGTCTGCATAATTTCGATTTCCAATTTTTCAGTCAAATTCAACAGAATGTCCACATAAGGGAATCCTTACCACAATCAAAGATGGACAGACAAAGTGTGTTATGCAGAGTATGTATTAAATTATATAGGCGGTGTTTTTTGTTTTAACTATTATTTTCGAGCCTGGCATTGTCATAATGCGAGACTTGGATGTTACTTTTCCGGTGCCGTCGTAGGCGGCGTCGGTGTGTCAAAATGTGAAAGTTTATGTAAAAGTAATTTTTACTCGATCAAAAACTAACCAGCCGAGACATTTAAATCCGTGAAATTCTTTTTTTATTATAGTAGTTTAAAGCTTTAAAAGATTTACAAGTTCGTTAATAGTAACACAAAGTTTCTTGAAGATAAAATTTATGTGTTAATGGCAAGGTACTTCAAAGCTTTAATGGTTTTAATCAGTTCTTATAATCTATTATGGATCTTTCCCTCGGAAACCGTTCTCCTATAGTGTTGTCTGGAGAGGTATAGTAACCAAGCCGATAGGCGAGGTCACTATACCTTTCCAGACAACACTATAGGAGAACGGTTCCCGAGGGAGAGGTCCATAATAGATTTAGTACATCACAGGTCTTTCTTTTTCAATTTGAGCAAGAAATAATTTTCAAATTAACTATTAACTTTAGATCTTTTGAATTAATATTTGTAAACCGGTCGTCAGACGACAACAAAACAGAGCGCCACCTGAACAAAGGGGAATAATTTGATTTGGTTTCCAGGGGGTCACGCGAGGGGCTATACTTCGATGTCGGGGGACTATTTCCGTTGCTATGCGTTGTCAAGGACAGGCGATTTCTACATAAAATAGTATTCATGTAGTTATCCAATGATTATTCAACAAATTAACATGTGATGTACTAATGAATATTAAACACAATGTCTGCTGTAGATAAAAATTACAAAGATATGTCTTAATGATGTAATAATGATATTCACTTTCAACAACAATAGTTAAAACTTTACAACACTTAAAAACACAAGACTAACATTTAATTTTTAATTTTATGCTACAGTAAAACAAGAACCTCTTACTGGCATGTGTCATCACAATAAAACGATACGTGTCAATAATGTATTATCTAATACAATTTCAAATCAACACATAGGATTTTTGACGAAAAAAATGTTGAATACAATTTATATCTGAACAGGAAATATGAAAATGGATATAGATTTTACATGTGATATAATAGGTGTAATAGAATAAATTGATCGTCAAGTTCCCAGGAGTGGTGTGTGTACGTGACATTCTCTCGGATGAGTTGGACAAGTGTTAGCAAAACATTCCTCGTTTTGCTAAAGAAAGAGGGACTGTATATTGTAGGTATTGACATGACAATCATCTTTGTTACACAATCTACTGTATGTGTGAAAAAAAATAAAAAATTTCATTATAAAATTAAGTCGAAATATATACATGTATGTATTTCTATTTGCGACGTATGTTGTTCACTCAGATATATCAAGTTGTGACACTGAAAACAAATATCGGTGGGAAAATTACCCAGATTGTTGCCCAAATTTTTACACAATTTCGTAGGAATAAATTGTTTTCCCGGAGCCATTATAAATTTTAACGACTGACTTATTTTATCGAGGGTGTGGTGTTTTTTGTGGTGTTTTTATTTATTCATTTTATTTATTTATTTATTTATTTTTATTTATTTATAAACATACTACTCATTTACTGAAAATAATATTGGAGAGATTATTATCCGAAACTTGTATAACATTAGTCAGGAGAATTGAACAATGATGTAAGAATGGTATTTCTTTGTACAACATAGATTGCAAAAGCACTAGCTAACATAATTATGACAAAAAACTCAATTTATAACTAACTAGTTAAGCCTAACGAATTGTTGGACAGCTGGACATAATAGTAACTGTAACACTATAACTAAGGCGTGGTATTCTAAATGGCGACTTTAATTCTGGTGAAACAAAATGGTATACAATGTTTTCAAATTCGCTCTCTCCAGCTAATGGGTAATCCCTGTAAAATACTATAAGTGGGTAATCACAGTCTGCACAGTCCATAGGGTAATTCCTATCTGACTCTCTAATTTAAAACTCCCATTTATAACTAACGAACCTGTGCTGTACTAAGTTTCTTTCATCCCCAAATTTGATACGCAGGCCAAATTAGGTCTTAGCTGACCAGTCCAAATGCATGTTAATTTTGAAAGTATCATTTCTAATTACCAGCACATGTTGTGTTGCATAACTTGCATAAATGCAATCTCAGGATTAATTATCTACACAGCATGTACAGATAAGTAAAATCTGATATTGATCTTATCTAGATTAGTATAATTTCCAAAAATTTCTGAATCATGTTTTCCCAAATATTGTTACATAACGTTAACATTAGAAATAAGATTGATTGATTGATTTAATGGGGTTTTAGGTCTCAGTCGAGAATATTTCACTTATATCGAGACGCCACCATCTACAGGCGAAGTGACAAATTTTGACCTTAGCAGTGCGCTTAGGGCAATGTGCAGGGAGAGATTTTTAACGAGCCACGCCTGCCATGACACGGGGCATCGGTTTTTAAGGTCTCCTCCGAAATACCCCGTGACTTTTATTTCTAAATGCCAAGTTCTTGGTGTAAGAACAGTCACTTCCAATTTTCAAGTCTTGGTCGTCCATTGTTAAAAGTCACCGATCAAAAAATTTATATCTCATTTAAACTAATTGTATAACAATACATAGTTAACATTTGTTATAAACTCGTTAAAATCATTGATCATTTCTAATTCCAGGATGTGATTCCACACTTTTAATTGATAATACGGAATATCCCATGTCTAACACCTCTTTTGGTGCTTACGTAAATTTGCCTTGTAAACAAAATGGTGGCTATTTCTCCATTGGTTGTGGATATGTATGTAAATCATCCGGAAACTGGGAAGTAACAGAAAACAAAGGTAGGCTGTGTGATTGAAAAATTTAAATAAAGTCAAAAAAATAAGTCGTTGACAAACAACATGCTTGTATGTAGGGTTGCTGTTGGAGTAGTACTGCAGATTTTTTTTTTATACCTGTACAATTTTTAATGCTCTTGTACCTATGCCGTAAGAGGGCAATTTATGGCTCAAAGGTGAACCGGAAGGGTTTGTCATTTTTCAAATTAAAGCTACATTAAGTTTTCCAAAGAAAAAATTAAAACAGTGCTCATCTAATTAATGATGTTCCTAATGAACAATGTTACATTTGGTTCAAAAATAAAAGCTCGAATAAATACTGAAATTACAGTATTTACCCAGCGAGATGCAGCATTTGGGATCTAATATTAGAACATGGTTACGTCATCAAAACCGGTCATTTAAATACAACTTTCAAAACGGTGAAATACGATTAATGATAAATTAAACACAGAACTTCGTTGAAATTGCCATTTGTAACTTAGTAAGGGATACATAACACCATTTCAAATACATCTGGATATTAATTAAGGACAATTAATGCAATCTGTCATGTTTCACCTTCGATTCTAGGGTTTTTCCGTACATCCGTTGGCATGCTTCAAGCTCATAATAACCACCGTAAAACACTGACCAACCGGTCAGAGGATTCCGTTTATTTACAACTAAAAGAAATGAAATTTTAGAAAATGAATTTCACGGATCGTGGTTAGAAGATATCTATTTTTAAAAAAATATATTTTTAGAAAATCAAAAAAAATCAGAAAATTGAAAAGCTTAATGCAGCTTTAAATAAATAACAACTAAGACACAGATATAAATTTTTTGTTAAATTCATAGTACTGTTCCTAGAAAATAATGTAACACAATCTTATAAAGTTTCTCCGTGGGAATTATTGTGAACCGGACGGAATGTTACTTTCCACGGTTTAGTAATGAATACTTAAACATAAACATAAGTTCAAGCTAAAAACTGTAATAATAATGAATAATGGTAATACACAATCTGATAAATGTTATTAACACAAACACATAAATTACCAATAATAATATGCGATTCAAATTATTTTGTGCGAGTTTTCGTTTAAAGTTTTTACATTTGATTTATTTGTGATTCCGATACAAGCACACGGTACTCCGGAGATCCGAGACGTCCCGGTCAGAGGATTCCGTTTATTTAAAGCTAAAAGAAATGAAATTTTAGAAAATGAATGTCAAGGATCGTGGTTAGAAGATATCTATTTTTTAAAAAAAAATTTATTTTTAGAAAATAAAAAAAATAAAAAATAAAAATTCACAAAATTGAAAAACTTAACGCAGCTTTAAAATGGTATTTAACAATTGTGTAACCATTTACATTTTGGCTGTATGTCAACAATTTTAATTTATCCCATTTTTATCAAGTTTATTACTTTTATTATTTGTATTATAATATTAGTTTCTTTATATTCCATGCAAAATTCTAAACCGGTTGGTCAGTGTTTTACGATGGTATTTATGAGCTTGGAGCATGTGCACGGATGTACGGAAAACCCTAGAATCGAAGGTGAAACTTGACAGATTGCATCAATTGTCCTTCATTAATATCCAGGTGTATTTGAAATGGTGTTATGTATCCCTTACGAAGTCACAAATAACAAATTCAACGAAGTTCTGTGTTTTATTTATTGTATTTAACCGTTTTGAAAGTTGTATTTAAATGACCCGGGTTTTGATGACGTAACCATATTCTTATATTAGATCCCAAATGCTGCATCTCGCTGGATAAATACTGTAATTTCTGTATTTATTCGAGCTTTTATCGTTGAACCAAATGTAACATTGTTCATTAGGAACATCATTAATTAGATTAGCACCGTTTTAATTTTTTCTTTGGAAAACTTAATGCAGCTTTAAATCACGTGATCAGTCGGACACATTTCATATATTCGAACAAAACGCCTACTAAAAGTTGATTGATACATCCAGCCACTTACACCTCTAAAAGGCAATAAATGTAGTAAATTTGAGTAAATCACCTCAACAGCAAGATCCTATGCATACCGGTATTATAGAAGTTTATTTATAGCTTTGGAAATTCCGTTTTAACGTCGTGTTGAAGTTTACAGCCAAAGAAACTGAATTAAATTTAAACATTCAGTGTATTCTTCCAGCAGTTTCAGTTCAGATCTAAATAAAGTATAGATCGTTCACAATTGTACAGCAGTGTTTACAACGAAAGAAATGTAATATTTTACATTAGGGTAGACCCAACAAAAAAAAACGTGAGGAGGCGTGAATGTATACATAGAGTTTACTCACCTGTGTTTATAAACACTGCCATCAGACCTTATAAACAATGTGTATTGAAATGTTCCGACATTGCTTTAATTTTATATTCTATGTTTTGTTAAAGTCGGCATAAAGTTAACTCTACGCCAAGAAGAATGCGAGTGAGACAAATATTCCTCTGACCATGTTTTACTGTCATGTGCTACTTTTGAATTTGTATGAAATAGTACAATTTAAAAGTAACACACGACAATACTTTTATATTATAGGTTGGCTCAAAGTTTACTTTACGCCTGAAGATTGGAGCAAAGCAAATGAAACGTGTTCCTCCGACAATGCAACGCTTTTAATTATACCAGATGAAGCGTTTTATAATAACATTATAAATGTTGTGTATCCTTTAGGTAAGTTTATATTGGTAGCCATCAAGTTTTAAAATTTTTAAAAACACATTAGAATCACGGGGGTAATACCAATTTCGCGATTTCCGCATACGACCGATTGGTACTTGCGTTTTCGCATTCGACCGATGATGATGTTACTCACGACACAAGTACGGTCATCGACCGATGCAAAAAAAACCATACCACCTGAAGACGGAGATAAATTTCAAAACGATGATAATTATTTAAAGATAGGTAACATGTTTTTTCTTGTTCACAGATATTGATGAGTCTGTGGAAGTGAATGTTTTTACCTAGTGTAGGGTTATAAATAAAATATCGGCATTAATAAACCATTATGGCAAGTTTTTGTTAAATGTCTCTTTATACCACATTTAATGCAATATATTGAATTTAATTTTTTACCAATGTTTAATTAATGCATACATTGCATCCATTCAAACATTTTTTCTGGCTTAACATAAAATTAAAGGCAGTTATTGATATTTATAAACTGGTGGTGTTTTCATGGTACGGCATTCGATACCCCCTGGTACGGCACTCGATATTTTTGTATTCCAATTGGTACGGCATTCGACAATAAGATACAAGGTTTATTCGCAATTTTCTCGCTTAATGTGATGTATTTTAGGAATAATTACTGCAAAAAACCAAAATGTGTACTAAGTATGCTCCATAGCCTTTCGAATTGTCATCTCTTTATAAGGTTTTCTCACCAGGGAAAAGGTGTTACAAACATGTTAATGGATTAGGATTACCTTTAGTCCAGACTTGTTTACTAGTATATCATTAGCATCGGTGTTATAAGTATTCTGTGCACCTTTTCATAAAAAAAGTTTTTGTCACACTGCCTGCATTTTTTCAAGCTGAAACCTTTGTATAAAAAGAAAATTTTCATTCTGTGGAAGACAACTTTTGGGATGAAAAAGTGCAGATTTTGAGAAATTGTTCTTGCTGTTTAATCTGCAAACACTTCTCTTGAAAACGTATAAGCAACAATTTGTCGCATGGATACTTTACAACATGTTGTAAGTGCTGTGAACTATGGCGGCATTGACTCTTGCTGGAATGCTCGAATTGACTTTTCTATACTAGTGACCAGTCATTTCAAAAAGAAGACTCTTTTAATTTTTGAAATATCTAGAAAATGTTAATCAATTGTAATAAATCAAGCTTTCAGAATGGAAAAATTATTAACAATTATCAAAGATGATTAAACAATCACCAAGACATTGTTTGTTACACGTTTTGTTCAAATAGAAAAGTCCTTTGTATCCTCCATGTACAACAGGCTTTCTTACGATTACAATAATTACACGTTTGATAAATTGCATACCTTACACAAAAAAGAAATGCCATCAAAATGCATAAACTTTCAAAACAAACATTTTAAGTTTTACAGTGAACATCAAACCTAATGTTTTTAACAATGTTAAAGAAACTTGACAATTTAATATCAATTTCTCCACATTTTGACCGGTGCCTTGCAAGTCCCGATCTCCATTTATAAGAATTTCCGCACTTGCACTTGTAAATCTTAGCTTGATGGTCCTTCAGGGAAGATGCACATGAAAACCGGCGCTGACATGTTTCGCAGGCATGATTTGCAGTTCCGTCACAGTCCTTTTGATGCCTTTTAGATGCGCTCCGATTTTTATACACCCTTCCACATTTACATTTGTACGGGTTACGATTAAAGTGAGTATTCATGTGGTCCTACAACCGTCCTAACCTATTAAACTTTTTCTGGCATGTTACACATTGAAATATTTTTGCTGTTGCTTCATGCTTAATTCTTCTATGTTCGTACAATGCACTTTTTTGACGATAACTTCGCCCACAAATATCGCACATATTTCGCAAACTGTGTTTATTATCAATGTGCGTATCAAGCAAATCTTGAGTTATGAAAAATTGGGTACATAAACAACATATGATTTTATATTTGTGTATTTTCATATGCCTCTTATAATTAACTTTTAAACATTTTACACCGCACTCGAAACATTGTGTTGTTTCAGTTTTTGGTGTTGATGTAGAAGGTACTTCTTCTTCCTTCTGGATTCCAGAGAGGTCTAAAAACGACCCCTCTTCTGGTTCTATTTCCATTATCTAAAATGTAAAATGAGTGTCTTGTACAGCTGCTACATCTATGAAATTGCGTCATTAAATGGCTTTTACTTTCTACATGCTTGGGCAAAAATATTGCAGTTATAATGCGTGTTTCATAAAGAAAACCCGTCCGAATATACACTTAAATTGTTAACTTTCAAGTCGAATGCCGTACCACTTTTGATCGAAGACCGTACTGCCACTAATACTTGTTCATCGAATGCCGTATCGGTAAAAATATTTTTGACAAAAACTTAAAATCCGCAAAAATCATGTACTGTATTTTTGTTGCAAAATTAAGATTTTATTTTGATAAAAGATTTGATAAGATAACAAAATTGCCCAATTTGTAAAAGTTGCTTAAATTGAACTTTTTCGTTGTAAATTGGTACTGTTATTTTGAACGGCAATAATCTTTCAAATCAGACGAACAAATACGTTTCAGATAAATGAGTATCAAGTTAAAGCTTTAAATGATTGATCACTGCTAAAATAATTATTGAATTACTGATTTTAAAAACGAATATAGAGTTATTTACCTCACCCGACGTGGTTTTTTGCATCGGTCGATGACCGTACCTGTGTCGTTAGTAACACCATCATCGATCGAATGCGAAAACGCAAGTACCAATCGGTCGTATGCGGAAATCGCGAAATTGGTATTATACCCGTGAGAATGCGGTGTTTGATTTTGTGGCTTTCTGTATTTGCTTGATTAAACAATAATGTAATTTGTATTTGAACCTCGGAAATCATATGCTAGATTTGCAACTGGGTGGAACCAGTGTAAACCGGATACTGAAGTAACTGATACCTGTTTAAACTCCAAAAAATTCTTACAAAACAAGATGAAGTAAAGTGTCCTGGGGAGTTGAGCACCATCGGAAATTTTCAGTAAGAATGGTGTGTATCATTTCTCTTGTACATCAAAAAATGTTTTAGAATTTTGTAGCTGAAAATTTGTACTGAGAGTTATTAACGCAAGATACTAATAAAACGACAAAAAATAAAAGAAACGGAAAATTTTCTGGTAATAAAACTAACGGTCTGACACTGAATATAATTTGCAATTTTGGCTGACACTGAATATAATTTCAAATTTTTGACTGACACTGAATATAATTTCAAATTTTTTACTGACATAATTTTTGACAATTTTGTTTCCTCATTTTGAGACCATTTAAACGTATTTTGTTGTTAATAGTTTCAGGTACAACATACAACACCACATGTGGAACCGTATCAAATCAGTTTTGGATAGGAGCAACCGATCTGGAAGTAGAAGGAACATTTAAATGGGTGAATGGCGAGATCTTTACTACCTGGCAATATTCAAAACAAATTATTGATAACAACAGCTGTAATTGAGGGGAGGCCGATTGCTCTTTAGTTGACACTACCGGTGGTGTTTGGCATGATCGTGATTGTAATACTAAACTTGCCTTTATTTGTATGAAATCTTCATAATTCAGTAATTCAGTTGCAAACAGTAACTAAATACATCACTAAAAACATCGTTATCTCAAACAATTTTTTTCTATTTTAGTGCCTTGGTTGAAAAACATAATTTTTTCTCTAAAAAAACTATCAAATTAGCATAAAAATTTAAATAGAGATGTCTTTCTTACCATGTGTTCTATTTAAACTAATCATTTTGTTGCGTTTCACTTGACTGACGTTTCCGTAATCAGCAACGTCAAAATTTCACAATCTTCAAATATCTGTATGACCTACTTGTCCGAGTTACCTTGTCGTTTCTATTGGCTATTGGAATATTCAAACCCAATGTAAACGTTTTTTTTTTTTTTTTTTTTTTTTTTTTTTTTGTATGTTTGTAAATTTGAATACATGTATTCATAATTATATAAAAGTCAAAAGACGATATTTGTAAAAGTTCACACATTTGAAGTACACAAATATTTGAAGAAACATCAGTAAGTAATTACAGGCGTTCAAAGTAGTACCAACAACAACACACTGAAATTCTGTTTTAATGTAATAGAAAAAAGAGGGGGAAAATATTTTAATTTCTTGGTTACTGTTGATGTTTTACGTTTTTTAAGAAATGCATGTGTTTACATGACACGTACATATTTATCTTAGCCATGACATATCAAATATATATATGTCTTGTTTCCATGACGATTTTACGACTAGGTGTTTCTAGCTACACGCTTGATTTGAATCTCTTTTATTCGATAAAATTCACTGCTATGGGTAGTTATTTACAAAGGTGCATTTTTTTATCAAGATATGTTTGGTTGGTTATTGGTTGTAATGTTACTTGACGCAATATCAGATATTTGAGATGAGAAATTTATCAATCTCGTTACCAAACGTCGCAACAGGAATATCAGCTATTTGCAATTTGAATTGAAAATAAGTTTATCGATAAATTTCGTTATTTAACGTCGCAATAGCAATATCAGCTATTTGCGACAAAGCAATTTCAATCTTAGAACAAGTTTGTATATGCAGTTGTGCGAGTATGTAACATTATGGGCTGTACGCACTCTGTACATTTTCGTTAGGTGGTTAGCTCACCGCGACAGTATGGTACAGACAAGCATACCACCCAAATCACATGATCTTGGCATTAGGGGGTATCAATCGATACTCTTGTCTTTCTAATGCCGAACACTATATGAGAGAACAGTATATCAAATGTTAAATATGTACGAAAGCTGGGTTCAAAAACACAACCTACTCTCGGGTCTGACGCTCTACTTTTAAGCTACTGAGGCGGTCTTGTCAGGATTACGTACATGTAACATGAATGTACCAAATTAATATCAAACTTAGACGTTAATTATCACTACTAAAGTAGTTCCCGGCACCAGAGGCAAAAAATTTTCCGAATTGAAATTTTCTGAATATTTGCATACAGATTCATTGTAATGTGCTTTGTTGAATAAAATAATTGGACAAAAGCAATTTAATTCATTGAAGGGTATATTCAGAATTTATGTAAATATTTTATGAAAGACCCAAAAGCTCTTGGAATTATCAGATCCTGTGTATAAGACCCCCCAGAAATTAGCGAAAGAATGTGTAGCATTGCCCGTTTATTTGTAAAACTAAACGATAAATTCAAAAAAACGATCTTAAATGATTAAAATGAATGAAACAACAGTTAATGATTTAAATCAGAACAATATTTTTAAAAATGGTATTACAGTTGTATAACACGGGAAATTGTGTATTTTTTTATTATTAAGTCTTCCACCTTACTAGTTAGAAGACTTATTGCTTTTCTTCCGTTTCCGGTTCTTCATTATTATTATCATCTGATCACTTTTTGTCCGCTGGATTTCTCCTAGACGCATCATTCACCTAAAGTCCTTATAAAAAAATTGAAAACATTTTTAAATAGCATAATTATATGCTTTTCATAGGTATAATTGCTTTAAACCTCTGGTCTATGATACATATCTGTAGCTTCTGGCTGCAACATATCTCAATCATTTGGTTGCTTACACACCTCACAGTCCATTGCTAACTTGCTGTCGATTAAAACTTGTTTAAAGAACTGCTGTCAACCAAAAAACATTCACCTAGCTCACAATAAGAAATGCATCATGGTTTCTGGCTATAATTAAATGTGATTTTTGAATGGTTTGAATTGCTAGAATGATAATATGAACTTTCAGAGAATTAATTAAGAACTGGAACTGGAAACTTTGAGTAATAGTGTTTTATACACCAGTCGAAAATGTTTAACTTGATGCAGCCAGTTCTGGGATGCTGGGGAAAACTGGAAAAAACAGTCGACTTTTCTAAAGCAAACTTACAAACTATAATACAATACGGTCTTTTCAAAAGGGATTGGAATCACGACAGTAAAAGGAAATATGATACACATCCACTGCTCAAATATAGAGGTTAAATTGATAGTTTGTTATACAGTTTAAAATAGTTTTATTTTAGTGACATTTCTTAAAACCTGATTTTTTTACTTCAAATTGTTTGAAGTGAATACAACTATCATATTCATTGTTGGTTGTTACAGTCTTGGGGGGTTTAGTGGTTGAGGGTCTATCTCAAGAGTGGAGGTAATTCTTACCAAGCCTAGCCAGGTCATACCCCAGACTTTACAACAATGCTTTCTTATAACAAGATAGAGTATTAACTTGTTTACCTAGTGTAAAGAAAATGCCATCAGGGAATTATATGCTTGTCTGTAGGATACTGACTCAGTGAGCTAGCACCTTAACAAAAAGTCATCCTGAGTGCGAGATAATACAAGACAGACCAAATTACAAACTCTCACTCATGCCAACACAAACTGTTCTAAGACTGTTCTATAGTAAGTAATAAAACTCACATATAGATGAAAAATTACTGATGTGACATCAACCAATGGAACAAACTGGAATGGAGGGGGGTTCAAAATGTTGGGGTGGTGGAAGACTTTTGTCATTGTGCTTGCCACACCTACAAGTTATAATTACCGTTCGGTTATTTTGTCCTGTTGAATAGAGTTACTTCCCTTGGTGTCGGCACTTGCCTTAAATCAAAAAGACCTTGAATTACCCTTCACTGTAGCAGTTCCGCGCAGATGAATCCTTTATCATTGCATTACATTAAAGACATCGCCAAGACACCCTAGTGTTTTATGTGCATCTTGAGTGTGAATAAGTTTTTATGTAGGAAAATAATGCCACATTATCCTCTAACTTTTGCGATGAACTATTAGTTTCATTAACAATGGAATCAGATCAATTGACATTTTCCTTTAAAACAAGTTTTCGACGTAATTTTTTTTCAAAACGATTCACACAAATTTTTGGGGTTTTTTCACATGGTTTATTAGCAAACGATAATTTTTTCAATGATTCAAAAATTATTATAACTATTTTGTTAAAGAAATTAAAATAAGATGGATTGTTTTAATTCATTAAAAATTTCCTAAACATGTTACTTCCTTGTTTTTTTTCTCTGTTGAATTGTCTTAAGTCGTCACTTTGTTGTATTTTGTAAAATACAATATGCCCTCGTTGAGACGTTCTTAATATCCTTTGATGAATTTTTCTGGCAAACAGTTAAAGTTCTACTTGTACGTAGTCTTAAAGAGACAGATGCTACAGTTAGATAGAAATCGAAAGTTGAGAACTTTATAGCTGCACCTGGAAACTCCAATCAAGCTTTTTTCTGTTACCAATAAATTGATTGGTAACCCTTCTCTATTGACAACAATACTGAAGTAGTTTATCAACAATTATTAAATAAAAGTCTTACTTTACTAAAGATACTGGAATGTCAACAATGAGTTATTTAAGCATTTCCAAAATCAATTTCTTTTCGACATTTTACAGATCAAAGAACAATGGGTAGTTACAAACTAATATGTCAACACATGCTTTCTCACACGGTAGAAAACTAGGTCACCATAACAATAGAAATACAACAATATGTAAGTTGTTTACCAATGCATGCGGTTTCAGAGAAATTATTTTGTATCGGGTATTAAGGTCAGTTGCTATGGCATGTAGGTTTGCTTTAATCTCAAACCATTAAATTACAATTAAGTTATAGGGTTTTAAAATTACATTAAACATTAAACTATTTAATTTTTTCACGGTTAATGATGGTTGAAACCTGACAATTTCCTGTTTAAATATGACATATTGCCGCGTTATTCTTCCCTACTTATTTCGCCTTTTTCCCTCAATATTATTGCCCAAATAAAACGGTATTTATAATTAGTTATGTGTTTTAAATAGAAAAATATAAAAAAAACAACCGGTTGTTAAGAAGTTTTAAGAATATTTAAGTTCTAGTATTTTGTAACTATATAAGCCAAACGAAATACAGGTATTTTTACAAGAATAATTAATCGGTGTTTGAAAGCGATATGCAATGACTTTTGGAAGCGCACTCTCGTTTTGCCAATGCTATTTTAAGCAGTTTTGATTCGTTTAGACATTACAAATTTAGTGACCGTAATATAACCCGGCGAAATCCCAATCTTAATTTAATAATAGTAACTACATGTATTATTTATTATTCTGAAGAAGTATACGCATAGAACATACAAAACACCACGAGGCTCTCGGTAAATTTATCATATATTTATATATATAAAAATTCATTCAATATGAAATTTATCCATTACTGACGTATGTTGTTTTTGGACTTTGTTACTTAAAAGCAATAAAAACGGTTAATGCATTATGTACTACAATTTATAATCAACACATTGGATTTTTAACGAATTAATATCAAATATAAGTTTATACCTAAACAGGAAATATGAAAATGGATATAAATTATTCGTGTGATGTAATAGGTGTAATAGAATAAACTGATCGTCAATTTCACGTTTGAACAGTTTCCAGGAGTGGTGTGTGTACGCGACTTTCTCAAATGCATTTAAACGAGTGTTAGCAAAACAAGACTTGTTTTGCTTAGAAAAGAGGGACTAGAAAGTTCTTTCTTACACACTCTACTGCATGACGATACTTTTGGGTGGAAACATTTTGAAACATTTTTGAAGTTTCATAAAACTTATGTCTAAATAAAAAAAATATGTATTGATGTACGTATTTCTCTTCGTGACGTATGGTGTCCACCCAGAAATATCAAGTTGTGACGCTGACAACAAATATCACTTGGAAAAGTTTAGATATCTTATTCGTCAATATTCACTAAACAATATTTCAACCATACCCATATTGCTGGTGGGAGTTAGTCCATAATAGCATGGTTTTCTCTCTCTCTCTCTCTCTCTCTCTCTCTCTCTCTCTCTCTCGTTACCATACTTGTAGCTCGAACAATGCCGAACACTGAAAATAATAAAATTCCGTCAGCAATTTATACCGGAAATTAGTTTGGCCTCATGCTGTCAATAGATGAGAAATGGTAAACAATGACGTTTGTAGATGTAACAAACGATGCGTTATTTTGTTCTGTTGATACAGATTTTTTAAAGTCCTTTTTGAAAAGATAGATGGAAAAGACACTCAGTATAATAAAAAAAACATACTGACATTTGTTGAGTGTGTTATCGAAGATTATCAACCTCAGCAAAAGAAAAAAGTCATTTTTTATAATATTGCATGACGTTTTAAAAAGTGAAATCTCTTCATTATAAAAACATTGGGTTTTCAACATGGTTCTTCAACGATCTGGTTACTTTTCTATTAAATGTTTAATAATTAAAGCGGTAAAAGCCAATAAAAACTATAGAAAAGTTCGATTAATCTTAGCTAAAATATTTATTTCAAAATAGCCGCGTATACTTTTATTTTGACACTGTCGAATGATGATCAGTGCAAATGGAAAAAAGCAACATCAAAACAGAATATATAAAAATTAGTCTTATTTCCGTCGCGAATTTACCCGAAAGTAAAACGATCTGAAAGCGAAAATTTCCGAATTGCGATATAAGGTTTTCCGTGCCAAACAGCGCTATTTTAAATAACTTTTTGAAATTTAATGTAAAGAAACAAATGATCAATGTATGCTGAAAACACAAGATGTAGATAACAACAAGTGATTGAAATAAGCATCCTGTCTCGAAGTTACGATAAAATGTTTGGAAGTTAGATTTGTAAATATAGAAAAGTATCTTGATTTTGTGATTATAAAGCAAATCATGAAAAAAAATGTGCAACTAAGAGCATGATGCGAGACCACAATCAAACTAAAATATCGATCTTTACCATTTTATCATTGGCAACTGTTGCCACAGACGTTATCGTTTATTTTAGTGTAAAAGCAAAATTTTAAAGGTATCCACAATTTAATAACGAAATATAACTTGTAATAAATAGGTTGTTTTTATTTAAAAAACTTGCTTTAAAAAAATGATGGGCATGTTAGAATTCTCTTTTATAGAAAATGATATTTATTCGGAAGATTTTGTCAGAAATTAAATTACTGACACCAGTAAGTTTACCTGACGAATAGCATATATAGCATGGGGGCGAAAAAAACTGGATGAACGATTTTTCCAAAAATGTTCATACCAATTTCTGCATAAACAGCTTGTGTTCAAAAATAGCTTCAGCTATGATCTTGAAAGTGGTGCGCATAATACATTAAGTTATTCCGAACAAAATTTATTCCGGTGTTTTTTTAACACATTATATCTAACAACTACCTAACATTTTTCGTGTCTTACAAAGATTTCATCAAAATAAACATGCCGGTGTGTAGTTTTCTTTTCAGCTGGTAACTATTGATGGCCCATCAGCGATCGGCATTCCCACTCACCTCCACCAAGGCCACACAGTAGACAATGCGGGAAGATCTAAATATGCCTGATCTCTATTTATTGAAATGGATATAAATGATTACTCGAGATAAAACCATTGCAAGTTTAGATTAACCATGCTATATATATATATATATATATATATATATATATATATATGATTTATACGATAATAGTTTTTATCATAACATTAACTATCTGAATAAAAATTTTGGTGTATGTTTGACCCTTAATGAATGCAAATTGTTAACAAAAATGGCGGGCGGCGTTCGCCGAGGCGGAATTAATGTGTTGTCAACAATGATGTCGTTTAAACCAGAGTTAACATATAGCTTGGTTAAAAACATTGTTATTCATTTACAAGTAATTTGTTTACATTGTATAAGATTTGAATGAAAACAAGACAGATGTTGATAGTAGCCCTGTTTGTTAACATATAATTCTGTCCGTAAGCTACTGTCAGGGTCACTTTGGTTCTGACAGTGAAAATAATCGCACAATTTTTACAGGAATCGAACAATGCAAGTAATTTCATTGATAACATATATTATATAGCGCATGGTATTTTGTTGATGCATGTTCGTATATTTTTTTTTCAAGATCTGTTAAAAAATGAATTCCGGATACATACTATTGAACAGAAGAAAACAAAATACCAATGGCTAATATATCTCACCTATATGACTCACTACTGTCATAAACCATTTTTGAATGCATTTTATTATAAAACTCAAAAATGGTATATGACACTACTAAACAAAACTGTTTAGATCTCAATGTAAAGTTATTTAAAAAAAACAGAGAAGGAGTTATATTCTAGCCTAATCTTACGCTTGCTGTAACGGAAAATACTTTTTATACAGACTTCAAGAAGCAAATCATTAAAGTCTTTTACTTTTTGTCCCAAGAGATAAAAATGGATTACGGTAGAAAAAAATATCAACATAATTTTTCAAAGAAGTGCCGCGCTCTAAAAAGTGCTATTTAATTAATGTCCCTGGCACTCCTTTGTAAAGGGGAAAAATTATAGAATCAAAGGTATTTGGAGTAAATATACATCAATATTAACGAGGTAAAACGCAGCTGACAGCAAGTAAAAAGGGAAAATTGAGATGAAATAAGTTTATAAATTTAATATTTTATTCTGTTTCCCGTAAATGATTTTTTTTTTTCATTTTATTTCATTTCATTTGACATAAAAGTAGATTACTCATTAACCGTTTCATATTACCTGTGGTATCGTAATAAAAGTTTATCAATTATTAATCCAGACCCATGTAAAATTAGATTAAAAATTTAGATATTATGTCTGAATATTGATTTACAGTTAGTTTAAACAATATTTTATTTATATATCAATACAAGTACAAGTTTGAAACATACACAAAAACAATTAAAGGATTCAGGAACAAGACGTAGTGTCTTATATTAACCCGTCTCCTTTGTCAAAGCTGTTATATATACATCCAGTATAGGCCGAAATTAAAACATTGAAATGATATAATCTGATATATAAATATTTTAAATGAATAAATAAGATGCTTTGAAAAAAATAATCGAGAGAGAGAGAGAGAGAGAGAGAGAGAGAGAGAGAGAGAGAGAGAGTCATGAGAATCTTTTAGAGGCAATAATGTAATTTTGTACTGCTAGAAAAAATCTCTATTTTGCAAATAAGTTAGTGAATCATCACCAAACAACAATAATTTTTCATTCAATGAATTTGGCAATCTGTATAAAGTATTATTTCTAAGTTCATCATAAAACGGACAGTGCAATAAAAAATTATTAGTAGTTTCTATTTTACCACAAGTACAAAGATTGTCATCAATAATGTTTTTGTTGTATAGGTGACTTTTCAATACACTGCAGCCTAATCTTAATCTAGTATGTAAAATTTGTCCCAATCTTGATCCGTCATAAAAATATTTTTGAACTTTTGAAGAATGGTCGACGTATTTTTTAAAATGATATAAGGAAGGGTTATTTCTTATGTGAAGAGGAAAATCGTTCCATTCTCGAACTGTTAATGGCAAAAAGAATTATTATAAAAATTAGATTTACATAAAAAAGTATTCAGATTTTCGCTGTTTCTTAGTGCATATGAATGTGTTTCCAAATTACAAGATGGAACTAAATTAGATAAATATTCTGGAACAAGACCATGAAACATTTTGAAAAATAAAGTTAATCTATGTTTTTTTCGTCTATATAACAATGTTTCCCACCCTGTTTCCTCATAAAGTAATTGAATGCTGCAAAATTTTGTAGCACCAGTTATTATTCTAGCAGCTTCTATATTGATTTGTTCTAGTTGTTGCTTAAGTTCATAAGATATATTATCCCATATGACATCTGCATATTCTAAAACGGGTCTAACAAAAGTGAAATAAAGTTTTTCAAGAGATAAACGGTCAATTTTAAATTTTAGTTTTCGTAATATAGCAATTCTCTGCGAGGCTTTTGACATAATCTGATGAACATGATATTTCCAGTTGCAGTCAGACGAAAATAAAATTCCCAGGAATTAATTTTATTCAGATCGTTATTTAATTTCACTGCAGAAGTGTAAGGATTTTCAACAATTATATAGAGTGAAGTATCATCAGCAAAAAGTCGTATGTTGCCCTGAATGTCAGAAACAATATCATTAATATAGATAATAAAAAGTAATGGTCCTAAATAGAGCCCTGCGGAACACCAGATTGTATTTCTTTCCATTCAGAGCAAATATTTTTTAGTACTACACGTTGCTTTCGATGAGACAAATAGTTTGCAAACCATTTAAAGAGTTTCCCTCTGATTCTTAAAGAATATAATTTATGTAATAACCCCTTATGCCAAACTTTATCAAAGGCCTTACTTATATCGCAAAAGACAATTCTGATTTCTTTATTCTCATCTAAAGCTGAACCGATATCGTTAGAAATATCAAATAATTGGTTAACTGTAGAATCTCCAGGAGTGAATCCAGATTGAAAGGGAGTAATTATTTTATTATCTAATAAAAAAATATTTAAATATTTGTTAACACATCTTTCCAGTACTTTACCTAGGACATTAAGAAGGGAAATTGGTCTATAATTTTTAACATTACTTGGGTCATCTTTTTTAAATATCGGTGTAACATTAGCTTCTTTCCATATATGTGGGACTGAACCTTCATTTATAAGTTTGTTGAAAAAAATACTTAACGGAAGAGCAAGTACATCTGCTGCATTTATTAAAAGTAAGGGATTGATAAAATCGGGGCCAGGAGATTTAGAACAATTCAGTGATGAAAGAATGTCTCTGACATCGGAAACAGTTATATCACTTGTTTCTATAAAAATATTAGAAAACGTCAAGTTTGGTAAAGGTGTCATATTATCTTTCAGTTTTGATTGATCTACAAAATAATTATTCAGGACATTAGCTTTGTCGACATCAGATTCACAAATAATGCCATTATAATTTATAGATGGCATATCAGACTTTTTACCATCTCCGATAAAAGATTTAACTACTTTCCACCAGCTTTTAGAGTCTAAGTTTCCACGAACAAGTTTTTCACACAGGGATTTGCCATTTTTAAAATCCCATACCCGTCGTTTAAAAGAATGTCTTGTTTGTTTTTCAATGTTCAAAACAAGAAAAATTGGACAATGGTATCTAATATTTACATCAAGAAAAGTTTCGGTTACTCCACTGTTTACTATTAATTCGTTATTATTTATCATAAAAAGGTCTATTAATGAAAATGAATTTTCAGTGAAATGAGTAGGTTCGGTAATTAATTGTGTAAGATTGAAATTTTGCAAAATTGTGGTAATTTTTCTAGATGAAGGATTAAGTTTATCATCGTTAAAATCCCCAGTAATAACAACATAATCATAATTTAAATCTAATGCCATTTCAATAGAGTATTCGATTTTATCCGAATAATCTTGGCCAGTATCTGGAGGTCTATAGAATAATCCAAAAAGTAAGGATTTACCCTTTGTTTTTATAAGTACCCAAATAGATTCTACCCCAGGTATGTTTAGCTCATTCCTACGTTCACAAAATAATAAATTACTTGCATAAATTATTACCCCTCCCCCCCAATCTGTTAGTCCGTTCACACCGAAATGGTGAATGGTAACCATTTAATAAAATAAAATAAAATTAAATAAACCAACTCCGGCTCTAAATATTTCTAACGAGACAGGCATGGTGCAAATTGTTAGGTTACACCATCAGAATCTAATAAATGAGCCTGAGTGGACATTAATATGCAAACCGAAATAAATGTATGGATAAAACTATACACAATAATTGCAGACGAAGAGCAAAATAATTACTAGACATATTGCAGTACGTATGCGCAACATAAAACAAAACCGAGTAAGCAAGCAAGTAAATATGTGAGAAAGGAAAGATAGTAATAGAAGCTAGATAAAACAGGCTATGTAAAAACAGTAAAAAAGAATACACAATATGTACACAAATAAATAAAGAAATAATACTATGGAAGAAGCACATGGTAAAAATAAAGTACCACCAAGAGCAAAATAGTTCATTATTCAATGCAGTGTGTGAAATAAATAAGTTATTATCGTGATTAGACGCAACACAACACTACGCAACTGATTTACAGTTGTCTCTAGCATCCATCTTTGACAACGGAAATAATGCTATTGTTTTTGAATAAATACTTTTAAAAAAAATCGAAACCTTGGTTGAGCTCAACCTTTTTGATAAACCGATTTTGTTTTGCAGTCTTCACGTGACTATTTAATTACGATGCATTTTCCGTTCATAATAAATGTTTATTATAGTGAGTTTATGACCCCAGTTTCACAATCATTCACTTAAATGAGTATACACCCAAATATTCCTTTTTTTCTGATGAATATTTTGAAAGTTTTAAGTTTTATGAGACATTATTTTGTTTTGTTCAATAAAACTACACTAAACAATTTAGATATAACATCAGATTTTTAATTTTAACTTTGTGATGTCTTAAAAATTGTCTTGAAATATTTCTTACTTTGAGTTGTGTGTACACTCCATTGAGTGAATGATTGTGAAACTGGGGCCCGGGCACACTATCTTACCAAACAACTTTAAAGTAAGGAGAACAGATCCCTAAAAAGGTCCGTCAAAAGGAGAGAAAATAAAGAGATACTGCAAAAGTAGATGGTGTTGATTTTTTCTTTCTTTTTTTAAAATAATGAAAATGTTTTATTTATGGGTCTTCCCATACGTATAATTGATTATTTTCACAAAAACCTTTTTATCCCCGGTTTTATTTTGAATAAAACATGAGTTACCACATGGATTTACAAAGGAGTTTTGATTTAATTTCGTCAATGTTTGGTCGGAAATAAATATTAGGTAAATAAAACAATTGCCCTACTTCAAGTTCACATCTAACGATAGTTTGGATTGCCAGCAGTTCATGCAAAAACGTTTTTATTGCATTTTCTGTTGAGAATTATTTGAATCAGTCATAATAATCTTTTCAACGTTTTCTTAAACTCGTTCAAACTTTGATAAATATGGGGTACTTTTGATTTTAACATAAAAAATGTATTTGGCAATTAACAAATTCGGTCAAGATTATGTCACAAAAAAAGGGCAAAATGCAAAACCAAGATAAACCCACACTATAACTACCGCTGATTTTAGACGGACCCTTTCGATCTTTTTCCTTTTTATTCAGTTGTTACTGAATACAATTTAAACTAAGATTTGTGCTTCTGGAAAATGACATATCTACACCTTTATATGTTTTGGTCGCACCATTTACCAGTTGCAATTTAAATCTCAAAAACATCCCCTTTTATGTAAATACTGTATCAAATAAAAAGCAAATGATGATAAAGTTTAGATGACCTAACCAGCAAAATGTTTAAGATATTACACTGTCACAATTTATACTACAAAGCTTTAATGGAGCAACGTTTACAATAACGCAATAACGATTAATTTAACTCGTTATAACGGTTTACTTCGATTTAAGTTTATTGTTATAACGATGTGGTATAAAGGTATTATAATAAAAATTGTAAACAATTACAAGTATTTATAAAAATCCATTCTTGAATCCAATGCCAATCTGAAAAAGATGCAACTATCAGCACCGCAACACCGCTTTCGCTCTCCGATTACACAGCCGGTAAGGGTGTATTTTGGCGTAAACAAATACGACAATTATCAAGTAAATTTTGTCGAAAGTCATATAAAAATGTCATATTGTAAATGTAGCTTTATTTAAATTCTGTAAAACAGTACTAAATGTTTTTTCTAAAAACTAAAATCACCATTATAGTCGTTTCTTTACAGATAAATGTAACTTGCGTAGGATACAGTTACACATGAATTAAATCTTGTACATCCAGTTTGTTCGTAAAATACAAAAGCGAACAAGTTAAGTGTTGGAGAAAAATGTCATAAGAGAAGTATTATGCCGTGATCTAGACAAATAATTCATTAGGATTCACCTGATCTTACTCGTTCTTTTTCATCTTGACTATTGCTAAATACAAAAAAAAAAAAAAAGATTCAAAATATTTTCAACAATTTATTCTGATCTTAAGCTGGGTGTTATCGGTTTAAACGTCCCAAATCCACCTGTCCAACAGTTGGTAAGTTTAAAAAATTGTTACAATAATTTCATAAAAATGATTATAACACTAACAAAAAAGATGCCATAGTTAAGAAAAGATTGAGGTATATCGATTGGATTGAATTGGATTAATGGTATTCTACGCCCGAGTGACGATTCTTTAACATTTACTGAGGCGGTCGTTCAGGAATAAGGAAACGGGAGCGCCCTGAGAAAACCACCGACCTTTGATAAGCGAACTGACAAACTTTTTTGCGTTGACTGCTGCAAGGTACGTGGCCTTTATTGCAATGATACAAAACTAAAAAAAACATGTTTTATTTATTATTTTTATATATTAGGATAGAAATCCTAATGTGAAGTTACCGACAGCTATTTTCTGCAGTAAAATTAAATACTTAATGGCATAAACTAAATTGTTTCAACGATTTATTATGCAGTTACAACTATTTACTTAACACTTGATAACCGTTGATTCTCTTCGGAAAACAATATAATACAAACGGTAACTGATGGATATCAAGAAGGCGGGTCAATAGGCTGGTCAATAATTTATATCTATCGATAAATGAAAAATCAGGAAAAGTCCGCGTTAGATTTTAATGTAAATCGTGGATACATTACAAACGGAATTGTTTTAAATTAATAATGAAAACGGAATCTGCAGAAACATGTCTTAAATAAGGATAAATTGTAATTGAGATCGTCCACACATGATTAATATTTAATGATTATTATATCTGGACTTGATTCTAGTATAATTAGAATTCGAGCCATCATGTAATAACACTCTCATGAAAACTCTCATATAAATTGAAATAATAAAGATGGATCGATATGATTATTATGATTAACTTTTTTATCTAGAAAAGATTTCACGAAACCATATACCTTATAATTGTTATTGTACAAAAAAATATTTATTTTTTGCATTTAACTACAAAAACAATTAAATCGATTATTAGTGCGTGATATATGTTAATTGAATCAATCGGATTTCGTTGTCAATACGTATTCAAGTGAATCAGCTTGTACGTAAAATTCTTTTTCATTTACATGACAACATTGTGTATAATAATTGCACATCAATGATATCAGGATGCAGAATAATGTTGTCGTTAAAGTTTTTAAAAAAATCAACTTATATCACGTGATCGACAAATGATTGGAGGATTTAGACGTTTGGCAAAATTCTAGACACTTTCAACTATTTGATACAATATTTTATAAAACTGAGCAAGTAAAGACAATATTAATGAAAAAATGATGTGACGGCTGAACACCTCGTGAAAATGGAATTTAAAACGTTTTTATTTTTTTTAAATGGGTTTTTAATAAGTTTAATATTGAAAGAAATTCAAGGTTTATCCGATTGCAATCATCAGGAAACGTACAACGCATATTTACCGAATAATGTCACGAAGATTATATACCCTTTTGGCAAAAAGATGTGTATAGAGGAATGTAAGAAAATGCCACTTTGTCATTCTGTCAATCATTGGAAACATACAATGGAGTGTCAGATAAATAATGACATAAAATCCTCTGTAAATCAGTTAACAAAAGGTGACGGATGGACTTACATACAGATTGAAAAGGTAACTCTCTCTCTCTCTCTCTCTCTCTCTCTCTCTCTCTCTCTCTCTCTCTCTCTCTCTCTCGTTTTGTATTCTTTTTTTTCAAAAATAACTCAATGAATGAATTTAAGTTTAAACTTTTAATGCAAATGGAAAATTTTTAAACTTAATTTTAGAAAACACAAACAACCTGTCGACTTAATATCTCGACAAGTCGAGATAATAACACGAAAAGTTGTGTTACCAAAATGAAAAGTTGAGATAAATAATACTACATGCCGCTATACTTATGTTGACCAGTTATATTTATCTCGATATTGCGTCTTATTTTTATCGCGGCATGTCGTGTTACAGTGGAGTTCATCTATAACGAAGACGGATGTTGCGAATTTAGGCTCATAACGAACTAGAAAAATTCCCCGACCAATTTACTATATAATTTATGTTTAATTGAATTGCTTATTACGAATTGGCCTATAACGAAAAAATGCCTATAACGTAGTAAATTTCACGTCCCGTGAAAAAATAGAACGGTAAATATATGGTGTATAACGAAGTCACTATCTATTTATCTCAACTTTTTATTGTATCATATGATGTGGTACATATTGTCTTCGGAGCGTTAAGATATACCGATGGGCGACAATATGCAAATATGTCAGCGAAGGTACATATTGTCGGTCGGCAATTTGAAAGAGCAAAACATTTAAAACGAATGCTTTTAAGAATTGTTCCGTTTTCTTGATTTTAAATTAACTCTTTGTCTGACCAGCTCAATATTCATTCGGTAACCCTCGTCCAGCTTTGTGTTGCATTGGCTATTATCGAATACAGAATTTTCAGTTACAAATGTCCTACTTTCTTTTTCAATATTTCTGTCGGATCAAATGAATAAGTATAAAGTTTCAGAATATTAAATGAACAGGACCAGAAACTTAAAATATAGGCCGCATATTCATATAAACATAGCTGATCTCTGGTTTGATCATGTAGTAGGTCGGTCACTGAAAAATCCCCAATATACGTTCCCCATAGCAAGCGACTTTACGCCCCCTAACATAAGAAGTTGGGTTGTAAGCATTACAAATGATTAAACATGAAAATAATCAAAGTAGCCTTTTGAGCACTTCTGTTTTATTGAGATAGGACAAGCTATCAAAGACGCCTTAGTGCGCTTACATTGGTTGTATAGTACAAAGTAAATTATACAACCCAATAAGACAAATGAAGTAAATTCATATAATTTTGAAAAAAAAGATATTATTTTCTGATCAGGTATTGTGCTTATTAAAAATTATTGAAACAAAAAAATTTTCAAATCCAAAAACTTCGAACGGGGAACATCTGAAACTGATACATACTGCATAAAGCAATATAAAACTGAATTGGAACATTTAGTGACTGTAAGAAAGTAATATTAATGAATTATATTACTTGCCTTGAGCTTGTTCATCACTCTCATTTTAGATCAACGTCAACATCTGAATAATTTATTTATTAGAACACAAATGGCCTTGAACTCATGTTAATGTCCGATAAATAAAGTTTCTAACCTTGTTAGGCCAATTCAATTTAAAAAGTAGATTCTCATCCAGGTTGGACAAGAATTTTAAGGCATGTGGGAGGGTTTTACTTTTTATATTTTATTTAATACGAAAACTAGCACTTTCAAATGGTCAGTTGACATCAACTTTGGCAACAGGGCCTTTTTTGTATATATCGCCGCTTATTAAATTATTGTACACCACCACTAACTGTTGAGTGTCTGCTATATTTGCCCCGTACCATAGCCCGTAATTCTTTCGGACCACTGAAGGGATGCAAAATTGAAAAAGCCATGCTCTATCCGTAACATGCGATTTCAACCCCGCAATTCCGGTTTTTACGGGGGAGCTTAAAACCCTTTTTGAAACGCCATGGACTCCACATAACTCCGGAACAGACTTTGAATTCGCCCGGGAAGGGAAACGAAAATAAAATGACTTGGGGCGGTACATTTTCGGTGGGGCCTGCGGGGATGAGAATCTACCAATTAAGTTGATTTGGCCTTATCTCTTTAATACATCTCGGAACGATCTGTCTAGCCATTAGCTAACAAAATCACGAGACGTTTCCAAGGCGTTCCTAGTCAACAGTAAGGAAGGAGTTGCCGCGGCTCACGTGGGGCTTGTACTGCCTGCAGTTGTTAATTTTTTTTTTTCAGAAAGCTACAAGACATGTTAAACTTAAATATTGGTAAATTTTAAATATTAGGTCTTACTGTCACTGATGAGGAATGAATTTCCGAAATGTGCACATCTGGCACATCAAACTTTAACTGGTATTTGTGTTATATATTTGCCTCTGCTATAGTCTAATGGAAGAGGTAAAAATTGCTTTGCTAAAATATTCTTTAGGCGCTTGGCATCTGTGTCCATTTTCAAAAGAAAGCATACCAGAACACGGTTAAAGAAGGTTTAATTTAAACATGGTTTTAAAAAAAATGTGGCACGGGTTTAATCATTACCAACACGCGTTCTCGTTCCTGATGATGATTTCTGTTGTAGAATTCCACTTGTTTATTATAATAAAGAGTGGTCATCTGCTTAGATTATCCTTTGGTCAATATTTTAAAGACAAACATCGCAAATTGTTGTATAAACTTATACACTCATTCTTACAGCCGGAGTGTTGGTTCATGATAATCGCTTTTAATTTTTATTGCGCAAATGGTTCACTAGTGGTGAAAGTGGTTAAGATATACTATTACTGTAACCAAATCAATGATATCATTTTGTCATTCGATCTTCATTAAAAATAAGTAGTTTTTATTTTAATATAAGTGATCTTAGTATAGGTTTTTCCTCTCATGTTTATGTGCACGCGCGTTTGTCTATTTTCTTATTCACGTATTCGTTAATAGAAAATAAGTGAACCGTATACTTCTGCTTTTGTAATAACTGCCATTAGATGCCATGATATCATTATATCTATTATATCTACTGTTTTCTAAAGCCGAGTTCTTAATCAGTTGTTTGATATATGTTAGTTTTCTTTGATCTCAATTATGCCGAATTTTTATTTTTGTTTGCACGGGCCATTATCATCAACATAAAACATAATTTCACGGAAGCTAGCGATTTGATCCTTTTAAAATACTTACAGAATATAGTAACGTTTATTTTCTAAGTAATGACATATAAATTACAGAATTTATTGTCTGAGCTGCAATGGATTATATAAAACTAGTATTTATTTTTATTTTTACTAAATTATTTCACTTTTAAATTTAAAAAAAAAAATTCAAGCATATTAAGTGAGTAATGAAACTTAAAGTCAGGGAACTGTAACCAATTTAAATCCATATTATTGATTTATCAAAGCTCTCCCCTGCAAGTGAAATTAACGATGTTAACAAGATTGATTTTACACGTAAAAGTAAATATTGTTGCTGTTGTTTGGAAAAAAAAAACAAAATAATTCATAAAGTCATGACGTCTCTTTCTGTTTTAAACAACTGTGTCAATAATGTGATTTACATTAAATAAGTGATTATTGTCCGGATTTTTCACTTTATTTTAGATACTAGTATAGACTAATGGTTTGCATGCCTAATATTTAATGCATTGATCGTTTCCATTATGGCTATTGTTATGGGGTATAGCAATTTGTAACAGAAATGTACTTGACCATGCAACAACAACAACAACAACAACAACAACAAAAAGAAAAAAAACACGACAAAACAAAAGAATGACATACGAATACAGGATAAGATAAAAAACAGAAGGAAAACAGCTGATTAGCAAATACACGACCTACTATACGAGTAGTCAGTATTATTACAAAAGGTGCCCAGTTATGTGATGCAGTTTTGCGAAAACAGTTTTTTTAAGGAGAAAGAATTTGTAACTTAATCAAACCTAATTAGGCAACTGTCAACTTATCTTAGAACAAGAAAAAAAAGAGGTAAATGATAGAAAACAGCCAAACAAGACCAAAAAATCATATTGATGATAAAAATCCCTCTTGGGACGGACAATGAAGTAAATATCTAATGATATGAACATGGCACTATTCTTTTACAGTGTTCCGTGACAACTATTCCTTTTACAGAGATCTATGTAGCGAACAAATTTACCATCAAAACACAAGCTATTTTAGTTACATTATTAGCTGTAAGAACTGTTCCATCAATTTCTGTTTAATAAAAAACACTTTGGAACAACTGTTTGTTTTGGCTAATAAATTATTTATATCATCATAAGAAAATATATTTAACATTATAATATTAATTTAGACAAAAAATTATTAGTCACGAAGTCTATTGAACCTCCAACAGCTTATGTTATAATTATTATTTGTGCAACATAAATTACAGTTCAAAAATATAAGAATAATAAATAAAATGATAACTAATAATACGCACCCAAAAGCATATTATACTAACGAATATCTATATATACATTTGGTATAAAAAATTAAATATAGTAGATCGGCACTAAAAGACGCATTGAAGTATCTTATTTAATACATTTATGGTTCAGAGGGAGTTTGTAAAAAATAATATTTTTCTTCACTAAGTTGATGACATAGATTATGCGGTAAAAAATCTGATATCACTCTAAGAGAAATTTTGTGTTACCCTTTAAAAAGTGATATCAGAATATTTTTTTACCGCATAATCTTTAATATGCCACTTGTGCAAATTTCGGAAAATCATTCCTCATCAGTTACACTAGGAGCCGAAAAGTTTGATAGATAAAAACATAAGCCAAACAGTTGAAAATTAATGAATCAAGTTCCAAAATTATATGAATCGAAATTCAGCAAAGAAAATGCTTTGTATGATGGAACAAACCTCGGTTTTAAATTAATTTAAAAAATTAAGACGGCTGACAATTTTGCTAATTAAGTAACAATAAACAAACTGTTGATTTCGTTCTACCTAGTATGTCAGTACTTTGGAAACTTTATAGACAGTAGCACTTTATATGAGATGTATACAGCAATAACCCGAAATGATATGCCAATATTTCCTTAAAGTCCTTTAAAGTTATCCGTTCGAAGTTGATAACTTTAGCTGTTTGTTAGAAGGTTACAAAACTTTCTGAACAGTATCATCTGTGATTGGAAATATGTATTTTATCAATCCGAGTTACCAAATGTTTTGGAGATTTGGCTCTTTGAAAGAAATAAATGTCTGGAGTTAATCTCCAAAACCTTTTAATTTGGCATAAGACATGACCAAACATGTTAAAAATGCTCATAGTCTCTAAATGTGTCTGTTTGTCATTGTTCTCTTGAGTTATTTTATTTTACATTAATATCAATCACAAAAATTATCTTCGATCGGTGGATTCTAAGTCACTGAATTGCTTGTTAAACTGAATTCTTTCCTCGCCTGTTCCATTACTAAAACTTATAAAAAAAAATCGACAAAAAGAATATTAACATAATAAGTTAAGAAAAAAACGACTACAGAATCACCTCACAAATTTCTGAATAACTTTTTTTTATTTTAATGGAACTGAAGTTACGTCACTTGTAAACATCAGCTAACTGTCCGTTCATTTAATTGTGACTTTTACAATTACTAGTATACAATTCTTCTTTGTCTTACTTATCACTGTTTAACTACCCTCTGCGTTCTAGAAGTTCGATACACATCTCAAATATTCATACATCGACATAAGGCTTCAGCTTCTCAAATATTTTTTTATCATATACATGTATAATTTTTAGATACAGTCTTAACGATTTAAAATTTACATTGATCTGCCAAACAGTTACAAGACATTAGTGTGGTATAATCAGAACCTTATGAAACAAAAATTGAAATATACTAAAAATTGGAGGAACAATACTTTTTAAAACCAATTTTACTAATTTTTGTTTACTGTAATTCAATAGAACAATTCATCTTTTGTTGTTAATGTTGATAGTATTTAGAAAAATAACAATCAGGAAAACATTGATTTTTCTATTGAATGTCACTTTTTAATATTTTAATTACAATATGTCAGGGTTGACTGAGATGATGTTATTAGTAAAACATTTCTATTTTAATTGCATATTAAAGACTTAATTTTTTTTTATTGTGTTAGGAAGGGGAAAAACCATTAATATTTTTATCATTTCATTAACATTTTCATTAAACTTTTAAATGATCTGAAATTACGAATATTTCCGGAATGGTTGTTTTCAACGGTCTTAAACAACTTTACGTTCGACATATTCTAAGTTTATATAATTAATTGTCACAGTGAATTCCTTTTTTTTCACCCGTTCTATTAAATGTATTCAGGTTCAATATCAACCGAGATTAACGGAAAATGAGTTGGTTTCTAATAAAACAATTTATTTTGTATAATCCATAATTATTTGATGACAAATGATTTTGTTACGTTACAACCAATTTACATTCATTTTAGCTCAACTTGCAATGGTCGGCCGAGCTTATGGAACGACAAAGCGTGTGTGATGTGTCCGTGCGTACGTCCTTCCTTGCGTAAACTTTAATTTTTTCTGAAAGTACTTTAACTATATTAACTAAATTTGATGTGAAAAGGTGACACAGATTGGAGTTTATACAAATCAACTTCCTGTGGCATCCTAGGTGGCCGTTATTACTATAAATAGCAAAAAAACGATAAACGGCAAATACAGGTTTATCACCCAATAGACTTCGGTTGAAAGAAGAGAGAAAATGTTTAGCCATTTAACATATGAACAGATTTTTTTTTCAAAAATACTTTTACTGGGTCTTTATTAGTGCAGTGTTGAGTCGGTTATTTAAAAATATTTTTCTCCAAAACTACTAGGTCAGTTTAAACCAAATACGATGGAAAAGGTTACTATGTGCTGAAAATTACAGTTTGCACAGAAAATTCTCTTGTGGCATCCAGCATGGCCGCTATTATTATAAACAGCAAAAGGGATAAAACGGCAAATACTGTTTTATCGACCAATTAATTTCAAATTTGACAGATTGAAAGTTGATATAAAGCCAATAAGCATATAAAACAAGTTTTCCAAAGAATTTTTATTATGTAATTATTAGCGGAATATGGTTTTATTTAGTTAATCGTTGAATTTTTTCTTTTTAAATTCTTCGTCAGTTTTAACCAAATTTTGTGCAAAAAGTCCCTTCATTGAATAAAAAAAACGTGTTACAGATCAAACTTAATATATTCATAATTGGATTTGTCTATAATCCTAGTCTGCAATTTCAAAAATATTATAAAAGTTCAATTTTGGAGTTTTTGTATGCCGGAACGCCTTACAGTTCCTCTTTAATATCTAAAGCATTAACTCAATCCAATATGTCTTGTGCCAGTTGAAGTGGCAAGACTTTCTCTGAGTGTGTTTTTGATCTCTACTTTCTGTGCTAACAATGTCAACCTAAATCGAGAGCTCACCCATCACAATATCTCTCAACTCCTACATTTTGGTATAAGAAAGCTTGCCGAAGGCGGCGGTTTTCTACTCCCATCATTCCAGATCTGACGGCCTAGATATAGATGGTAGATTTTTGATTGAGATTAAGGCATCGTTATTTTACTCGACTCTACTCCTATATTGTACAACAAATATACTAGTAACTAATATTAAACAAGTGTGCCAAAAGTAAGTTTTGTTTCAAATTGTTTGAATTGATATTGTTTAATTGTCGATTAAGTCACTAATTTTTTCGCAATCATTTACCCAATGTGATTTTTTGCGATTAGACAGTCCTACAATTTTTGTTCTAACCGTGGTCGCCGGAATGTTTTGAATGTCAAGCGTATCAAAGTCACAGTACTCAGACTTCGTTTACTGAAGAATTATTTTCTTTGCTGACTAATTATATTTTTATTGTAGTATTCTCGTTGCGCTGCCAGTTGTTAACTAACATTAACCTATTTCTACTATTCCCAAGTCCATAATTTAAAAAAAGAATCGTTTCAAATAGGTCACTACCCCTTAACCCATCAGTTCCGCATCATAACAATGTTTTGTTTGTTTGATCAAGCGTGGGGGGTAACGTATCATTTTTCAACAAAACAATGTGACAAAACTATGACGCCAGTGGTAACAACGTCTAATCCGTGTTGTTTGAAAGCAAGGTCAGATTATCAATAAGGCGTGAAAAACCTTTTGTATAACAGCAATGACTTTCGCTACTTTTCTTAGTTTTTTCTTGGATTGTTGTTGATGATAAGCGTAACTCTTGGATACGTATCCAAATTAATTGTTCAGTTTGTTTTGATCTTAATAAGTTTAAGGCTTTTTGGTCTGTTTCTGATGGAATATTCAGGGTAATAAAAGGTCCCTCTGACTTGTTTATTGACGTTCAAAATGGTTGTGTTTTATGTTGATTTATTTTCAATATTGGTTCCATATTTGCTGTTTAAATGACTAAATAAGGAACTAATATACATCTGTATTTTAAAATCAATCATTAAGGGCAATGTTTTTTTTTTTCATACAAACGGACCTGTCATTCATCTAAGATTCTTAAACTTGACTTATTTTTTTTATATTTGAGTGCCTAGCTGATTTTTGCATTTGTTTTTGTTTGTTATCATTGACAATTTTGAACTTTGTGATAGAGCGGTACTTGTTGTCATTATTCTAATGGAACGTTTAATTGGTTGTAAAACTGTGTTTTACGACTAAATTGTATTCGAATTTCCATTTATATTTCTTTCTATTAATAACATCTTACCAAAATTAAAGAATTACAAGAATATTTGAATCTACCATAGTTTTTTGTCTTTTTTTCTTGGTGCACATTGTATTAAGCGATAGCTGTCTAATACTGATTAATTTGAAATGTCACTCGGGTTAATCCTAGTGAGAAAGTCGTGGGTTTGCATTTTGATGGTGTTTTGTTTTCTACTATTATTCGTTTTTAATATTTAGAGACAGTCATTTACTAAAGAATGTTTTATTATTATTGGTTCAAAACCCCTAATTCACCCCTAAATCACGATCATTTTGTCTAAATCAATGTCAATAACAAGTGTGATAAAAGTCTTTTGCACCTTAGTAAAACCTTTTGATATCTAAGGTCATCAAGGAAACCCAAGAAAACATAATATAGCCGACTTTTAGTTTTTAAAAAATATTAAGTTTTGCCTTGTATATATGAATACTTTAAAAATGTCTTTATTTGTTTATAGTGCTATAAAAACCGTTTAGTTTTCTTTGCATGATACTTGAAGTTATACCAATTTAAAAGCAATTTCTGGACAGTCCATACATTAACATTACAGGAACTTCTATCGCATTATTTTATTGTTTTTTTTTAATCCTTCAAGAAATCTCAAACGCCACCACATACATATCCGTCACGATTCTCATAGCCAGAGATGCAAATTTCATATGCAGATTACTCTATGTAACTGAGTTAAGCTGAGTTGAAAAATAGTGTTTTACACTCCAGTCAAGAGTCTTGTTTCGAGGTGGTCAGTTCTGGGATGATGGAGGAAGCCGGAGTTCCCGGAGTAAACCACCGACCTTCGGCAAGCGAACTGACAAACTTTCTCACACTAGAATCTGTCCCGAATGGGATTCGAACCCAGGCGGTGAGAGGCACTGGGATCCGTAAGCGCGCGCTTTAGATCACTTGGCCACCGAAACCCCCTATCTATATTATGTATAGCTAATATGAACCCTATTGGCCAAAAATGATTTTTTTACAGAAAAAAATCATTGCCGACGTAAACACAACGATTTAAATATCTCTTACATTTAGATTTTCATAATTATTGTTTATTTTGTAACTCGCGTTGCACTCAGGAAATAAGAAGGGATTTTCGTAATTTCCCTCAGCCAAGGACAATCGCTGCAAAAATAATTGCATTGTAAATAAATAATTTCAGGATAATAAATCATCTATACATGATGGAGTTTCGTACGCATGTATAACTCTGCCCATGAAGTAGCTTTGTATTGTAAATGTATACATGAATGTAATACGACATGTCTACTTTGGCTCATTAACTTCGATAAAACTTTGATAAAAGTTGTTTACAATTAATAAATACTAGTAGTTACATCATTATTGCCATTTGTGCAGTACCCGTTATTATAAAACTTGAAAAGTTCGTTCTTTAGCTTACATTTTCCGAATGATATATAATACCCTAGGTCCTAAATCCTTTTCCGTTTTTTAAATTGTTCTATAGTCATTATTGCCAATATGATTTCAAGAAGTCATGTTAATTTTTTTAGTTTATTTATATTTAATTATTTATATTTATATAAATATATAAAAAAAATTATATTTTTTTATATTTAATTCACCGTGGAGAATGAAAAACATACAGAATATGATACATTATTAAGTTATATACGGAATTTACATATCAAATTACGTCATTGCTTCCTGCAACTAAACTCCAAAGCAAAAGTTTCATTCGAAATTAATAATTTTTACATTTTCATTCAAAAACTTGAAATTTATCTGACTAATATCTGGAAAAAAAATATGATGAAGTTATGGTAGTATTAATAGAAAACTTATTTTTTAAAAAGAATTTAGACATTGTGTTTCTGAGACGGTCTATGGTGTTGTGCACACAGTTGTAATACACGGACGGAGAACTATAAGACGGTCTATAGCAGCTGCGCACAGAGTTGCAATACACGGGCCGAGAATTGTAAGAGGGTTTTTGGCACATGCGAACAAAGTTTTAATACACGGGCGGAGAACTGTAAGACGGTCTATGGCAGCTGCGCAGAGTTGCTATACACGGGCCGAGAACTGTAAGACGGTCTATGGCACCTGTGCACACAGTTGCTATACACGGACGGAGAACTGTAAGACGGTCTATGGCACCTGCGCACACAGTTGTAATACGCGAGCGAAAAACTGTAAGACGGTCTATGGCACCTGCGCACACAGTTGTTATACACGGGCGGAGAACTGTAAGACAGTCTATGGCGGCGGCGCGCAATTTTGTCATACACGGGCGGAGAACTGTGAAACTGTCTATGGTAGATGCGCATACTGTTGTAAAACACTGGCGGAGAACTGTTATACCGTCTATGGTAGATGCGCATACTGTTGTAAAACACTGGCTGGAAGCTGCGAGACAGTCTATGAGCAGCTGCTCACACTGTTGTAATATACGGGCGGAGAACTGTGAAACAGTCTATGACAGTTGCTCACACTGTTGTATGCAGCTGTTCACACTGTTGTAATACACGAGCGGAGATCTGTGAGACCGTCTATTGCAGCTGCTCACACTGTTGTAATATACGGGCGAAGAACTGTGAAACAGTCTATGACAGTTGCTCACACTGTTGTATGCAGCTGCACACACTGTTGTAATACACGAGCGGAGAAATGTGAGACAGTCTATGGCAGCTGCACACACTGTTGTAATACACGAGTGGAGAAATGTGAGACAGTCGTTGGCAGCTGCGCACACTGTTGTAATACACGGGCAGAGTAAGCTTTGGTGTAGAGTGGGTTAAGTTTGGACTTGCACATCACCGTGCCTCTTACTTAGTTTTAAGTTCCACTTTTGAAAGTTTCTAGTATTAGATAGTTTGTCAGTTAACGAAGGTCCATGGCACTCTTATTTTCTCATTACTCATTATACCATCTTCACGTTAACTTACTATTGTATAAATACAATAAATTCCACTACTTTAGATATCATTACTCTAATCCACTTAAATACACGGGCGTTCCAAACTAAGTGGATATGTTTGAGATTTCTTTCACAATTTGTAAATATGATTGTGATTATTAATTGATTAAATAATACTAATGATCCAACTTAACTGTGTGAACAATAATGTTACTTAAGATGAGTAGTTTATGAGTACTGTTTATTTTTTAATTCTTGATAAAAATGTCAATATGGAGAAAACAGGGAAAGGCAAAATAAATTTATGTAAAATTCTATATCTATTTCAGTTGTTCACATAATGTATATTTTACACACACTGTGTAAATTTAAATTAAAAATTTTGAAAACATCTTTTTTTCAAAATCATGACCAAGAAACATACTAACATAATGTTGTTTTGTATTCTATTTATGTAAACCGATTACATCATTCTTCAATGTAAAATCATTGTTAAACCGTGATTTTAAAACAAAACTCATAGGAAAATGAAAAAATTGTCCAGATATGGGAAACGTTAACATCGTACTAGCAAACAAAAGTAGTACGTCACTATAATACTTTTCCCCTTGATTATAAATGGCTTGAAGAAAAAAGTTTGAAACAGGGATTCTTAAGAGAATACGTCCTTTAACAATTTCAAAAACTACTTAGCTCATTTGCACATGAGCCGAAATAGCACCAAATTCTTTTCAACAAGAAATAATTAAAACATTTCTTTTCTTATATTGAAAACCAATGTGTAACTGTATCTTTTTTACCAGTTAATAGACCTATTTGTAAATCATCATATTGTGAATTGTTATAGACTATATTTATTGTTAATAATTTTGAACTTTTGTTTTTAGCCTAACAATACGTGTGATGGTGAAATGTGTTCTGATAGAGAAATTTGTACCCCATTAAAACACGGAAAATATACTTGCGTAGTTCATAGTAAGTAGATCGTTTTGTATTTTATCATTTTAGCTAGCTTGCACGTAAATGCAGAGAGCTTATGTCATACCCCCGGCGTGAGCGTCGTCGTCGTCGTCCAATATTAAAGTTTTATGTTTAAATTTTTTTAATGTTGAATTTTTCCCTGTTGTGAGTAATGAATTATCATATACTTGGTGCAGATGATAACATAAGCTATAAAGGATGTGTAATAAAGTTGCAGAAGCTATAGGCCAAATGCCAAGGTCAAACAACCACATTTTTACAGTTTTTTAACTATATATATATATATATATATATATATATATATATATATATATATATATATATATATATATATAGTGTGTGTGTGGTGTGTGTGTGTGTGTGTGTAGGACTGTTGGTTGTTGACAGTGATCAGATCTACCCCTTGACTTGCTGTAATAGCGCTTTAAAAATATTTTTAACTTTTCTAAGTAGTCGATTTTGATTTTTAATTTATTGAACTTAACTTTGGGGTCATATAATGTTGCCAGTATGACAATTTATGACACTTAAATAGATGTGATAGTCATACATTTATAAAGTCTTTGGACTTCGTTATAACTAAGCATTCGCTGCTTTGAGTTGGAGTGACACTGACGTTACCATAGGTTACCATAGCAACAGTCTGATAATGTGACTAGGGTTTATGGAAGTGGTAATGGTGAAATAGACAGTAAATTAAAATATGTAATTTTATATTTCATTTAGAATGTAATTCATTCATGACGATCGGAAACAACAACTATACTATAACAAGTACATCGATCGGCGCATATGCAGAAAAACCCTGTAGTTTTGACCTAGCGCTTACCTGTACTTACATTTGTAAAGCGCATGGGAACTGGGTGTCAATAGGTATGTTATATACTGGTGTTTTGTACTACACAGTATGTTCATCATCTACTTATTTCCATTTTGGAACGCGTTATATTAACAATGCAATTAATTTCATAAACTTAAACAGAAAAGAGAGTTGATTTTGCGTCATGGTTTGAATTACGTAACAGTCATATCAAGAAGGGTAGAGTACCCTGACAAACAAACAAACAAAATTTCACCATTTTAAATATTATATTAAATAGCTTAATTAAAATCAAGCTTAATTTACTAATCTTTGGCTTTTAACAGAAAAATAATAAATACACGTACAAAATAATGGCGGGGGTTTTGTTATTCATGTAGGTCTGCCTTGTACTATTTAGGGCGCACTTGGACGACTTTTTGTAAAGATGCTATGCCAAAGACAAGCTTTCCGCCCAACTCCCACTCCTTTACGTTATTCTGGCTCCGGATGGACCAGTCGACATTCTGTCCTCCTAAAGCTGAGCGTCAGGCGAAGAAGCAGGATGTCAAATTTCCGTCTTTAAAGTAACACCGGGATTACAACCCACGGCCTCACCCTCTCGATATATCGCTCTATCACTGAGCCATCAAGCAATCTTGTATAAGTACATTTTTACCTAATTTAAATAAATATCAGAGCGAGAGTATAAAAATTAGAGAATTTATATCTTTCTTTTAAATCGCGGCATTGCGTGCCCGTTTAAATCAATTTTCAGTGAATCGCTTGATCGTTAAATTTCAGTACATCGCGTGTCTGTTTTAATCAATTTATTTTCGACGTTCCTAATGTGTACATTGTATGTCTTGTTTTTATTATTTATTTATTTATTTATTTATTTTATTTTATTTTTTTATTTTTTTTTTTTTTGGCCATTTTAAAGTATACGTTCTACTTGGTGTATTCTATTTAGAATGTGATTCAGTACTTACTATTGGTAACAACCAGTATACAATGAACAATAAACACGTTGGTGCATACACAGATAAACCTTGTGCAAACAATGTTGATTACATATCTGTTGGCTGTAGGTACACTTGTAATAGAACGGGAGACTGGGAACTTACACAAAATAAAGGTATGAAGCATTTTATGTATATATCTTTTTTGGCGAATAGAGTGCAGTGGAGCATTGGTGTTTACGCCCTCTTCAGTCAAAAGTGTTTCAGTAACATCCAGGAGGTCAATTTAGAGATGATGGAAGGTGTGTGTGTGTGTGTGTGTGTGTGTGTGTGTGTGTGTGTGTGTGTGTGTAAATATATTTATAACCATCTAAAAATAACTAACATAGTTACAACATCGGTTGTCATTTGTCATCAGTTACCACGGAGATCTGAGTGATTTGTGTGTGTGTGTGTGTGTGTGTGTGTGTGTGTGTGTGTGTGTTACATATTCATTTTTTCTATAAAATAAGAGATTTATGTATTTAGAAAGACTCGTCTCTTACATGTCCACAATGTTGTGGCGTAATTGATTCTTCAAACATTATACATGTATGTTCTTATATTTTGCTGAATAAATGAACCTTCGGTAAAAGGAAATCTGTTTTCAGAGGTAATCATCATTCCATCTAAGATCTGATTGGGTAATCAGCTCTATAGCTCTATAGCTGATCTCAATAAGTCAAAAATAATCATATATAAAATACAATTACCAGTTAAATTTTTATATGCCAGATGTGCACATTTCGGAAATTCATTCCTCATCAGTGAGTCTAAGACCGAAGGGTTTGATAGATAAAAAACATAAGCCAAACAGTTGAAAATAATGAATCTAAAGTTCCAAAATTATATAGATCCAAATCCAGCTAAGGAATGCTTTGCATGAGGGGACAAACCTTAGTTTTACATAAATTACAAATTTTAGACGGCTAAAAATTTTGCTAAAATTGTACATTTTCTGACAGCACAAAGTACTGCCTACTAAGTTATGGATACCCTCGGGGAGTTTTACTCCACCAGCAGCGGTACCCGCTCAGGGGTAGTTGATATAAAACACAATTACCAGTTAAATTTTGATGTGCCAGATGTGCACATTTCGGAAATCCATTCCTCATCAGTGGCACTAAGACCGAAAAGATTAAAAAAAAAAAAAAAAAACATAAGCCAAACTCTTGAAAATAATGAATCTAAAGTTCCAATATTATATAAATCCACATCCAGTTAAGGAATATATATATATATATATATATTGTCTACTTGTTTACTTGCTGTCGTGAATAATTCGTAGATTTTGTATATCCGAGTTCTCTATATTACCACTATCTGATTGGTGCGAACACAGGGATTTTAACAACGCTGCGAGGCCAGTCGTTTATTCATTTTATTGCATTATATGTAAGATAACTTGTCAGTAGTATAAACCGTCAACCAACATCTTACCAATGAATTTCCAATTAAAACTAATGTTTTATACATTTTGTTTACATATGATTTACGGTTCTGTTCAATCAAACATTTTTTGAAATATCTTTTATCAATTATAGGTTGGATAAAGGTATATTATGTCGGTAATAGTACATGGTTTCAGGCCAACACCACATGTACCTCTGACAATGCACGGTTATTGGTAATTCCAGACGAAGCTTATCTTACTGACGTTTCAAATGTAGTTAATCCAATTAGTAAGTACAAAAAAGTATTCTGTTTATCATGTACTAAGCTTAAGCCAATGCAATCAATTACAGAACACGACAAACGAACAAAGCAAGAAAATAAGAAGAAAAACACATATGAAAAAAGCACATGATAATGTAATATTAGCATAGAGACACCGCTTAGTAAAAAATATTCTACTTTGGACCTTCACTGGATGCACCTTTTGATAAACATGCCAGACTGAAGGTCAAGTTGATTGTTCTAAACAGTTTAATTTGTCCGTTGTTGTGCAAATGTTGTCAGTATGGTCGATAAATTGTGTGAATGTGGACGTAAAATCATCTAAGGCATGCAAATATGTTTTGTTTTCTGAAGTTGAAGTGACAAAACAGACATTTTGTCTTTCACATTAAATGATCATAATCATTTGCAATGAGTTGAGTTTGGTAATGGTATTTTAAGTCCCAGTCAAGAATATTTCACTTATTTCGAGACGTTGCCAGCTATAGGAGAAAGTGCAGAAATTTTGCCTGTGCGTTGCGCTGATGGCATTATACAGCAGGGTTCTTTATCGTGCCACGCTTACCGTGACACGGGACCTTGTTTATTTTAAGTTCCCATCCGAAAGAACCGTGTCTTTCATTTCGTATTGCCGAGTGTTTGGCGAAAGAACAACCACTACTCACTTTCAAGTCTTGAGTCAGACCCGGTCGGGGTTCGAACCCACGACCTCCCATTTACGGAGCGAGCACTCTACCGAGCTACCGCAGTGGTCACCTTTGCAATGAGCTCGGGGCAATGTGCAAGGAGGGTTCTTTTGCGTGCCAAATCTGTCGTGACAAGGGGATCGGTTTTAAGGGTTCCCCTGAAGGGCTCAGTGACTTTCATTTCTAAATGCAGAGTACTTGGCGAAAGAACAGTCGCTGTCTATTTTCAGTCTTGGTCAGACCTGGTCGGGTTCCAACATACACAAAATTTTAGAAAATTACAAACAAAATTCCAGTTTCTATTCAAACCTTCAGTTTTGGAGCTTTGTCCGCTACAAATAAGATGTAGAAGATAAAACATCGTGTAAGATAACTACTCAGATTCCGGTTATCTCGATCGTTTGTCACAACCTTTACAGGCTAAATTGACTTACTTAAAAAAGAAAAAGTATTGTGTTTTAGCTACCACCATATAGTCCCGTGTAAAAGGAACTTTTTGTTGGTTATTTTAATTGAGGCAAGTTTCAAGAACAAAACACTGTCTAACCCGGCGTGTTATCTGATCATGAAAAAAAGTTTGATTATACATAATTGTGAATTAATACACACGCGTCGTTTTGCTCGAAAAACATTAAAAAAACGGAATTTACTAGATGATACTTTGAAATCGACAATTTGAACGCCTGATAAACGGAAGTTTTCATGATATAAGTTATCGAAGCTTCACTGTTTTCTTAAAACATAAATTTAAACCAGAACGACAAATCGTACGCGCATTTAAATAACATTTTCTGAACTATAACAAGTGTCTAGATTTCCACATTACTATCCATGAAACTTTTATTTTTAATGGTTGTTGTTACATATAAACCTGTACGGTTGGTCGGTTGTTGGTTGGTTAATTGTATTGTTGTTTAACGTCACATCAGCAATTTTTCAGCTATTTGCGACGAGAGCAAGGTCATTAATGTATGAACAAGTTCGTGTATGCGTGAGATGTGTAAGTCTTCCATGTACAAACGCAGAATCAGGGCGATTTTTTGGTCAGGCGCTGGCTTACCAAGTCATTATGCAACAAACAAGCCAAGTAGTTATCCGGTTAATTACCCTGGCATCGGATGAAACCGGTTGATACTCTGTCGTCATAATGCCGAGTGCCTGCCGGGGAAACAATTTCTCCTACCCCTCACTTTCGGGGCAGGACGCTTTACTACTGAGCCACCGGTGTATTTTAAAGGTCATTTTCTCTATAGAATTTATTTGTATACAGACATTGATTCCTTTCATAACTAAATAAAAAATTAAAAACTTATCATGTTAAATGTTTACAGTTTCAGGTAAGTCTCTGAGTGTAACATGTGGCACTGCGACAAATACATTCTGGGTTGGTGCTAACGATTTGGAAGTAGAAGGAACATTTAAATGGGTAAATGGAGACAGTTATACAAATTGGCATATTGGTAAGCAGACGATTGATAATCAAAGTTGTGATGGAGCTACACAGGCAGATTGTACACTGATCTCAACTGGCGGTGGCATGTGGAATGATAGAAATTGTCAAGCTACACTACCGTTTATTTGTCAGAAAACTTAAGAGAACTATGAAATGTCTCAATTCTATGAGTTATAGAATAAATATGGTTATCCATCTACCAAGTTCCGAATACCAATCGACAATCGTATTTACTTCAAATCATTTGGCGTTAGTAGGTAGACAACGATTCGGAGCTTGGTAATTGACGTCAGTGTATCTAGTTCTATAACATAATACAGTTCATGGAATTTATCTCTACAAGTTTAATATGTAATAATTGTGACAAAATGAAGAACCTTATTGTCGTAAAGATCAGGAATAAAATGAATTTTGTTGTTCAAATGTGGCGCATAAAAGTAATACAGTCGTCTTAAAACCGATTACTTTATACATTTAATTTACACCACAATGATTCTACACATAGCACGTGTTTTAATGAAATTAACGCACTTGCTTAGAAACATAGTTACAACGAAAAATGCAACCAAAAGTAACTTATGCGAAATGCACTCGTTCATAGTTTTAGGCGTATAACTTACTTCATATGTCAACAAGTCACAATTGTCCTAGCTCAGATGACAAACATTGTTCAAGAAATATGCCATATCACTTAACAATATACTGTTTGTAACAGTAAATTATGCAAAATCCAATTAACTTTTTTGCTAACTTGAGTCGAAACGTAATTGAAAATCGCTATGCGCATATCATTGGACAGAAAACTTGCTGCTTCGGGGATTTTTAATGTCGAAATGGTGATGTTTGCACCGGAAGTGATTTTTCGGTGAGCTTTATGTTGTATGCACAAAAAAAATCACAATTTACCTTGTTTTTCAACATGTAAGATCCCCGGTTCCTAGCAGCAACAATTTCTTTACGAATATATATTCTATTTGTCGTGGGATTTGCATAATTCACCGTCACAAGCACAGTAACACAAACAATAGACAAGTTGCAATAGAAGATATTGCTACACTTGTATCATATGACCTCATCAAAATCCTCAGAAATGTTTAGCCAATTGTTTTGAATGATAAACTGTATGGGTATATAATGAGAAAAATTAGAAAGTTTGAATTTAAACAAATGATGCCGACAATTTTTTAAGAGAACTATTGGTATTTCTTATAAAAAATTATGCTTTTCATAATGGTCGATCAGATAACACCTCTTATTAACCCCGAAATTGAAAGTTTTTTTTATTAAACATCATTAGACATGTTTTTTTTTTTGTTTTTTTTCTGATTCATTTTTAACAAACTTCTTGTTTTAATATTCACTTTATTTTTTATTCAGAAATTATTAGTGTGCTGAGATTTGGTAGAATTAACAATGAACTATTTTGATATTCCCTACACATTCTGGTAAATTTGCATAACACATTTTATCCATTGTGACTTTTGCATTTCTATGACACAGGAAGTCGTGCGCCTGACGGTGAAGTAATATTGGAAAATGCACGTGAGTTTTGTACACAATAAAGCAGATGTATAATCGTTTAAAGCTGCATTAAGTTTTTCAATTTTCTGAACTTTTTTTTATTTTCTAAAAATATATTTTTTAAAAATAGATATCTTCTAACCACGATCCATGAGATTAATTTTCTAAAATTTCATTTCTTTTAGCTGTAAATAAACGGAATCTTCTGACCGGTTGGTCAGTGTTTTACGATGCTATTTATGAGCTTGGAGCATGCGCACGGATGTACGGAAAAACCGTAGAATCGAAGGTGAAACATGACAAATTGCATTAATTGCCCTTCATTAATATCCAGATGTATTTGAAATGTATCCCTTACTAAGTCACAAATGACAAATTCAACAAAGTTCTGTGTTTAATCTATCGTATTTCACCTTTTTGAAAGTTGTGTTTAAATGGCCCGGGTTTTGATGACGTAACATTGTTCTAATATTAGATCCCAAATGCTGCATCTTGCTGGGTAATTACTGTAATTTCTGTATTTATTCAAGCTTTTATCGTTGAACCAAATGTATTATTGTTCAATAGAAACATCATTAATTAGATTAGCACCGTTTTAATTTTTTCTTTGGAAAACTTAAATGCAGCTTTAATTGGATTTTTTTACAAGTTTAATTTGTAGTTGTTCTTTTCTGTTAAATTGAAATTGTTCATAATTTGATCTTATTTGTTGATTTTTATTTGTTAATAAAACACTTATGATTGGTTGAGCAGATTGTTAATTCTTTTATCAAGTAAAACAGCCGTATAATTTAAAAAAAAAAAAAGCAGAACTGACTATTATAAGCCGTCAGATCGAGATTCACCATTTTTAACTCATTTAGCGTTGCAAATGAAGAAAATGACATCGTTTTAAGGTCGTTAAATATTTTTCAAGTTTGTCATTTTTCTGAACCATTGTAAATCAATTTATACAGATAAATCTGAATTTATGTACACTGATCAATTTGAAATATACTTCGTTTTTTTTTAAATAAGGTTTGGTTGAATGATATTTTGCGTCACATTTCTCTACCTCTTGCGACGAGACAATTTTTCTTGTTAATCACAAGGTGAATCTAAAATCGAGCCCATGTGGTGCGTGATTTTTGTGCATGTGTGTTAAATCTGCTTTTCCCGCAATAATGTCGGTCCTTTAGAGTGCATGACCACTTGCTTGAATATCGCGGATTGTTTAGTGCTTTATACTGGCTCCAAGCCAACCAAGAAATGGTAAGAATATTAGTACCCTTTTCTCATTAGCGGGTCCAATATCGTGATAGACAACTATTTTGTTTCTAGTTAGAACATTCACAAATAATCTCGACCATATTCGGAAAATGCATGCATTGAAGTGTACTGATGTTAACTGTTATTGTCTCTGCATTACTTCTAGGAACATTTTGGGACTTTGAATAGTTACCGAAATGAACAAATGATTAAGAGAAGATTGTCTTATTGTACCTTGAAAACTAACCATTCCAGAAAATGACAGAATCTAAATTTGTCTACCACTAGAGGAAGATTTGTCACTTAAATAGGAATGTTTGCGTCATCAGTAAATTCTTCGCTTTGTTGTGAAGGATGCACAAATACAGATTTATATACAGACCCAATGGCTTGTAAACAATGCGAATTCTTTACCGTATAAAGAATACTCAAATTTACTTTTGTTTACTGTTCATGTCAAATTATCGGGCTTTTAAAATCGTTCTGAATAATTTTTGTAAATCATTTGCCATAAGACAAAAAATGTTCATACCTCATATAAATTTCTGTGGCCATGATGGTTCAATTGCTAATCATTTATCAATTCACAACATTCACAACGCGACAAAGAAATCTGGGGTTAAATTACGAATACATGTTTTGTTGTTTTACTACTCGGGAATTCGATAGTAGTTTTTTTTTCAGGAGTGTTGATTTTATCACACCCCACACCCCCCCCCCCCCCAAAAAAAATGCAGAAGGGGGTGTCCATAGAAATTTACGAGCCGAATATTATAATGTTTGGAGTAATAAAATCAATTGATATATGATAATATTGAAGGATTTCTCACAATAAATGTATATCTTCATCTTGTTAACAAGTGTTGCTTCGTTAAGTTATTTCCTCAATATTCCTCTCTACCAGATTGGACGAAAAGATTCGGAAAATGCATTTACGAATTGATATTTTAAAAATCCATTTAAAATTTGAGATAAAACATCCGTGAATGGTAGTGTTACGTAACATAGTGTGGTATAACAAAGGATTCGGAATTTCCTGTTTGAAACTTACATATGTCATGTGAAAAACTTTAGATACTATTAAGGCTTAATTTTATAAAAATATAGAAAAAAAAATGCACTTAACATAAGAAATAAGAAACGTTTGTTCTGTGTTGTGTGTTACATAAAAATCATTAAATCATATTGCTATATGATAATAAACTTGAGAACAAAAACTAGAACAAACTTATTGTTAAGGGTATAATTGGACATGAAGCTTTATTTAAATGAAATTCGCTCGTTTATTTATTTTATTTTTTTTTTTTACTTCCCTGTACTTTATCAAACCCAGGTAATCAGAAAAGCTTTAAGATACTGTACGTTTCATTAAAACCCTCCCCGCAAACTTACTTGCATCTCCGATCAACCGTAAGTACCCCCTACGGTGGCTCAGGGGTAAAGCGGGAGGTTGTGGGCTCGAACTCTGACTAGGTCATACATAGGACTTTAAAAATTTGAGAAATTGCTTCCTCGCTGGCGTTTGACATTTGGAGAACAAAGTATCGACTGATTTATCCGGTGTCAGAATAATGGACTAGGAGAGTGATAAGCTTGTCTGTGGCATACTGACTATGTAAGCTAACACATTACCCTAAAAGTTAATTTGTTTAAGTTTATTCTGTACTGACAAAGAAAAATGTACAATATTCAAAAAAACAGTGAGATATTGTGATAAATTATGAGTATAATATACATGTATATTGTTACATCTTTAAAACATTTACACCTGCCTCTTACACTCCGAGACTGACACACACACACACACACACACACACACACACACACACACACACACGTGCGCACACACATAAACACACGCGCCCGGAAGTTTTTATTTTTAAAAATTCATTATGTCGATATGCGTAACACTTTACAAGAGTTCTAGTCAATTATTTCCTTGTTTATCAACTTATTATAATTTAAAAGAAAAAAAAAAAAAAAAAAAGCTGTATTTTATTTTAACATGTAATCAAGGAAATTTATTAATCCACAGGAGGCAATCGACAAACTACTACACGTTCTAAATAATTTAATTTTCCGATAGATCTTTAGATGCAATAAATAAGAATATATCATTTTACAATCAATAACTTTTCTGTACCATTTAAGTTCACTGAGTACAGTTATACAAACGATGTGTATAAAAAGAGTTGAGACAGTTGAGTAATGGTGTTTAACATCTTAGTCAATGATATTGCACTTATATCGAGACGTCGCCAGCTATAGTCGAAAGTGCAGAAATTATGCCTGTGCGTTGAGCTGATGGCATTGGCATGTGATACTTTTGAATTTTTATGAAATAATACATTCAAAAGTAGCGCATTACAGCATTATACAGCAGATTCTTTATCGTGCCACGCCTACCGTTACACGGGGCCTCGTTTAATTTAAGTTCCCATCCGAAAGAACCGTGACTTTCATTTTGTAATGCGAAGTGCTTGGCAAAAGAACAGTCACTACCCACTTTCAAGTCTTGGGTCAGACCCGGTCGGAGTCGGAACCCACGACCTCCCACTTGCGGAATGAGCACTCTACCAACTGGTGTATAAAAAGAAACAATCGTTCAACTTGTTGTCGCTTGTCTTCATAGCAAACGTTATATTATGTATGCACTGATGATTTGACAAACGTATAAAATGGTCGTTAGTATTGTTTAAATCACTTCCTGACACGGAGTTTCTGGTAAGTGATAAGTTTCAAAAATTACAATAAGTAAGTCAGTTTTGAATGCGTTTAAGTTATACCAACCGCTTTACTAGACTAGTTTATCACAATCGACAAAAATCTGGATGAATTTTACTGGGTTGTACTCGTGAAATATGTTAAGGGTGCAATGAAATCACCCTTAGGTTTAAATAACGATTGTTATATTCCACGGTCAAAATTAGAAAGCAATTAAACAAATACATATTCAAATGCATATTCGATAAAAAAAAAAAAAAGCAGATTTTAGTAAGGGAATCTTAAGTAGATTTTGACAAAGAAATACCATATTCCAAAAATATCATAAAATTAAAAATTTCGAAGATTTTTTAAAATGACTACAAGATTATGTTTTTCTATCTTGGTGATGCAAATGAAAAAGAGAATCTAGTGGATTTAAAAGTTAAAATAAGGCTTGACATAAGATGTATAAGGATTTCTCTCTTTTTGATCCCTACTTTTATACCATTAATACATCTATATACAAAATAATCAAGGTGGACTTCTTTTTGTGGCAATAAGACCCTTTCATCAATTAAATTCTATGTAAATTTTTTACCAATCAATCACAAAAGTGTTCAAAATTGCATGATTTCGTCTTTTTTTCTATTTTAGTCGAAATTAAAATTTTAGTGGAGGGCACAAAAGTCTTTCCATAATCAAATAAATATACAGAATAAATATATAAATGCAATCTTACCAAGATCTACCCGAACTGGTGCAATTATTGTAGAAGGGTAGACATATCATACATGCCCCTGTGAAGAAATGTGTCACGTGACGAGATGTGATCAGAGGTACTTTTAGTGGGAAAAGACGAGTGAACATTACTTAGAGCTCGTGTAGATAGTTGTTGTAAGTATGTGAAGGGACCGTATATAAAGTATAATATGGAATTTTTATTCAGATTTATACTGGTGACAATATTTTAGTGCTTATTGAATTTATTATCATTAATATTCTTAAAATTTAACCAGGTTATGGTTATGAGCATACATAAACACACGTATAAAGCTGTCCAATTATACACATGCATTTTACCGTATGATGTAAAATTTCTGAAAATACAAAATTACGTAATTAAATCATATACTAGTACCTATATCCTGCGGTCATACAAATTATGGTTTTGGTTATAATTTCTAGAATTACAGTAATTATCAGAAATGAAATATTGCAAAACAACTTGTGCTTCAAAATAACATTTATGCACGCGACCATTACGGTAGCTCAGTAGGTAGAGTGCTCGCTTTGTATGTGGGAGGTCGGGGTTAGAACCCCTCCTGGGTCAAACTAACTGACCGGCATTTAGAAATGAAAGTCGCGGGGTCCTTCGGAAGAAACCTTAAAAACCGATGCCCCGTTTCACGACAGGCGTTGCACGCTAACAAAAACCACCCTACACATTGCCCTAATCGCAATGCAAAGGTCAAAATTTCTGCCACTTAACCTATGGCTGGTGACGTCTCGTTATAAGTCAAATTTTCTTAACACTCAGAAACTGAGAGTATCCTTGTAGCGTATCCATATATATATATATATATATATATATATATATATATATATATATATATATATATATATATATATATATATATATATATATATATATATATATATATATATATATATACACACACAACCCATCCACCCAGACACACTGAAACTGAGCGTATCCTTGTAGCGTATCCATATATATACAACCCATCCACACAAACACACAGAAACTGAGCATATCTTTGTAGCGTACTCATATTTTTACAACCCATCCGCACAAACACACAGAAACTGAGCGTATGTTTGTAGCTTATCAATATATATACAACCCATCCACACAAACACACAGAAACCATGCGTATCTTTGTAGCGTATCCATATGTATACAACCCATCCACACAAACACACAGAAACTGAGCGTATGTTTGTAGCTTATCAATATATATACAACTCATCCACACAAACACACAGAAACTATGCGTATGTTTGTAGCTTATCAATATATATACAACCCATCCACACAAACACACAGAAACTGAGCGTATCATTGTAGCGTATCCATATATATACAACCCATCCACACAAACACACAGAAACTGAGCGTATCATTGTAGCGTATCCATATGTATACAACCCATCCACACAAACACACAGAAACTATGCGTATGTTTGTAGCGTATCCATATGTATACAACCCATCCACACAAACACACAGAAACTATGCGTATGTTTGTAGCTTATCAATATATATACAACCCATCCACACAAACACACAGAAACTGAGCGTATCATTGTAGCGTATCCATATATATACAACCCATCCACACAAACACACAGAAACTGAGCGTATCATTGTAGCGTATCCATATGTATACAACCCATCCACACAAACACACAGAAACCATGCGTATCTTTGTAGCGTATCCATATGTATACAACCCATCCACACAAACACACAGAAACTGAGCGTATGTTTGTAGCTTATCAATATATATACAACTCATCCACACAAACACACAGAAACTATGCGTATGTTTGTAGCTTATCAATATATATACAACCCATCCACACAAACACACAGAAACTGAGCGTATCATTGTAGCGTATCCATATATATACAACCCATCCACACAAACACACAGAAACTGAGCGTATCATTGTAGCGTATCCATATGTATACAACCCATCCACACAAACACACAGAAACTATGCGTATGTTTGTAGCGTATCCATATGTATACAACCCATCCACACAAACACACAGAAACTATGCGTATGTTTGTAGCGTATCCATATGTATACAACCCATCCACACAAACACACAGAAGCTGGGTGTATCTTTGTAGCTTATCAATATATATACAACCCATCAACACAAACACACAGAAACTGAGCGTATCATTGTTGCGTATCCATATATATACAACCCATCCACACAAACACACAGAAACTATGCGTATGTTTGTAGCTTATCAATATATATACAACCCATCAACACAAACACACAGAAACTATGCGTATGTTTGTAGCTTATCAATATATATACAACCCATCAACACAAACACACAGAAACTGAGCGTATCATTGTAGCGTATCCATATATATACAACCCATCGACACAAACACACAGAAACTGAGCGTATCCTTGGAGTGTATCCATATATATATAACCCATCCACACAAACACACAGAAACTGGGTGTTTCCCTGGATTGTATCCATATATATACAACCCATCAACACAAACACACAGAAACTGAGCGTATCCTTGGATTGTATCCATATATATATAACCCAATCAACACAAACACACAGAAACTGAGCGTATCCTTGGATTGTATCCATATATATATAACCCATCCACACAAACACACAGAAACTGAGCGTATCCTTGGATTGTATCCATATATATATATAACCCATCCACACAAACACACAGAAACTGAGCGTATCCTTGGATTGTATCCATATATATATATAATCCATCCACACAAACACACAGAAACTGAGCGTATCCTTGGATTGTATCCATATATATATATAACCCATCCACACAAACACACAGAAACTGAGCGTATCCTTGGATTGTATCCATATATATACAACCCATCAACACAAACACACAGAAACTGAGCGTATCCTTGGATTGTATCCACATATATATAACCCATCCACACAAACACACAGAAACTGAGCGTATCCTTGGAGTGTATCCATATATATATAACCCATCCACACAAACACACAGAAACTGAGTGTTTCCCTGGATTGTATCCATATATATACAACCCATCAACACAAACACACAGAAACTGAGCGTATCCTTGGATTGTATCCATATATATATAACCCAATCAACACAAACACACAGAAACTGAGCGTATCCTTGGATTGTATCCATATATATATAACCCATCCACACAAACACACAGAAACTGAGCGTATCCTTGGATTGTATCCATATATATATATAACCCATCCACACAAACACACAGAAACTGAGCGTATCCTTGGATTGTATCCATATATATATATAACCCATCCACACAAACACACAGAAACTGAGCGTATCCTTGTAGCGTATCATTATATATACAACCCATCCACACAAACACACAGAAACTGAGCGTATCCTTGTAGCGTATCCATATATATACAACCCATCGACACAAACACACAGAAACTGAGCGTATCCTTGGATTGTATCCATATATATATAACCCATCCACACAAACACACAGAAACTGAGCGTATCCTTGGATTGTATCCATATATATATATAACCCATCCACACAAACACACAGAAACTGAGCGTATCCTTGGATTGTATCCATATATATACAACCCATCAACACAAACACACAGAAACTGAGCGTATCCTTGGATTGTATCCATATATATATAACCCATCCACACAAACACACAGAAACTGAGCGTATCCTTGGAGTGTATCCATATATATATAACCCATCCACACAAACACACAGAAACTGAGCGTATCCTTGGAGTGTATCCATATATATATATAACCCATCCACACAAACACACAGAAACTGGGTGTATCCTTGTAGCGTATCATTATATATAGAACCCATCCACACAAACACACAGAAACTGAGCGTATCCTTGTAGCGTATCCATATATATATAACCCATCCACACAAACACACAGAAACTGAGTGTATCCCTGGATTGTATCCATATATATACAACCCATCAACACAAACAAAAACTTTCGCAATGCATATTTTCACTGTGACATACAATATATTTCCAAAAACTATAGTGGTATATATTATTTTCTTAACTGAGAGGAAATTTTGAAAAATATTGTTGTAAATTGATCTACATCCCCTAAAACAATTAAAAAATATGGATTTATCCAGTTTTTAACCTAATATTTTGCCCTCTGTGGCCAAGTATGCTTAAACACGCTCTTAATTGGCCCCGCCTAGTTACGAATCAACTCAGACAGATCCTTGGCCGACCATGTTTTTCGATTAATTTGACGAGAGTCAGTGGAAGTCTCTGTTAACCCTATTTTATCCACAATCTAAGAACTGACCACCTCGATAAACATTGTGCATTATTGGAAACCATTGCCAACAACTTCAAAACAACTGGATTTAAATAGATATCTATTGTTTTGGAGATTTTATTTTTCAAGAAGATAACAGAAAACACGCTATAATAATATACGTTTTTTTAATGTCTGCAAAATTAATAAGTATAAAATTAAAATATGAATTGACAACCACCTTATTGTAAATACTTGTATAATTAGTTTTGATTAAATTAAATTTGTTTAATTGAAACTGAAACTTGAGTCTTCTTACACATTTAAAAATGCTATTATTGTAACCATTAGAACCTTCTTTATTGTTTTTTTTTCCAGATAAATATATTATTTTAATTAAAGTATCTTCTTTTCCTTTTTACAAGGAAGGGCCTTAGTTGGATAGTAAGCATTGTAGAAAGTTGATTGTAGTGTTCGACAAAATCGCCTCTTTACCTTATACATTCAACGAAGCGCTGTTGATTTTTATAAATTTTGTTAGTATATATGATTGACTTTGATTTAGTAAAAAAAAACCCAATATTTAATGTTATTTGTGTCATTATATATATATTGAATATATATATATATATATATATATATATATATATATATATATATATATATATATATATATATATATATATATATAATGATGAGCACAGCATTTGCTTTATGATAAAATGCATAAGGCTATAACATCTTTGGTGGGCAAAACGAGAATGATTCCTCTACAAATGTATGATTTTGTATAAATCGTTGTGATATTATTCCCAGATAAAATAACGGTGATGTGCTGGTAGTCGGTGCAGATGTGTTTAAATAGGAAAGATATAATGACAAATCAGGTAAACATAAATACGAATAAAATCACAACAATCATACATAAATATATTCATTTGCCGTATGAAATTCCAATTTCTCCAAGCTTGAAAACTTTGCATTCATGTAAACCATATATCACAAAAACCAAGTGACTACGTGTATGAATACATATAAAATGCAATATACAATATCATGGGTAATCAAACACGGCTGGCACGGCTAAGAAGTGTATTTACGAGAACGAACCATTAACATAATGTGTTTTTTTTTTTTTTTTTGAGAATATAAGATGTAAAAGAAATAATGATAAAACTTGAATACCAACAAAATAAATGTGTTGTTATTTGTGGACTATATTTCGGCCGGAAATCACGTTCTCGGTCTAAATTTCGATATGGCTGTTGCGTCTACTGGACTCCTCCTGACGTGTATGTGTTATAGATAATTTTTAAGTCTTCAATCAATGGATTTTTAAAAAAAATATTGAACGAAAACATAACAATTGAAGTGTTTTAAAATGATGTTCATTGTCAATATGAATGCAAAGACTTTGCAAGCAAACTGAATAGCGCGCGTTATATAACTTCAGTTTTAGCCACAGACTTCAAACATTTTTTTCAGATTTATTTTCTTGTTTTATATTTAAAACTTATTCTAGGGTAAAGGAGCCTTTAATGCCGTGATATGACCTCATAGGAGCTTAGTTTACCGGTATTGGGTGATGCTACTCACATCTGCAGTAGAATTCATATGATTTAATGCATGCAGGATAAAACAAAACTGAAAGTTAGACAAGCTCAATTTTCGAATATATTGTTTAGAAGCGTACAATAAATATTTATTGTTAATATTTGAAACTCACACATTACTACGTATTAGTTTGAACAATCTATTATATATATATATATATATATATATATATATATATATATATATATATATATATATATATATATATATATGTATGTATATGTTTATGTCATACACTGGTTTTGAATTTCTATTAAAATAATGCATTCAAAATAAGCATATGACATTTATATTTATCTTCTTATATCAATATTTTCAAAAGGGCTTGGGTTTTCCCATTTCGACCTCAAGTTTTGATCTTGACAATAGTGTTATCGAGAATGATCTGTTAGGTACATAATATGCAGATTAAATACGTCCTTCTCACATTGTTTCCTTATTTAAAACGTGGGATTTAAATATTAAGTTTAAAAAGTTCAAAGATCAAAAAGTATGGAAATAATTTGAATTTGTTTACGTTGCTACATATGACCTCAACGTGTTGGTGCGTTAAATATTTGCACGTGAGTAATGAATGAATTTCACTTCGTTGAAGGATTTGGGGTATTAAGCATACGATTTTTATTAAATGTGAAAAATTGATTTAGTTGGACAAACTGAAATAGTTAACATAGATCAAGAAAAGTAGAATAATGGTGACAAGAGCCTAACAGACACATTGTTAAAGGCACGGTAACATTGTTGTACTTTATGTATCACTGTGTTTATTATCAATTTCGGATGACGTCTACTCTACAAGTAGTGCATTTTTATACCCTATGAAACAGGATATAGCGTAGATTTACAGGTATGTCCGAGATTTAATTAAAAATAATTTAACAATTTTAATTAATATTTTAATTTTATTATAAAGACAACAAAATTCAAGTTTCTATCTTCTGTTTTTTCCCATAACATTTAAATTTAAATACTATAAATAGATTTATTGTCATCAACGGGTTTTCCCATGTAATAAACATGTCTTGTTTTAACAACCCTAAAAGGGTATCCCCCTTTTAAAATCCTGATGTTTTTTTATCTTAATTAATGGAATTTTTTTTTTTTCAAAATGGAAGAAATAAAAAAGCATGTATTTTAAAAAAGACTAACGCAACTAAAACACTAAAAAAAAATTTTAAAAAATGAAATAAGCATGCAAAAAGGAAGTTCGTTGATAACGTCCATGTACAAGACAAATGGTTCCAGTTTTGTGAGGCCCCAACCGCCAAACAAAGGTCTATATTATTGGATTCCAATAATTATGGACCAAACTTATGATATGTTTTTTTTTTTTATTGAGTGCGACCGATGTTTAGATGAAAAATCACACTCAAGGTTTCAAATATTTAAACATCGTGAGTGTTTACAAGTATGATTTTCAATTTTGACACATGAAATGTTAAAAGAAAATATGTCATTGTCTCATAATTTCCAAAAACTTGTCGAGGTCGCTAAATCCAAGGCCAAGAGGCTCATGTAGTTTTGTTTAGTTATTATTATTATTATTATTATTAAATAACGCAATCTGGGATTTTGCTTTATATTTATCAATATTCTATAATACATGTACTACTTATTCACATAAATGTAATAAAAAACTGTTGAATTGATTTATGTTTTCATAACAATGCTGAGTGATTTACAAGTAAAAAGGAAGTAGGAAACTTCATTATTTTCTTAATACATTGTTTAATACACTACTCATTGTTCCGATTTCTTTTCGGGAGCACTAGAACATTATTATGACTATGTAGGTAGTGGTATTCCATACCAACTGGTATTCCAGTTGGAAAGTATTGATTTTATTTATATCTAGGTTAAGTTTATTGTATACAAATTTGAATTTTTGGGTATCTATGATTTAAAAAAAAACCCCAGATTTTGCTGCTAAGGACTCATTTTTCACTTCCAGAAAAAAGTAACAAACGAACATTTACACCTTAATGTTTTGTGCACACACACTAAGCGAAAAGGTCAAAGTTTCACAGTAATTCTATAAACATAAAATCTCGGGATAATAAAAACAACTGTCATGTGCTGATTTTGAATGCATTATTTTAATAGAAATCCAAAATCAGCACATGACACAACTATGAAATGCCAAATATCTACAGAGAAAGCCTTCATGCCATGATACGCAGTTTTCCACTGACAATGGATTTATGCAATATTTGTTCATGATAAGAACAAAATTGTTTCAGCAGCAAGTATACAAAACCAAAAAAGTCAAAGAATTTAGAAACAGTAGTTGAAGGGGTGGTCGCAAAACATTGAATCAAGTCACGATGCTAAGAATTAGCAAACTTGAATGTCCAAGTTATCATTTAGTGCAAGCGTCTAAAAATTTCGATGTTGTTCTGGATAAGACATATAAACATGAAGACCACAGAAAATGTCGCGTAAAACTTGCTTTTCAAAAAAAAAAATGAAAATATGAGGGGAAAAAAATCAAATTTTTAAAACTAAGAGGTGCTTGTAAAAGACAAATCTCAAAAAAGATGCAGCAATAAGCAAGGTATTCAAATTTTATTGTAAAAGTTAAAAAAGTTTGCTAATAGTATATGGCAAAAAGCAAGGCAAGAACATTAAAAACAAACCAAAACTGAAAAAAAGAATTTCAAGCTTCTTTTACTTGTAAAACAATTCCAAATATCCAAAAAAAAAAAAAAAAAAAACGTAAACAAAAACAATAAATGAGAAAATTGTTCTCGGAAAAATGAAAAATAATTATTCAAGCTATACAAAATCCACGTTAATCAACGAATGAATTGAACACGCAAAGTTTTAGAGAGACTGAGAGAGAGAGAGAGAGAGAGAGAGAGAGAGAGAGAGAGAGAGAGAGAGAGAGGCAAAAACTTTACTTTTATTTTTCCATCAATAGAGATTTTTTCTGGAAGAGTGCTAGAGAAAATCATGGAGGTAACTGACAGTGATATTTCATGGAACACACCCAGTGACCCAAAAGAACAATTGTCAACCCAGCTTTCACAAAGTTCGGGATACCAAACATTAGAGGATGGTGACGTTTTAATGGAAACTGACGAAACAACTGAAACCAGTGACTCACAAGTGAGTTAAGATTGTTTTGAGAGTAAAATGAAACAAGCAGATAGTCTACTCCTAGTCCAAGAGATCTGACGTCGATTTTATTTTACTTTTCGACTGTTTTACAATCGACGATGTCGATTTTACAAAAGTCGAAAAGTAAAATAAAATCGACGTCAGATCTTTCGGACTAGTCCACTCCCATCTCTTCATGCTCATACGTTCTTCGATGTTACTTGTGTATTTTGATATTGTCAATAAATATTTTTTATTCACTGATCAAGCTAGTTGCAAATCTGAAATTTAAATATTTTAATTTGATGATTTTTACGATTTCATTGATTAAAAGGCTAAATTGCTTTTGGTTCACTTCTCAATAAACGTTTTTAAGCCACGCCTACTTACGTGTCAAATGGTTTGTGCCAGTATACGTATCGAATATTCAATGAGCGGTATTTTTGCTTTCAGATTGTTTTGAAGATTTCAAAACAAAATTTGCATAGAATTTTTCTCCTTTTTAATTAAGATATCTCTAAAATTTAATTTTGCATCAAAACCAGTTTTAATTGCGTCGTGTGATTATATTGTGTGAAAAAAAAATCTTTTAATCTATAATCCATATACTAGTACCTAAACAGAAGATAAAAAAAACAATTTTTAAATTAATGACATTTAAAATTAAAGTATGCAATTTTATATACCATTTTTAAATTTAGTCATAGAATACATTCAAAAAAGGTATAAAAATTAACTGATTACAATCTAAATTCATGTCTTATATAGGTGTATTTAAAACACCATTTATGAATTTGTGATGGGATTTTTAAAAAACTGCATTTTGAGAGAGTGTTAAGAATTTTTTTCATTTTTGGAACATTTTTGAATAAAGATGTGTCAGCTGTAGTTCAAGATACACCATACTTAATCTTACTTCTTAATATTAAATACATAACCAAGAAAGTTTGTCGTAACAGAATAATGGGGTAAAAATAAATTATACATTAAAGTGTGTGTGTGTGTGTGTGTGTGTGTGTGTGTGTGTGTGGTATCAACAGTAGTTTTAGAGTTTCCCGACAAATTCTTTGTTATTTTGATACAGCTTCCTTTATATTTGTCAGCTCTGTTTATCGATTACTGTAATTTTATTTCAGATGTCTACGCCAGAAGAAAATCTTGAAGAGGTAGTGTCCATATCGAGTGAAAACGTTGTACAAAAGCTAAAATCTTTACTAAACTTAAAGTAAGTTGTTACAAATTTTAGAACTAAATTTGCTATACGTGCCATGATAAGCAGTATATATTTATTAGCTTAGCCTCAGATGAGCTATTGCTATCCATCTTCTTCTGTCGTGGGTCGTGAGTTGACTTAAAGCTGCATTAAGTTGTTCAATTTTCTGTTTTTTTTTTTTTTTTTTTTTTCTAAAAATTTTTTTTTTTTAAATATATATATATATATATATATATATATATATATATATATATATATATATATATATATATATATATATATATATCTTCTAACCACGATCCGTGACATTCATTTTCTAAAATTTCATTTCTTTTAGCTGTAAATAAACGGAATCCTCTGACCGGTTGGTCAGTGTTTTACGATAGTAATTATGAGCTTTGAGCCTGCGCACGGATGTACGGAAAACCCATGAATCGAAGGTGAAACATGACAAATTGCATTAATTGTCCTTCATTAATATCCAGATGTATTTGAAATGGTGTTATGTATCCCTTACTAAGTCACCAATGATAAATTCAACGAAGTTCTGTGTTTAATTTATCGTATTTCACCGTTTTGAAAGTTGTGTTTAAATGACCCGGGTTTTGATGACGTAACCATGTTCTAATATTAGATCCCAAATGCTGCATCTCGCTGGGTAAATACTGTAATTTCTGTATTTATTCGAGCTTTTATCGTTGAACCGAATGTAACGTTGTTCATTAGGAACATCATAATTAGATTAGCACCGTTTTAATTTTTTCTTTGGAAAACTTAATGCAGCTTTAAAAAATTTAAATCTTCTCCTCCAAAACCACTGGGCCAAATTTAATGAAACTTGGGAGCCATCATACATGGGTAACGGTCTTTCAGATTTGCATAAATTAAGGAGTTATGTCCCTATGGGGCCCAAAAGGGGGAAGTAGTGAAAGACTTTAAAAATCTTCTCTGAATGTACAAGAGGTATACCTTAGTTATTTCATATATAATATTCTTAGGTTATCTAGTTTCAGATTCGCACGAATGGTATCCATGGAGCTAAAAATTATTGGGATATGACAATAGTATGTGTTGACGTGACGATCATTTTGATATTTAATTCAAGGTCATTCATTCAAAGGTCAAGGTCATAACTGCATAAACGAAATCAAATTGCTAATTTTCTTGGAAACCATTAACTTTTTGCATAGGCATAGATAAAAGAATATTGTAGGTATTGGCATCATGATCATTTTGATATAAGGTTCAAGATCATATGTTCAAACGTTAACGTCATTGCTGCATAAAGAGACCAGTTGCTAATTATCTTGAAAACTATTAACTATTTGTATAGGCAAGTAAAGAGTATTGTAGAAGGGCGTAGTTGCATAAGAATACTTGAATTGCTAATTATCTTGAAAACTGTTACTTTTTGTATAGGCATGTTTATAAGAATTTTGTAGTTATTGATATGAAAATCTTTTTGATATATGGTACTACATGCATATTAGGTACCTATAAATGAAATCCAACTAGATACTCCTGATTAAGTGTTGTGACAGTTCTTACTGGAGAAAACTTGGAAAGTTTCTGTACTTAATATATTGCAATTGGCTGTTGCACTTCGCAAACAATGTTTGACATATCCTCAGTTAAGTTTGAAGGCCCATGAACTTCTTGTTTATGATGCACTCTCTTCTGATTTTCAAGCACGTTTTACACTTTTTCAGGGAAGAAGATCGTATAACTCACATAAATGGCACTGCAATAGAAAATTTCACAAATATAATTGAGCTGTTAAGGGACGACAGTGGTGAATTAATCGTGGTAGGTATACAAATATATAAATAAAAAGATATTGAAAATAACCAATAGATCAGAACTATAATTAATACTGTGAACTTGGTGGCAAAATGATCTAAACCGTCCACTTATGGCTCTCATCGCATCCCGCCAGACCAAATATTCAGAACTCGGCTTGAGATTTTCCTATCTGGTAGCACAATTAGTGACAGATTCTATCGATCAATTGGATTATTGACGCGACCACGATATAACAAAATACTAGTAATGTAATACATAAACAAAAATATAACTATGTAATTCTAGCCATTAACGCCAAAATGCAATTTACATTTAAAATTGTCCATATAAAGTCATAACACATCAAAAAGTCATTGATCAAATCAATTTCCCTGCCAAGTATTATAATTTAATGAATCTATATTATGAAGGAGTAAAGAAATTAACATATAAAGTGAAAAACTTGCTTTCTGAAAAAAACTTTCATTAACTTACATTGTTTACTTTCATTTTAGCAGTGGTGTGTGTCTATTTTATTTTAAAAATAGTTTTAATCATTCTAACATTTTTTGATATTATCTACAGAAAATTAGAGTAGATGGTGATCTAGATATTGAAGCTGATAATGACAAAATAGAATTTTTAGAAGTTATGTTAACCTACCATAAATGTGAGTAGATAATTTATTATTACTTAATTTAGGTCAAATTTTTTTTCTATTTGCTCCTGAAATTTGTGGTCAAATTGTGAGTGAACAACTTGGTTTTTTTTTATTTATTTATTTGTTTGTTTGTTTATAATTTATTTATTTATTTTGTTTTATTTTATTTTATTTTTTTAATTATCAGATATATTGCCAATACAAATTTTTTGTTGAACATTTTTCGGTTGTACATTTTATTTTAATACTAATTCAAAACTAAAGGCTTCTGTTAAATGCATGTTATTAACCAGTGTTCCATATTCATTTTTTATAATTTTCAACCCCAAAATCAGAAACTACATGTATGTGACTGAGATATATAATGAGATTCAATGCAAAATGATTTGCAAAATTAAACATAAACTATATAATATAAATAACAATAAGGAAAATCTTAAAAAGTTACAATTTTCAATCTCATTTAAACAGTTTATCACTGTTGTACAATGTCTTTGTTGTGAGTCGATATAATTTACCACATTTAAATTCAGGTGACTCATTACCTTCAATTATACTACACAAATTAACGTACAAAAAGCCTTTGGTGTTTGACATAAACTTCGAGGAAACTAAAAATGACAGTGTATGTTACATAAGAAGTGTTGAACAAACCGGAAAATTCCTAACATGTAGAAACGGAAAGCTTACCTTGTCTCCAATTGAGAGTTTAACAGATGTTTCTCGTAAGTAGGAGAGAGAGAGAGTGGGCAGGAGAGAGAGAAAGAGCGAGAGAGAGAGAGAGAGAGAGAGAGAGAGAGAGAGAGAGAGAGAGAGAGAGTATGTGTGTGTGTGTTTAATCAAACTGTATTTGATTTGCCAATCAATCACTTTAATGTTTTCTTTCGTGTAGATTTGGAAGTTTTGTTGCTTTAAACCTGCAACTGAAAATATCAAAAGCGAAAAATAATGATAATAAAAAAAGAAAGAAAAAAAAACAACATCTACCACGATTTCATATCGTTGAAGCTGTTTTTCCAAAGTTTAGGGGGTTTAGTTGGTTCACTGTCGAAACTCATTGTTTGAATTATATTGTTTTTTAAACATCAAAACTGTGATAATTTATTTATGTATATTTTTCTTTTTACCTTTGCTTTAAGATCAATTCAAGTTATACAAATTCACAGCTAAACAAGTTGTCCATGGAAAAGACTCACGGATACAACTACGATGGTTTGAATCTTTATCGGAGCAGAAATTTATAACTGCAAATTATCGTCATGATGTCAGATTGGAGGTTTGTAATATATGTTGAATAAAACAATTGTAACCGTGCATGAACATACTGCTGTTTTTAGAGTTATAAACAAAATATGTCAGAACCCGTTTTGGCTTACAAACAGTTCAGTCACCCATTAGTTTTCTGAAACATGGTGTATAACTCTAAAACCAGTGTATCTTTTTGGACATAAAAACTTGGTAATTATGGTAAAAATGAGTAAATTGTTTTGGACGAATATTCTGCAATTCCATATGAATGTTTGTCTTTGACAATGCATGATCACCACAAAAAAAAAAATATAAATATATATATATATATGAACTTGCGACTAAACAAAAGTTAAGATTGAAGTAAGATGAATCAACAATTTATTCAACTATTTGTCACTCCGAGACAATATTCCATATTAAATGAAATGGTTGATTTAAACACAAATTTATTTGATGCTTGAGTTTCCATTTGTACAAGTATTCATGATCTGCTATGTTGTGTGCACCTATGGCTTTTAGCATGCTAGTACACTCATTTGTTATGATGCAAATAAAAATCTTGAATCACTCAGTCTATTATACTGGTATCAAGACAATCAGCAGTGACACAAGACAGGATAAAAATTTATCGTCCACCAAGATTAAAACCAGGTCATCTCGGTCCGTTCAAAATAAAAAAAGTGTAGGATTGAGTAAAAAAAAAAACCCAGATGATTGAAAAATGATTTTGCCATATGTAATTATTATTCTATTTCGAGTTTTCATGTATTTGTGTGATGTTTGCAATGAAATTCCAAAAATGTCACATTTTTTTTTCTATCTGTTATTATTGGCAGAATTTCCCTACGTCATCTGTTCAGTTCAACCCTAACAAACCAGACAGACGTTTCTTTAAGCTGCTAAAATCGAAGAAAGGATACCTTTTTCTTGAGTCTGTGGTAAATCCTGGTAAGTGTCATTGTCATAGAAACCCATTACATTTCTAAGAATAATCCTCTTATTTACATATAGGGACATTGCAATTTTTCAATGTCGCATTATGTTGCTTGACAAAGCACAGTTTAAAAAAATGACAAAGTTATGACTAAAAACCGCAAGGCTTCATGAAGCCAGTGGATTAAAAACTAACTTGACATGACTCTTCTACAACAGCAACATTGGTTTACTTGAATCACATATTTAGAACATCATCCAGTAAAATACACAGGGATCTGGGTGTAAATTATGTTTTGTTACACAAATCCCACTGTTGCAATTCTATCACACTTTGCCGGGTTTCCGAGCAGTAACTTTTGTAATCTTTGGTCAATGCAGATTTTGATAAAAAACAAAAGGCCCATGGGCCTTAACGCTCACCTAAGTAAATGTCCAAAATTGTTTGCAAAGTGCAATAGACAATATATTAAGTACAGAAACTTTCCAAGTTTTCTCAAGTTAAGAACTGTGACCATACTTAATTAGATATATACATTTACATTTCAATTTTAAGTGTGAATATGCATGTAGTAACTGCAGCACAATGAATAATTTCCAAATCAATAACCCTCTCAGTATACTTATACAGCTATGTCCTTGACCTTTAAACCTATGACATTGAACCATATATCAAAATGATTGTCATATCAACACCTATAATATTCTTATACACATGCCTATACAAAAAATTTATTTTCAAGATAATAGTTCTCTTATGCAGCTATGAGCTTGACCTTTAAACATATGACCTTGAACCATATATTAATATAATCGCCATGTCAATACCTACAATATTCTAATATACATGCCTATATGAAAAGTCAATAGTTTTCAAGATAATTAACAATAAACATTTTCTTATCCTGCTATGACCTTGACCTTTGAATGTATGACTTTGCCATTTCCCCATTTTGAGCCCCATAGCTACCGTTTGTGCAAATCTAAAACTAGACAACCTAAGAATGTTATAAATGAAATAAATAAGGTATACCTCTTGTACATTCAGAGAAGAAGATTTTTAATTTTTTTCACTATTTGCCCCCTTATTGGGCCCCATGGCAACATAACTTCTTCATTTGTGCAAATCTGAAAGGACTTCACCCAGGCATGATGGTAGCCTAATTTCATCACATTTGGCTCAGTGGTTTTGGAGGAGAAGATTAAAACGTTAAAAGTTTACACACGACACACTACAGACGATGCACGACAGATGACGGACGAAGATGGACAGCAATAGCTTATCTGAGCTTTCAGCTCAGGTGGGCTAAAAAAAAACCCTGATATATCTTTTATATTGATTATTATGTAACTTTGATAGTTTGAAATCATTTACACTATTAATAGTTTTATCTCTCGGTGGAATATTACATGCCTGCAATGCTCTTGTAAGCAATTTAAACTTTCAACTTAAAATCCATTTTACAAGGAAACCTTGTTATAATACCCTCAATAACATTGCAACCTCTCATTAAAACAGTATGTCATATGCAAAATTTCGAGGTTTTTCCTCAAAACATTCAGAATTTTTATCATATGCAAAGTTTTGCATATGACAGTTTTTTTAAGTCTGAATTTCTTTTCTTTTTTTTTTTTTTTTCATTTTTTTATATTACCGGTAGTTTTTCTTTATTCATCTGCCAAAACCCTTTTCATAATGTCAAAATCCGACTTTAAAAATGGTGGGAATAAACCTATTACTGATTATACCAGGTATACTATTCTAAAAGCTTACCATGAATATTTTATTAATTCTAATTAAATTCATTGATCTATTTTTAGGTGCATATTTGTGTTGTATTAATGGAAAAATAAAACTTAAAATAAGGCAGAACATAGATACAATGGAAGATGCTGATTGCTCCGCATTATCACATGAGAATGAGAGTTTTTATCTTGGAAATTAATACCCTTTTATGTGAAAAGTGTTCAGTATTTGTTTGTGCATTGTAATTTTTCTAATGTATTAGTATTTAGTTTTGAAATGAATCAGTTAGCATTAATAGGAATTTAAAAAACCAAGCAATTGCAGATACCAGCCAACCGGAATGTGTCTTCACAATTGATGTTAGTTTGAAAGCTCGGGGAAATAAATTGTTGTAAATATATCATGTGATGTTTGTTTCTCCCAAAGAAATATTATAAATTTATAAAACAACTCACCATAAAAATTTAGTAACATAATTTTAATTTGTTTATTTTATCCTTTTTCTCAAATTTATTGTTTTGAGGCTTGTTTACATTGGCTAATACCAAGTAAATTGAACATTGATTCTTTGCCATCATTTGTGTAATTAAAATTTGTTGTTATATAAGAATGGAATGAAGTAATAAAGTGTTTCACTCTAGTCAAGATTCTTTCACTTATATCAAGATGTTGAGTCTTGGGATAGTGGAGGAAACTGGAGTGCCCAGAGAAAAACACTGACCTCTGGCAAGCGAACTGACAAACTTTCTCACACTATAATTGAAACCTAGGCAGTGAGAGGTACTGCAATCCTGTAGGCTTTGCACCTTAGACCACTTGGCCATAGAAGCTCTGAAATTATAAATGGATTTGGTAAAAATTATAAAGAAACAAGAGGGCCATGAAGGCCCTGGACCTCACCTGAAAATGATGTACACTCAGGCTTGGTTTTGGCAAACTAGAGCTTTTCTATAATTTACCTAGTGACCTATTTATTGACCTAACATGAACCCGTAAACAACCTTAAGCTAGCTTTTGTCAAGAGGATAATTCCTGAGCAAGTTTGATGAAGATTGGGCTAAAATTTGGGCTTCAAGAGGTGTTAACAAGATTTTTCTATAATTTGACCTAGTAACCTATTAATGGACCCAATATGGCCCATATACAAACTTGCACTAGCTTTTCCAAAGGGGGTCATTCTGAGCAAGTTTGATGAATATTGGACTAATATTGGGGCCTCGGCAGTGTTAATGAATATTTCTGTAATTTGACCTAGTGACCTACTTTTTGATGCAACATGGTCCATACACAAACTTCAGCTAGCTTTTGTCAAGAGCATCATTCTGAACAAGTTTGGATGAATACTGGACTTAAATTGGGGCCCTAAAGTGTTAACAAGGTTTTTCTATAAATTGACCTAGTGACCTACTTATTGACCCAACATGGCCCATAGCTAGCTTTTGTCAGAAGGATCATTCTGACCAAGTTTGATCAAGATTGGACAAAAACTGGGGCCTTATAATTGTTAACAAGGTTTTTCTATTATTTGACCTAGTGCCCTACTTATTGACCCAACATGTCCCATATAGGAACCTGAGCTAGCTTTTGTCAAGAGGATCATTCTGAGCAAGTTTGATGAAGACTGGGCTAAAATTGGGGTCTTGGGAGTGTAAACAAGATTTTTCAATAATTTCATCTAGTGACCTACTTATTGACCCAACATGACCCATATACGAACTTGAGCTATCTTTTGTCAAGAAGATCATTCTGACCAAGTTTGATAAAGACTGAACAAAAATTGTTGCCTGTGGAGTGTTAACAATCAAAATTGATGTATGACGGACGACACATGATGGACAACGCACAATGACCCATCACAATAGCTTGAGCACTTTGTGCTCAGGTGAGCTAAAACATTACAGAACTGACTTTAGAACTTTTAAATACTGTGATCATAAAAGAAGTGGCAAAGACATTGAGTTTTTACAAAAGCAATAAGTTAGGAATATTATAAGGTTTTATTCTACAAGTTATCAATTGTTTTAAAACAAATCACCAAATCTAACAAAAACCATTTTCTTCCTTTATTTTTGTAACAATTAATATACATTGTTTGTATAGACTAACTATATAAAAAGCTAGAAGCGTTTTTACTACACTTGCAGTGGAGTTCGCCTGTGTAACACCTAATCAATACCCTTCAACATTTATGCAGATCATTTTGGTAAATCATAAATTTCCTAAATAACTTGATTCTATATATAGTTTATTATTTAAAATGCAACCTGATTGTACAATATTAACATTTGCGTAAGGGGGGTTACATTATAATCTGGCCAACCTAATAGGCTTACACTGGTTTTTGTACATTATTATAATGATGTTACAAAATGAGATTGATAATCACGATTTTTAAAGTCCGTTTGTGGGACATATTTAAGAAATATATTTATTGCTCTAAACAAATGTTGTAGGGGATTACCTGATATGCCGACTACCCCATTATTTGATAAGCAAAACAAATTTCACTGAAATCTTTGCCAAATCTAATAATAAAAACAATAAAAATTGAATGCATGTATAAATTGACCTACCGGTACTCAAAATGAAAACCTGCTGTACTTTGTAACAGACAACACAAAAAATAAAACATTAATAATTATACATAAATATACATTAAACCTACAGTTGTATATCTATCAACTCTGATATAAAGTATTTTATACATGTATGGAAAGTGTGAAGCACAGTGGTTCTATTTGGTAAGACCCAATATAACCTTTATTCTGGTGAATGATATTGCCACAAAGCAGAGATAATTTTTACCTGCAAATATCCCATATTTTTTTCATCAAAATGTAAATACTGTATTTTTTCATAGTTATCAAATCCAAAGTTTATTTTATAACTACCAGTCTTATCAATCAACTTGAAGACAGCAATATTCAACAAAATTGAACAAGCTCATAAGCTGCCTTATTTTTGTGTAAAATTTTCATTTAATTTCAATGAAGCTCTCTCTCTCTCTCTCTCTCTCTCTCTCTCTCTCTCAGCATGTGTCAGTGGCGATATTCATGGAGTTGATCAGTAAAACATGTTTCCAAAATCTAAAACATATAAACAAATGTTAAGAGACGTTAACAAACACTCCAGAATAATACCCTGTTTTAGAAGACGTCTAATGCGACTGTGATCAAATAGAAAAAATAGTTTAGTACAAGCAACACGGGTGATCACATGGTTCACTGGTGAAATCCATGGTTTTTGACAGTGAAAAATAAGTATAAGTAAATCTGAAATAGAATCTGATATAACCACCCAAAATATTAATAGTTTTCAAAGACGAAGAAGTGATTTTATTTTTAATGTTGAGATATAAATTTTGTGTTGTCTGTTTTAAAGTAAAGTTTGATAGTGATGCCCAACAACAAACTATATTTTTTTTATGACCATGGTATGCAGGTCACACATAAAATAAAATTTTATTTACATGATTATTGTATGTATCTAACAAATGCATACTTTGTAAACTGACATATCTAATATTTCTGTTGCATTTTGTATTTGGCCCATTAACTTGAGATCCGGGATATTTCTAAATACAAAACAAACAATTCTTTACAAACAAAAATAAATTTGCGTGGAATTTAAAAAAGCCTGATTATCTACTTTACAATTCACTTATAAATCACATAATTCAAAAGTCAACGCAAAAGGAAGTCTATTCATTTAAAAATAAAACCCACATTTTAAGTAAAATTGCAAAACCCATACACATACAATCAAACCAAGCACCAAAATCTGCCAATGCATTATCTAACAAATATATTTCTTTTGCAAACTACTGATGAAGAATGTCAGAGAACTATTCTAGACAAAAATTACCAATTTAAAACGTCAAAAGGACCATAACTCCAAGAAAAATTGAATAAACTACCGAATTAAGGATATTTATATCTTGGAACACTGTTGATGCTTTGCACCAAGTTTCATCGAAGTGTGATTTTTATTTTTGGAGAATTACTCCTGGCAAGTGGGACAGACCAATGAACAAATAGAACTTTAATCTAAATCCCCTTTCTTTGGAAAGCCTAGAGGTAATGAAAAAAATGCCCATGTGAATTATTGCAAGTCTAAGTGTATGGCAATATAGGCTTGATATTACTTTTAAAAAAAAATTCTTGAAAAAAATCTCAAAAAAAAAAATCAACAATGTATTTGATACACAGAGAAAGTCTCAACATTCACGTATATATTCAGACCAAATCCTATATGGTCACAACTGGAAATTTCCTTCCCTTTTTATCTCTTTTTTTGCTATTCCATCAGAAAAAACTTTAACATATAAAGTTTTAAAAAACTGATTGATATAGCTATATTTTTGTAAATCTTGTTTTTAACGGCTACAAACAAATTTTATTTTGTCTTCTTTTTAATCTGACTACGTAGTACAAAATTTTACCATAGATGTTAGCATTCTCTAAAAGTATATATAATCAACCAACAAATGCACTATGTAATCAATATTATTATTATGCTATTATGATAAAAATTAACAATATAAAATATTTGAAATACATGTAACAGAAGGTAACAAAAATAGAACTATAAAAAAATTGCCTATGTTAGAAAACAAAGAACATGATTTAATGGCTGAATATCACTTAATTTAGATCTGAGAAAAGCTTATACATTATTCTAATCAAAAATAATATTAACTGCATTAAATGTACATATATGTAAATTACCACAACTAAAAAACTGTGTATTCAATACACCTGGGTATAACAACATTGGAATAAAAATTTTCTGTTATCAAATAAAACAATTGAACCACAATTTCCAGAGTCAAATAATTCCTCTAGCATTATTTTTTTTGCTTTTGAAATTATGTACAATAACAAACACTTTAAAATTTCCTGACACATTTATCTCATCCAATCTAAATACACAGGTAACTATAGCAATAATTTTTTTTTATTAAAAAAGGTATTATGGTTACTATGGTAATGGTTTCAATAGAATAAAATCTATAAAGTTACTGTACTTGTTGTGGACAATTATATACTTAGATGTTGGATTTGAAACAATGGTTGCTTGCAGTGGAGAAAAGCATTGTATACAAACTACTGAAATAAAGCAAAGATTTAAAGGAATATGAAAAGACGAGTCAATGTTTGACAAACATTATTGAGTATTTAAGAACATACTCTTAATTCTAAATCATTATACATGCACCTTAAATCCATTAAGAAGATATTTTTTTTTTACACAACTCATGTTATTAGCTAAGTGAAATAACATCTATCTCTCAAATCATTTTCTCTACATCATTAACATTATACATTAAATATAAACTTGATTACCAGAGGTATTCTTTATTCAGATAACGAGTCTGTCTTTATCTAAATGTAACAGCTGCAAAATTATGGCTTGAAACCCAACATCCTGAGTTTCTAAAATTACATTAATTATGGCACTGATTAATCAATCTTATCCTTTTTTTCAAACAAATCACCGCCATTTTACCATATACAATTTGATTCTGCATACTCTCCATGATGTTCAATTAAAAAACGGGATTTACAAGGTTATTTATAAGAGAAAGTGGTGAGTTGTGTCAGATTAAAAAAATTAGTTTGGTATATAGGGTTTATACTTCTGGTCACTCTAAAACTACAATTTAATTCATCCCATCACAAAGAAAAACCATTACAAATGAATCAGGTTAAATAAAATGATACACTGCCAGGTTAAAGGTGAAACAAAAACTCACCTTAAAAGGACATTTTTAATCAATCAAAAATACAACCTAAACCATTCTAAATAACATCAGTTAATAGAAAACTTCAGATGTAAACATTTAATATCTGTCCTTTCTTGTTAGTTGATAAAGACTCCTAACCAGACTTACATAAAACTTGTTTTCAAATACTGAAATATTTATAATGTCTGTTTTCAGATAGTGAAATATCTTATCATTAACTAAAGTCTCTTTTCAAATTCTGAAAAAGCTATGGTGAATATCAGCTTCAAAGTCTGTATTTAGATATTAAAATATCTTTGGCATAAATTCTTTACTCATTAATACAATCAATATCCATCAGCAAGTCATCTCCTTCTAGTTTCATTCCTTTTTCTACAGCAATGTGTTTCACTGTGCCAGCATGTGGAGCATTGACCACCATCTCCATCTTCATTGCACTGATGACCAGTACTGGTTGACCTTTCTCTACTTTATCACCTTCTTTTACTTTAATGTCCACAACTGACCCTGGCATTGGTGCTCCAACTGATCCTCTAACACCTTTCAACGCTTTAGGATGGAAATGCATCTCCTACAAGCAAAATGCAAATGTTATGATTAATTCAAACAAACATAAAGCAGGATTATTTTAACTGTGAATTAGACATTTAAACCAAAGACTGGTAAGTTTTCTGTTACAATAGTTAACAGTCAATTTTAAGCAAGATCTACTGGCTGAATTCTAACGAAAATACAAGATGTATAGAGGAATTGGGACAAATAACTTCCTCTGCTTGATGGAGATAAAGTGTGACTTGACACATCCTATATATTCCTCTGTGTAATTTCTAAAAGAAGATGCATGCACATTTAAATATCCTGTTGTATTACAGGCTAGGTTTTTTTAAACAAGAAGCCTAAAAGGGCCTGTGTTGCTTAATTGGCAGATTAAATGCATTGCTAAATATGAAACAAGGTTTTGGCATAAGTTATTCCAGTGTGGACATATTCACACTGGCTTGTAACTAAGGTCATACACTTATGCAATGGCCACGTTTCTATATATAGTAATGGTGGCAATTTTAGATTTAGGATCAATCTGAAAATCAATAACTTTAATCTACTCCACCTAGGGACCTTACTCAATAAATTTGGTTTCATTTGGTCAAGTGGTTTTGGAGAAGATTAAGTTTACACATGCAGGCACACATGCACAGATGCATGGACACTTCACCATGCCATAAGCTCTGATGGCAGTAGCAAGTTGGGCTCAAAATGTATTAATTATACTTACAAACATTCTTTTAATCATTTTTTTCTAATTATATGACAAGTTGCAAAATTATACTTATATCTGAAATATATTTGATAATACAATAAAAATAATAATATAACCACCAGTTTATTACCTTTTTGGCTTCATTATCTGATATAAGTACAGATCTCAGCTGACCATTTAATTCAAAGAAAACTTCTCTTTGTCCTGCTTTGTTTAAATTACCTACAGCTAAAGTCTTGATAGACAGAGTCTTTCCTTTTTCAAGTTCAACCTAAGTAAATGAATAAAATATTTTTGAGAAGACCATTAAGTCCATGAATAAGAAATAGCACCAGCCTATCATAATGTTGTAGTGTAGAATAAAATGAACAGGTAAGATATGGTATTGAAGAGCCCAAAAAATATGTCTGGCCATTAATCTACAAAAGTTAGGTCACATGGATATACATGTAAAATGCATTTGTTAAAATGACGCTCTATCCTATTTTGACAAGAAATCATAAATTATGCAATATTATGTGACCTCTGCTCCAATTAGATATTTTATAAGAAGAAACATTAGGGTCTTAGACAACTTCTGTACCAATAACATATTGAAGACAGAGGTTGCTCAATGGTACAAGCCATTAAACTGTCTGAAAATAACATAATTTTTGTTATTTTGACAGCAGATGAAGTAGTTTTGATGTCATCAATGTGACACAAATAATGCAAACTGAAATAAAAGTTAATATTCCTAGCAAAATAATTATGGTGGCTTTGTTTCTATGAAACTTGACTGAATCAATAAAAAAATTTAAAACATCAATTTTTCAAGGTGCCAAAAGCATCTCAACTACATTTTTAGCCATTTATATAGCCTCTTTGTGTTTGATACCCTCTAAAGTTATTGCATTAGCATACATGTATGTGAAGTTCTTGTAATCCTTAGCTTTAACTAGTTATAACAGAATTCTTGCAGGTTATTGTAGTTCTATAAACTTTATGTCAAACAAAGACCATCAATGTAGAAAAGTCTATTCAGTAAGTTTTATCAATTTTGAAAAGTTCATAAGTGTTATATCTAATACCTTGTAGATTTCCTTTCCAATTTTCATCACCTACTCACGTTATGTTATAAACTTGTTAGGTCTTAAAATCCAGGTCCTTAATTACACTATCTTTGAATGCTAAAATATTTATTTAATTTTAAAAGGAAATAAGGCAACAGGAATGGCATTATTTTCGGTCTTAATCAATACACCCTTGCTAAATTATCTTGTATGTAAACAGTATAAAAAATATACCTCCATTTCTTCAGCAATTTTAGGTCCAACAAAGAAGGTTCTTGACTGTAACACATCAACTGGACCATAAAGATGACGAAATTCCAGATACTCTTCCATAACTTTAGGATAAAGGGCTGCACTCATAATATCTACATCACGTACAATAGAGCCGTGTTTCTCTACCAATGTCTCCTTAATCTTCTCAAAGTCAAATGGTTGCAGTGACTCTCCAGGTCTACCTGATATCTTTGATTTGCCTTTCAATATCTAATGAAAAACAAAACACTTCATGCACTAGAATACAGTATTTATAATATATGCATCTTTTATAAAGAATAATTTCTGTGTACAATACAACATAAACAAACAAGAGCTGCTAGTTTTAAAGAAAAGCATATCAAGTCTATCAAAAATTTTTTTACATCTGTCCATCAAAATCTTCAACAAGTAATTTTTAACTCTGTATGACATGTGAAATAACATGAAAATTGCCTTTTTAAAAAAAAAAAAAGAAGAAAAGCGATTAGAATAGATTTTACCTTAAAAAAAAACTTGCACTGAAATTCCCCATGCAAAGAAATATGCATACAAAAATTTGAAAATTGCTATACTAGCGGAAAAAAGTAACTGTGCATCAATAAAATTTATAATTTCGCTATTATTACTGAATGTATAAATCTTAAAATTTGCACAAATGGTAACAGCCCTCAAAGTGGGTTTTAAAGACAATTGGCCAACTGGCTACCATTTTAAATTTTCAGGTGGCCAACTGCAATTCCAGGTAACCAAGTACTTATTTTAGGTCGCCAAGCAAAAAAAAAGTATAATTATTATAAAGAAATTTAAACTTTTTATAATGTTTGTTAAACAAATTAAAGAAATTTAAACGGTGTTGTGTTGTTGTTGTCTATTTATTTGATCATCATGAGAGATGCAATGGATTCTTTTGATATTTTATACGCCGTTAACTCCGGGTCTGGCGTACTTTTTCTTTTAAGAAATTTCGTTAAAGCTGCATTAAGTTTTTAAATTTTCTGAATTTTTTTTGATTTTCTAAAAATATATTTAAAAAAAACAAAAAACACAGATATCTTCTAACCACGATCCGTGACATTCATTTTCTAAAATTTCATTCCTTTTAGCTGTAAATAAACGGAATCCTCTGACCGGTTGGTCAGTGTTTTACGATGGTAATTATGAGCTTGGAGTATGCGCACGGATGTACGGAAAATCCTAGAATCGAAGGTGAAACACGACAGTTTGCATTAATTGTCCTTCATTAATATCCAGATGTATTTGAAATGGTGTTATATATCCCTAACAAATTCAACGAAGTTCTGTGTTTAATTTATCGTATTTCACCGTTTTGAAAGTTGTGTTTAAATGACCCAGGTTTTGATGACGTAATATTAGATCCCAAATGCTGGATCTCGCTGGGTAAATACTGTAATTTCTGTATTTATTCGTTGAACAAAATATAACATTGTTCATTAGGAACATCATTAATTAGATTAGCACCGTTTTAATTTTTTCTTTAGAAAACTTAATGCAGCTTTTAACTGAAGTTGGGACATGATTATGAAAATGACCTATCGTCCTCTTGCTCACACATACGCTTGACAGTGACAATAAAAAATGCCAATGATGAGTCAAGCACACAAATGACTTTGACTATTAAACTCTGAAGCGAAAACGATACAGGGGAGTTTGCACTTGAAGCGGAATTGCGACTCGCTTCATTATCACACATACGCTTCAGAGTAACATAAAGAATACGGTAATTGTAAAGCGCAAAAATGACTTTTGACTAAAATCTGAAGCGGACATGATACAGATCTCATAAATTCCGATTTCTGGTCGCCGCTGATTAAATGAGAAGTGGACAAGCTGGCGACCGTTTTGAGATTTAAACTCGCCAAACACAATTCTAGGTCGATTTGGCGACCATTTTAGTCGACAAAATTGAGGGCTGGGTAAGTGTATATACCTCTATCATATCGCTCGGCCATTGCATCAATTGCCCGTGATTTTTACGCTTCATGTGCACGGGTCGGTTTTCACGCAATTGTCGCCTAGCATTTCAGTGAGACAATATTTTAGGAATAATTAACTGTTGTTTGTTTGTTTGGACACCAAAAAACCAGAAAAGCAAGTTTATTCGGTTGAAAGCTTCCATAGTGTAATGCCTAAGCTAAATGAAAATGATCACCTCCACGCAATTGGTATGCTTGAGGCTGGTATGACTCAAAGCTTTGTCACTAGACATTTTGGTGTCCACAGTAACACTGTTTATGCTTTATGGAGATGATACCAACAGTTTGGCACCACTAGAGACCGCCCTCGTTCAGGACATTCATGCCTAATGACACGTCAGCAAGACAACCATATCTGGCTTCTGCACCTCCGGAACCGTTTCCAAACAGCCTGTACTACTGACCGGAGCATTCCTGGACTACGCCCAATTAGCCCTAGAATAGTACGCAATTGTTTACAGGAAAGACATATTTGCCCACGACGTCCGGCAATCCGTCCAATTCTACAACGACATCATTGCACAGCTCGTCTTGCATGGTGCAGAACACATTAACGCTTCAATCGACGAGACTGGGCACAAATAATGTTCACCGATGAGTCCAGATTTACTTGGACAGCAGTGACGGACAGCTCCAGAGTTTGTTGGCGCATTGGAGTAAGTTTCCATGACGCGTGTGTGGTGGAACAACGTTCGTTCTGTGGGGGCAGTGTAATGGTTTGGGGTGGCATCACAGCGAATGACAGAACTCCTCTGGTAGTCATCCACTGAGAATTTGACCGGTGTAAGGTACCGTGATGAAATCCTACAGACCCAAGTCATCCCATTCATTCAAGGACAGCAACGTAACGTCACTTTTCAGCATGATAATGCAAGACCACACGTCGCACGGAATGCAATGGATTTTCTGGCACAGCATAACGTCAATGTGTTACTGTGACCAGCCGTTTCACCCGACCTTTCTCCAATTGTAACACGTATGGGATGAAATGGAACGCCGATTACATCATTTGCCCAATCAGCCTGTTACATTGCAAGGGTTGGCCCAAGCGTTAGACCAGATATGGAACAACATCCCTCAAGCATTCTTTAGGCATTTAATCAACTCTATGAGGCATCGCTGTCAGTCCTGTGTCAATGCTAATGGTGGTCACACACGATAATGATCTTGTGAACTGACTTTTACTATCTGCTATGTTTCTAGTCCCCTGCGTATGAAATAACAGTATCTGTAACCTTTTCAATGACATGAATTAATAAGCAAATACGAAATTATTCATTGCTTTGCATTTTCAAATTATTTTATAATCTCACATTTCAGTCATGCACAGTTACTTTTTTCGGCTAGTATATTTATGAGAGAGCCTGCTGTCTTCCAAGTCTGTAAGTTTTCATATTGAAACTATTCATAGGATAAAATAATTCTCTATGTTTTCCTTTATTTAAAACAGTGAAATCTGCTTATGAAGTATTGAGTGGATCTTTGGGTTACTGCTTACCTAAATTCTTGTGTTAAAGGTAACATTCCAGTAGTTCCTCTGGAAATATTCATCAGATAAGCTATAAATATTCTAAATGGTAACTCTACTTACCTTAGTTCTAAGTGGTTCTGGGTAACCACCTGGTGGTTCTCCCAGATATCCTTGGAAATATTCAATAACAGAAGCTGGGAAGGATAATTCTTCTGCTCTTTCTATAACCATCTGGGCATTTAATTTATTCTGGACCATAAATTGTGCGAGATCACCTACTACTTTTGATGATGGAGTTACCTGTAAAAATTATTTTTATTTATTTATTTATTTATTTATTGTAATAATCAAATATTGAGCAGAAATGTGTTATAAATAATTCATAATTAATAGAAAAGTGTCACCAGCAGAAAAAGGGCTTATGAGCAGACAATACCTGTACTTAATACAGTAGATTCCGCTTAATTGCATAGTCCAGTTTGCCAGAAAATTTTATGCAATTAAGCGGAATATGCAAATAACCGAAAATGCCCCTTGGGCAAAATTGATTGATGGCTACATCGGATGAGGCCGGTTTTAGTACTTGTGTAGGCATCATAGTACACTGTAGAAACAACAGAAAATTAGCAATTCCTTTGAAATAAAAAAAATGAAATAATTCAATATAAAAAATAAAAAAATTATTTTATTTAATTTGTCTAAAGTTTTAAAAATTCTAGCTGATTGATTGACAGATACACCCGGGTGAGGCCGTTTTTTTTAGTAGACATCAAAGTCAGTGTACTGTGGAAACAGCAGAAAATTTGTAATTCCTTTGACATAAAAAAAAATAATTAAAGATTATTTTTTAAAAAAATGTTTAATTAATTAAAGTCTCAAGACTTGTAGTATATTTTCTTTACTAAATAAAAATTAAAATTCTAGCTGATCGTCTTAAACCTACTATGTAGTATTTACATGGGATTCCAAAATGTGGTATAGGTGGGCTTTTCTTTCAGACCAACGATCTGTGTTTAATCCTAGAATATGTAGGTAACTGGAACATCTGTTGGTATTTAATACATTGTTGCTTAACACTTGCGATGTTCGTATTTCTTCTTTATTTACTTCTTTTTAAAAAATCCACATGTTCGCACATGGCACTGAGTTAAATTGTTCGAGTTATCTCCCTTTCATGGTACGATAATCTATTTTTAAATGTGACATAGAAAAAATCCAGTTGCTTGACAACGTGCACGATGTCCGGTAAATTAATATTCAAACAGATTTTGTGCGAAGTAATTGAAAGATTCTTATGTTGTTATTTATTTTATACAAAGTTAAGTTATATTTTAACTGTTTATTGACCAATTATTATAAGTTGAATGTAATACACATCGTAGGATTTGATCAGTCATAAATTGGAAATTCCCGTTGTTATGTGTATCTAGGCCTGATCCAATGAATTTAATCGATAAACGTCACTTCCTAAAGTGAAAGAATGTCTTTGATGTTGAATCTGTATACCGACAAAACTTGCTACATAAAGGGTTTTTCAACCGTAAATCATGATTTCAACCATTTTATCTTACAGAGGAAATAATAAATAAAGAATAAAGTATTTGATTGAGGTATGATTTATTGAGTTTACACTGAAAGAACTGTAAATACACGTTACCAAACTTGCTCTGGTTTTCAGTCCTTAACCATGTTAACAAAAACATGAATTAAAAAAAATGCTTTTGGTTTCATTTAATCTTTGTTTAAAAAACCCAGCACCAAAGTTGCAGTAAAACCATGTCTGGGTTTAGAAAATGTAATGGAAATAAATTTTAGTTGAAAACTTAAAGATCGATATTTTTCACCTGTCATAGCCCTTTTTAATTGGTTTAACCTAATTAATTACATTTCCTGACAAATGTGTATTGACAGACCAATTGGATGTCTACTCTACAAAGTAAACACTAATTAACTGGCTTCATATCTCACCTGATGTTAGCTGTACACATGTTTATATAATGTAAACACCTCTCGACTTTACCTTGCATTGTCGGCAAATATATTTTGAGTTTACCTTGCATTGTCAGCAAATATATTTTGTAATCATGAAACTTCAGACCGAGATCGCATAATTTTCGGATTTTTTTATACAATTAAGCGGAATTTAGACTTTTGTTTATGCAAATAAACGGAAATTTTAACATTGTTTAAATAGAAAATGGTTTGGTGCAGAGAAAAATTATGCAATTAACCGGAATATGCAATTAACCAGTATGCAAATAAGTGGAATCTACTGTAAAAGTTTTATACAGTGGTCTTAAAATACATCACAATATACTAGGTAACCAACAATTTTAAAACTTAATAACAAAGACTTGACTGAATCATTTTATACATGTATTATCTGTAAGACATGAATAATCAAATACCAACATTGCTAATGGAAACTTAAAATTTCATACCTTTGGTAAATCTCCCAGTAATTTATTAGCAACAACATACATCTTTTTAACTTCTTCAAACTGGTCAGCCAATCCAAGACTGAATGCTTGAAACTGTAAGTTTGTGTACTGTCCACCTTTAACAAAAATCAGATATTTCTTTTATGATTCGGGTTTAGAGGGATGGATTATCATTTCAATAGGGTTAAAGCAATGTTAAGTTCAAATCAAGATTATCTTACTAAACATAATTTTTAAAGGAAAAATTAAAGAAACTTTTTAGTTGATATGAGGTGAAGCAAATTTGCAACAAGGATACTTTATCCATGTCTATATGTAATAAGTAAACATAAGGACTTTAATCTTAAAATTTTACATAAAGGATTGTTGACTTTTTTATTTCTTAATCTAATACAAAATGTTTGGCAGAGTTTTAGTCAAAAATAATTTAAAAGAGTTAGAATAGATAGGGATAATATCATAGCCAGGAGATCTTATTTTAGACCACACAAAATAACAAATGAACAACTGTAACAATTAAGAATAGAGAGAAAGAGCAGATTAAATATTTATACAATAATGACATAATGAGTTAAACAATTACAAGTAACTATGGATTGTATAAAGTACAAGATAAAAGAATACCTGGTATTTCATTTTGGTAGATATCAGAGTTTCCACTCTTCATTGTTTTACAGCATTCAAATGGAGCATACAGATTTCTAGTTTGTTCCCAGTAGGCAGAGTATGAGGAAACATCAGACAGAGATATTCCTGCAATAGTCAAAAATACAGGAAGTATATGTAATTAGAAGAATTACTTATTATTATGTCCCTCAATTCTTTTTTGATGAGCAAGAATTACTATTCATTATATGTCTCTCAAACACTTTCTTTATGGTAAGGTATGGTAAGATTTTGAAGTATCAAACCACAACAAGAACAATAACAGTATAATGTAGCATTATTTCTTTATTTTTGTTTTTTCTTTTTGATTAGACTTTAATAAATAAGGATGGGGATTCCAAAAACATTTAATGTAATGAGGCGTATAAAGTGTTCCATACAGAAATTATCACTTTCAGTGTATGCAAAATAATTAAGGATTGAACTTTGATTGTACTGAATTTATTGGGTGATAACTTCAGTTGGTCACGCGCAAATTGAATGAATGGCAAAGCCATTCATGAAAAAATTTGCGCGTGACCAACTGAAGTTATCACCCAATAAATTCAGTACAATCAAAGTTCAATCCTTATATATACAATCTTTTAAGATTTCTACGATAAAACACGAGGTTTCCTTAGTAATGAATTTTATTATAAAAAAAAAAAAATCCGACATGGTCCTGGTTTTCTTGTATAAAAAGAACACAAACACTGATTGATCCTTTGCATTTATCACTAAAATTTATTTAATTTCTGAAAAAAATTCTAATCCGATTGATGAATTAGCGATTTCGGAAAAAAGGCAACAAAAAACATAGCGACCAGCTGATCGCCACTGCAAGGTTTTGTTTGTAAACAATGTTGTAGTAGAACGTTTTTGACGCATTCATACGTCACTGATACAGGTCCTGACGTCATGGGTTAAAGGTTGCACGTGCCCGACCAAAGTTATTGGGAAATAACTTCAGAAGCTCTCAAAGGGTTTACTGAAGAGAATTCAGTACGATTGTAAATATTGCTGAATAATGTGTGGTTTAAAGGAAAGTACATGTATAACATTTACCAAAAATCTCATAAGACAACATGCATTTGTATTTTCAAACCTCAAAGCACTTGTTATCATTTAGATGTTTACTATTTTGTTTTAATCAAGTAGAAATGATATTATTTACCTGTGTTTTTTTCTGAAAATTCTTCTGCAGCAACAATGGCCCCCATACTAGGTTGTGAGGTCAAACCTGACATGGAATCCACAGCAACATCAACAATATCAGCTCCAGCTTCAGCTGCAGCTAACATGGATGCCACACCAGCTCCAGCTGTATCATGGGTATGTACATGAATGGGGACATCAGGGAACTTGTCTTTTAATGTACTTATCAATAGTTTTGCACTTCTTGGCTTCAACAAACCAGCCATATCCTAAATGATAGAATTTAAAATAGCTTATTTTCATTATGTAAAAACAATCATGCCTCCATTTCAATATATGGCTTGTAAAATTCTAATCTTTGAACTTTTTCTATTGGTAAATATTTGAGACTTAAATACATTTATTCTATCACTGATGTATAATTTAGGGACTTGATATATCACACAGGCTACTAACAAACAAAAGCTCAGGTACTGATCTCTTTGTTTATACCAACCTTAATGCCCAGTATATGTGTACCAGCTTTGATAAGCTCTGAACTAAGGTTAACATAGTAATCAAGGTTATACTTTGTCTTGGATGGATCACCAACATCACCTGTGTAAGATATAGCTGCTTCAACCACACCACCTATTTAAGAAATCAAAAGAATCAAGGTTTTGTATAAAAAGAATAAAATTTAAACTTGTCCATCTAATACTACAAAAATAAAAATAATGATCTTTTTGTTATGAAGAAAAAAACTTGGATACTTTGAAGTCACATACCCATGACAAAAAAAAAAAAAAAAAAAAAAAAAAAAAAAAAATAACAAGAGGCCCATGGGCCTTAACGCTCACCTGAGGATATGTCCAAAATTGTTTGCAAAGTGCAATAATACCATATAATTACCATATATCAAAATTATTGTTGTCACAATGCCTACAATATTCTAATATAGTGATTACATGCCTATACAAAAAGTTAATAGTTTTCAAGATAATTAGCAATTTCAGTCTTCTTTTGTAGCTGTGACCTTGACCTTTGAACATATGACCTTGAAACATATATCAAAATGATCATTGTTACAATATCTGCAATATTTTAATATACATGCCTATACAAAAAGTTAATAGTTTTCAAGATAATTAGCAATTTCAGTCGTCTTTTGCAGCTGTGACCTTGACCTTGGAACATATGACCTTGAACCATATATCAAAATTATTGTTGACACAATGCCTACAATATTCTAATATACATGCCTATACAAAAAGTTAATAGTTTTCAAGATAATTAGCAATTTCAGTTGTCTTTTGCAGCTGTGACCTTGACCTTGGAACATATGACCTTGAACCATATATCAAAATTATTGTTGACACAATGCCTACAATATTCTAATATACATGCCTATACAAAAAGTTAATAGTTTTCAAGATAATTAGCAATTCCAGTCTTCTTTTGCAGCTGTGACCTTGACCTTGGAACATATGACCTTGAAACATATATCAAAATGACCGTTGTTACAATATTATTATTATTGTTTAAAGTTATTTAAATGAATATTCAAACTGACTACTGAATTTGAATTTAATCAAAGAAATGTCTAATACTAACAAGAGGCCCATGGGTCTTAACGGTCACCTGAAGATATGTCCAATATTGTTTGCAAAGAACAATAGACAATATATTAAGTACAGAAACTTTAAAAGTTTTCTCAAGTTAAGAACTCCCACAAAACTTAATCAGAAATATATCCACTCACATTTCATTTATAAGTAGCTTGTATAATATGCATGAAGTAACTGTAGTGCAATGAATAATTTCCAAATCATTAATCAATTTCATTATACTTATGCAGCTATGTCCTTGATCTTTGAACATATATGACCTCAAACCATATACGATTGTCATGTCAATACCTACAATATTCTAATAATTTTAGCATTCCTGTTGATATGACCTTGACCTTTGAACATGTAGCCTTGAACCATATATCAAAATGATCGTCATGTCAATACCTACAATATTCTAATATACATGCCTGTACAAAAAGTTATAGTTTTCAAAATAATTAGCAATTTCAGTCTTCTTTTGCAGCTGTGACCTTGACCTTTCAACATATGACCTTAAACCATATATCAAAATGATCGTTGTCACAATACCTACAATATTCTAATATACTTGCCTATACTAAAAGCTAATAGTTTTAAAAGATAATTAGCAATTAAAGTCTTCTTTTGCAACTGTGACCTTGACCTTTCATCAAATGACCTTGAACCATATATCAAAATGATTGTTATGTCAATATCTGCAATATTCTAATATACATGCCTATACAAAAAGTTAATAGTTTTCAAGATAATTAGCAATTTCAGTCTTCTTTTGCAGCTGTGACCTTGACCTTGGAACATATGACCTTGAACCATATATCAAAATTATTGTTGTCACAATGCCTACAATATTCTAATATAGTGATTACATGCCTATACAAAAAGTTAATAGCTTTCAAGATAATTAGCAATTTAAGTCTTCATTTGCAGCTGTGACTTTGACCTTTGAACCTATGACCTTGAAACATATATCAAAATGATCGTTGTTACAATATCTGCAATATTCTAATATACATGCCTATACAAAAAATTAATAGTTTTCAAGATAATTAGCAATTTCAGTCTTCTTTTGCAGCTGTGACCTTGACCTTGGAACATATGACCTTGAACCATATATCAAAATTATTGTTGTCACAATGCCTACAATATTCTAATATAGTGATTACATGCCTATACAAAAAGTTAATAGTTTTCAAGATAATTAGCAATTTAAGTCTTCATTTGCAGCTATGACCTTGACCTTTGAACATATGATCTTGAACCATATATCAAAATTATTGTTGTCACAATACCTACAATATTCTTATATACATGCCTAAACAAAAAGTTAATAGTTTTCAAGATAATTAGCAATTTCAGTCTTCTTTTGCAGCTGTGACCTTGACCTTGAACCATACATCAAAATGATCACCATTTCAATACATACAATATTCTAACATACATGCCTATACAAAAAGTTAATAGTTTTAAAAATAATTAGCAATTTAAGTCTTCTTTTGCAGCCATGACCTTGACCTTTCAACATATTACTATGAACCATATATCAAAATGATCATCATGTCATTACCTACAATATTCTAATATACATGCCTATACAAAAAGTTAAGTTTTTAAGATAATTAGCAATTTAAGTCTAATTTTGCAGCTGTGACCTTAACTTTCAATATATGACCTTGAACCATTTATCAAAATGATTTTCATGTCAATACCTACAATATTCTAATAAACATGCCTATACAAAAAGTTAATAGTTTTCAAGATAATTGGCATTAAAGTCTTCTTTTGGAGCTGCAACCTTGACCTTTCAACATATGACCTTGTACCATATAACAAAATGATTGCCATGTCAATACCTACAATATTCTAATATATATGCCTATACAAAAAGTTAATAGTTTTCAAGATAATTAGCTTTTGCAGTTGTGACCGTGACTTTTCAACATATGACCTTAAACCATATATCAAAATGATTGCCATGTCAATACCTACAATATTCTAATATACATGCCTGTACAAAAAGTTAATAGTTTTCAAGATAATTAGCAATTTAAGTCTTCTTTTGCAGCCATGTCCTTGACCTTTCAACATATAAGCTTGAACCATATATCAAAATGATTGTTGTTGCAATACCTACAAGATTCTAATAAACATGCCTATACAAAAAGTTAATAGTTTTCAAGATAATTAGCAATTTAAGGTTTCTTTTGCAGTTGTGACCTTGACCTTTCAACATATGTCTTTGAACTATATATCAAAATGATCGTTGTTACAATATCTGCAAAATTCTAATATACATTTTTATACAAAAAGTAAATAATTTTCAAGATATACTGACAAATACATAATTTTAAGCAATTTCCTTACTCAGTACCTTACCATTTCCCCATTTTGAGCCCCATGGCTATATGTGCAAATCTGAAACTACATGACCTAAGGATGTTATAAATGAAATAACTAAGGTATATCTCTTGTACATTCAGAGGAGAAGATTTTAAAAGTTTTTCACTATTTCCCCCTTTATGGGGCCCCAAGGGGACATAACTCTTTCATTTGTGCAAATCTGAAAGGGCTTCACCCAGGCATAATGGTTACCAAGTTTCAATAAATTTAGCCCAGTGGTTTTTGAGAAGAAGATTAAAATGTAAAGTTTACGAACGCACATACACACGCCGCATCATACCATAAGCTCATGCTGGCTAAAGCCAGGTGAGCTAAAAATCATTTCTTATGATCCAATTTATAAACATTTTTAAAAAAGCTAATCAGGTCATATACTGTTTTTTTTATCAATTTTATGAGAAAATATTTCACACTGCTTCGTGTATATTGTAGAATAACAAATCATGATGGTTGTGTGTGCAATCCATAACAAGATGACACCAAGAGCTAATTTATTCATGCAAAAATTATATATAAAAAATCTGACCAATCAGAAAGCTTAAAAACAAGAATTGAAATATTGATGAAAGAGATAGGAAGACATAATAATGTAGGTTCCATTTCACTAAAAAACATATCTATATAAAACATTACTCAAAATACACGTAGAGTGTGATTGGACTGCAAAAATGCTTATTTATACATTGTAGACATGGATTCAGCAGCAGTGGCACATTTTTATTGATCTATACATGAATATATGCAACTGATCTGCTTTATTTTAGTGCATTCTTTCAATTTCTTGATGCTTATGTATTCAGCCAGGTTGTTACAAATGGCTGAGAAATGTATGTAATCAAAAATGCCCTCTTGCACAAGCACAATGGTCCAGTTATAATTTCCTAATCTCTGTAATCCTTATAGAAAAGCTGCTTGTAAGATACCGAAATTGCAAACAAACTCTTTATTAATTTATTAATTAATTACTCATACATGTTGAGTATGTTTCAAAAAAAAAAATCAACAATAATTCTGGTTAGTCAAGTGTGATTTATCTTTCTGGTTGATGTAAAGTTTTGTACTTTAGTAATGAAAGCAAGACCTAATAGATTGGACCCCTATTAATTGAATATTCAAACTGATTACTGAATTTGAATTTATTCAAAGAAATGTCTAATACTAACAAGAGGCCCATGGGTCTTAACGATCACCTGAAGATATGTCCAATATTGTTTGCAAAGAACAATAGACAATATATTAAGTACAGAAACTTTAAAAGTTTTCTCAAGTTAAGAACTCCCACAAAACTTAATCAGAAATATATCCACTCACATTTCATTTATAAGTAGCTTGTATAATATGCATGAAGTAACTGTAGTGCAATGAATAATTTCCAAATCATTAATCAATTTCATTATACTTATGCAGCTATGTCCTTGATCTTTGAACGTATATGACCTCAAACCATATACGATTGTCATGTCAATACCTACAATATTCTAATAATTTTAGCATTCCTGTTGATATGACCTTGACCTTTGAACATGTAGCCTTGAACCATATATCAAAATGATCGTCATGTCAATACCTACAATATTCTAATATACATGCCTGTACAAAAAGTTATAGTTTTCAAAATAATTAGCAATTTCAGTCTTCTTTTGCAGCTGTGACCTTGACCTTTCAACATATGACCTTAAACCATATATCAAAATGACCGTTGTCACAATACCTACAATATTCTAATATACATGCCTATACTAAAAGCTAATAGTTTTAAAAGATAATTAGCAAATAAAGTCTTCTTTTGCAACTGTGACCTTGACCTTTCAACAAATGACCTTGAACCATATATCAAAATGATTGTCATGTCAATACCTACTATATTCTAATATACATGCATATACAAAAAGTTTATAGTTTTCCAAGATAATTTTTAAAGTTTTTCACTATTTCCCCCCTTATGGGGCCCCAAGGGGACAGACCTCCTTTATTTGTGCAAATCTGAAAGGGCTTCACCAAGGCATGATGGTTACCAAGTTTCATTAAATTTGGCCCAGTGGTTTTAGAGGAGAAGATTAAAATGTAAAAAGTTTACGCACAACAGTCGAAGATGAATAGCAATAGCTCATCTGAGCTTTCAGCTCATGTGAGCTAAAAACTGAAAGCCTTTATAAGTATAAGTAAGAATATAAATTATGCATACTGACCTGCTTTTCCTACAGCTTCCATACCAACCACAATGTTAGGTAAATAATTCAAAGAATCAAATATCCTAAACACATCCATACCATGCTTCACTGCCAACTCACAAAAGCTGAAAACAACATAATGATAAAATTTCCTTTCAACAGACAATGCCAAAAAACAAATTAAAATGTTCAATCTCTTTAACCTACAAACTTCTCATTCAGTTCAAGTGACACACAGAGAACAGTTTTAACTGAATGAGACATCATGTTTCTACATACATACATATAATTTTTGAAAAGAAACGTTGTTATTCTGTCTCTAAGTTTTCAGTTCAGGTAAATTTAACTTTATACATATACATGTATGTGGTATGGCAGGAAGAAATTATTAAATACTCACTGGTACACCACATTATCAGGGTAGTTTGTGTAACCAACAGCATTGGCACCTCGTAATAACATCTGAAATGGAATATTTGGTATCTGTTTCCTCAGTGCCGCTAATCTGTCCCAGGGGCATTCATGCAAAAATCTCAATGACACATCAAATGTTGCACCTGCAATGTAAATATATATCTATGTATATAATATCTTTTTTAATATCTTAATGAAAACATTAAAATGAAATAATTTAAAAAGGATGTTTTTAATTAATCTTATGAAGAGTTATATTCTTTTTAGCTTACACAAAAATACTCTGAAACAGAAAGGTTTTCACTTCTGATAGAATATTCTTCAGAATTAGTTATATTTAGATAATTATTTTTCAATAAATCAGTGGTACAACTACATTAAATCTTTCTCAATTAGTATTCACAAGTTCTTAATTTGACTACTGATATGGAACACATTCATTTACCTTATCCATCCCTCACCCTTTTTCTATTTCTTTTTAAACTGGGTACATAATGAAATTTTGTGTTTGAGATCAATTCTTGCCATAAATGACTGTTTCAGTGTAAATGTAATTAAAATTTAATTGATGACAAAATATAAAGTAGTTAGATACCATATTTATGATAAAATCACTACAAGTCAAGATTTTTTTTGTTATCAAAGTTCTAATTTCTATTTTTTTATAGAACATACCTCCCCAGTTTTCTAGACTGAACAGATTGCTAAATCTGTGTGATACAAATGGAGAAATCCTCTTCATGTCATATGTTCTGACTCGTGTGGCTAACAATGACTGGTGAGCATCTCTGAATGTTGTGTCCATCAATAATAATCCCTTATGTTCTGCAACTTTCTTGGCAAATCCTTCAGGTCCTTCCTTCAATAAAACTTGTCTCCATCCATCAGGTGGGTGCTTGGCTGAAGTTTATTAAAAATAATTATGATTTAAATGCTTGTACAAAAATGACATATTGGACAGCAAATCAACCATCTGAACAACTCTACAATACAATTCATACATAAATAGTTAAATAATCTATAATTTTCTTTATGTTCAATTTTTAAAAGGTATACATGAACAAATATTGTTTTTAGTACCTTATGCTGAATACAAGTATAAAATATATTTTTGCTTCCCAGTTTTAATCTTGTTTCATTTATATTCAAGTACAAGTACCCTCATTAAAAATGTTTCATGCTACTTCAAATTGGTAGCAATACCAAGTCTCCAAAAATAAAATTAGCCAACAGTATCAACATCTGCAGCTGCATACTTCTGATGTTTAAAAGGCAAGCTTCACTCTATACAGTGAAAATTGCCAGTACATCTATTTCATTTAAGCTTTTGAATTGAATTTTATTGCTGAAACTGAAACTAGGGGTTTAAACCTCAATAGTACTATAAACAGGGGAGCTGAAATCCTGTAAATATTGTGAAAAAAAATGAAAAAAAAACAAAAAAAACTGAGGCACTGAAACCAAATGAAAAATTAAAACCATTGGTCACCTGGCAATAAAGTACCAGAAAAAAAAATTGTAATGAAACGGAAAGTTTACATCTGCCAAAAGTAATGATTACTAATTATTACCAAAGCAATAAGCATTTATATATATTAAAGTTATACAGCAAAACAATGTAATAATGCCACCTTGCTTATCCCGTACATGTTTCATTTATTAGACATCTAAGTTTCAGTTTTTCTATTTTTCTTATACAACCTGATCATACATAGTCAAAACATTTAATGCAAATTTCCCAAAATTTAATCAAATCCAATCGAAGAGTGACATTATAATTTCATTTTATTGTATAAATTTTTTTAATTCATTCAAAAATAGTTTAAGTAAAAAAAGATTAAAAACTCTACATACATATATTAAAGTATAATGAATCACCATTAATAAAGCCCAGATATACATGTATTAATGTATCACTGAACTACCAGCATTAGTGAAATATTACAACAAACTATTATACATCAATTTGATTCTAAAAATATGCATTAAAAATTATCAGAAAAAAAGAAAGAAGTGAAAAAATAATATAAATAAATTCATTTATACTGTTAATGGATTACAAATTATAAAATTATGGGACAGCAGAACAAAAAAAATTGTTTTCAGTAAACATAAAACAAACAATATATCATCTAAATCCCCTACACAATATTCGATTCAATTTTCACTCTCAAATTAAAAAAAATGAATCTTTTGTACTACAGTTTTGAAGAAGATCATCAAGAATATGAATTTGACAATGTGAAACATTTTACAAAAACTAGTAAACTACCAACTGAAATAAATTATGACTTCAGCTCCAAATGAATGACAATTTTGTTTAAGACATACTAATTTTGTATAAAAAAATCATTATCATGCTAAAAAATACAAGAATTCCATGGAATTAAATGTCTCACCTGTTTAGTTTTTGATCGAGTAGAAAATAATTTTTTTAGATTCAGACTTACTGTAATATTATTTAACAGTGTTAAAAATAATGTTGGTTTAGTACAAAATGCATTTCATAAATAAAATTGTATTTTTCGAACAATTATCTTTCTTTTCACATAACACTGGATAGCTGAACTATAATTTTCATTGTACATAACATGAAAACTTGAATTACATCTTATTAAAACATTCATGTTTGTTTAAGTAAAAAATTTTTTTCTCAATTTCTCAAAAAGCTAAAAAAAAACCCAAAAAAGCAACTCTTATACAAGGTAAATAACACAGAACTATTTGAAGTCCAAAATAATATTGGTTTAGAACAAAATGCTTTTTCTCAAAATTTGTATTTTTCACGTAAAATCTCAGATTTATCCCAAAAAGAAGAAAAAAGACAAATGGGTCTGTAGGAGCATTTTCTCAAAATTCCCTTTTTCAGTAAAAATGCCAAGGTTATACCCCAAAATCAGTTGAAGCATCAGCTTATATACTCATGTACACTTATAATTAAAGTGCATGATTAAACTGTGTTGCAAATTTCATTGAATAACAAAAAGTTTCACATTTTCTCAAAATTCCCTTTTTTTCTGTAAAAATGCAATTTTTTTACCCCAAAAATAATTAAAACATCAGCTTGCATACTCATGTAATCATAATTACACTGCTTACACATGATTAAACCTTGTTGCAAATTTCAATGCAATAACAGTATTAGTTAAAGAGATATGGACTTTAACATAAACTTTCACATTTTGACATGTTGCTGCTGCCGCCTACAACACCAGAAAAGTAACAACTAAGTCTCACCTTATAGTGATGCCAGGCTCGACAAAAACAGAAAGAAGAGTTTATAATTTAAATCAAAGAATAGTTTGAAATATTTTATTTAAAATTTCCCTAGCATGATGTTTTAACAAGCAAACATCACATGATTATGATTCTGCATTTTAAATAAAAAATATTAACATATACCAGTATTTAAATTTTCAATGATTTTGTTCTACAAAACTTCTTTTTGGACTAATGACATTTACTGAAATATAAGCTATAAAGGCTATTGATCATGTGATTTGCCAACAAATGTGAATGTGATGTCATTTATTTGGCTGTTAAGGTGACTGGACATACATGTCATAAGTGGCAAGTTTTAAATTTCTTTAAAGATTTAATTTTTTTTAAATAAAAACAATAAATTTAAATATAAATGTTGAAGTTGTCAAAGAATGGCAGTGCTTTAAGTTTCATTGCCATATGCATTTAGCTAACTTTAATCATAACATGTACATGTGAATTATACGGTTTGCTCAACTTGGCAACAAAGTTACGGCACTATTAACACAAATTTAAGAAAATTCAATGGTTACATATCATAGACAACATAGCTGTCTCATTTAGTCCATCAAAATACTTAAATCAAACACTAGTTTCTCATGCTGTTGCTTATATTGGAGAAATAAAATTGATATAAGCTTTTGTGTTCTCGCTGGTGCTATTAAGCTACATATATAAATGCAGAATCATTACAATACTGTAAAATTCTCATGCAAATAATTATTTTTCCTAAAATATACAAAGACACGATCCATCCATTATAATTTTGGTTTGATTTATGGACCATGAAACATGTATATGAAGAATGTCATATTGAATACTCTAGAAATTTGCATTTACTGAGAGTGAAATATTGAAGCATGTTGGTAAAAATGCTGGTAGTGTGATAGTTCTAGAAAATGACCTCTTACCGGACTCATCACCTTCTGTACAAGTTGCCAAGTAAAAGAAAAAGTAAAACTCAATTACCAGTTGATAAGCATGTTTAAGCAGTAAGAACATGCATTCTGCTAATGATACTAAAAATCTACATGTATGATGGAACTTTTCATTTATACTATAAAGTAACTATGAGACATGACTAAAAAAACTTATCATTGTCACTTAACCCTCAGTCAGTAAAAACAACTTAGTAATGATTTGTTAATTACACCCTTTCTTTTTACAAATAAACCACTGCATTATCAGTAATTTTCCCATTACTCCATGCAATAAAAGAATTTAATAAACATTCTAATCTACTTACAGAGAAGTTACAGAGATTTACTTTTTTTTTCATTAGATACATTTCGGATTGCTTCACAAAAATATAGGTTAATTTATTCTCAGCTAATTAGATGAACACATTATGTAATGAAAGTGAATGGGAATGTAAGTAAAATTTTCTTGATTTTGATTTTTGCAAATATTACACATTTAAATAATTGAAAAAAAAACTGATTTATGATATATGCTTGTACTTGTAATAATTTCAATATTTGTTGGATGAATATTTTCATAATATACATAGTTTGAAATGGTTGCTAAAAATATATTCTTATATAAACAATGCATTCAAGTTTCATTACAGGCTACCTGTAAATCTCTAGTATGAAGATTTTTTAAGTTTTTTAAAGTAGGGTAAAAGCACCAAATAATAAAAAAAAAAAAGAAGACCAAACAAATTTATTATTCCAATATATATACATGTACATTGTAAATGGTTTTTGATTGATAAATCTACTTATTTCAACCAAGAAAGGAAAACAAATCTACCAAATCAAATTACTAGGTATATAGAAAATATATGTCCCAATTTACTCAGTTCATCTATAAAAGGAATAGAAATATCAAATATTTAGTTCTCAATATATTATTATATATTAATTAAGAATAAGATTTCTAAATTTATGTAAATGTAACAGCATTATTTTATTACAGGTATGTGGTTAATGACTATAACTTACCAAATGGTATTTCTGGTACAGTGGGAGTAATTTCTGATGGAGGTAGTCCTGTAGCTAATGGGGTAGATGGTCCGTTTACCATCACTTGCCCCAGGTAATGAAGTAATTTTTGTGCTCGATTCTGGGAGGTCTCAAACTTGAACAACTGTGGATTTTCATCAATAAAGTATGTGTCCACAACCCCAGACAGAAATTGATTATGTTGTAGGACATTCAGCAAAAATGGTATGTTGGTCTGTAAAATAACAAGAATCTTTTTAATTAATCTGACTTTAATTTACATTTTTTTAAATCAAATTTTTGTATGTATTAAAAAACAGTTAATAAAGATAATTCTAGTTAACTGCACCATTTAAATGAAAACTTCTCACAAACACCCCAAGTTACTGCATGTGAAAATACAAACTTACTTACATCATTAGTATTCAGGGGTTCAACTTTTTAAAAATTTTAAATATAGGAGTTGAAAATATAAAAAATTATTAGGGAGAGCATTTTGTGAAACTGTTTTCTTTTCTTTCCTTTCTTTCTTTTTTTTTAGATTATTTTTTTTTTTTAATTTTATTCACTTATCATTATTTTTTTTTTGTTTTGTTTTGTTTCACTCAACATGTTGCTAATAAAATTTATCAATCCATAAATAAATCATAAAAGGCTGTTTAAATGTCTATTTCTATTTCCAGTAAAAGTGGCCACCATGGATTGTTTTAAATTTAAAGTAATCTTCCATTTATTTAACCTTTACCACTTGTTTTTACTTCATTTAACCGATCAAAACTTCAATAAAAAAACCTGTATTATCCCTACTGAGTGCAGTTTGACAAGTTTTGTGTGTTTAAGTAACCAAAAGAAATGCCTCACCTTCACACCTCTGATTCTGAATTCTCTTAAAGTTCTTAACATTTTTGCACAAGTTGAATGGTGGTCCCAAGCATGAGCTATAACCTTTACCAATAAAGAGTCATAGTAAGGGGAGATAATGGCACCAGCATAATCCAGAGCACTGTCAAGACGTATACCCATCCCTTCACCACTTCTGAATACCTATGAAGAAAAATCAAACAAAATTAATATCATTTGTGTCAAGATTTTCAAAGTGCATGTTTGAAGTAATAATGAAATTTCAATATCAGTTGTCATAAACAAACCTTTATGACTTAAAATTTAACTTGTACCATAGGGGATGCTGCAGAGGTTTTTAGATAAAACAATTAACTGGAAACATACATGTAAGATCAATTCCATCACAACCTTATTTCTGGTGTCTCATTTATAATTATGTAAAATGGCATTAAAAGATATTGGATAATTATCATTAAAATGCTGTACTGGCAGTGAAATTATTTATCACTGAAAATTAGTGAAGAATATAAAGATTGTTTTGACATTAATAAGTGTAATTTTCAGTCACCTACTACAAACTAACTAAAACATGTGAACATAATTATTATACAGTAAAACCCCGATCTCTCGCCACCTGATTTATCGCCAAACTCACTTATCACCAAAGTATCCTCTAGACCCGTTTTCCCCTGATGTAAAAACCTCCGTTTTAATGCCAAATTCGCTTATCCCCATCCGCCACCCTTACCTTATAACCAATGATCATTTTACCGTTTTTGAAACCTCGATATTATCACCAAGTAACATGGCCACACGTGACTGATTTTATTTAAAGTAGACACACGGATGGACAGTCAGAGACTCATTCATGCATATACAACTACATGTATGTATGGCTTCCCAATAATATAAAAAATAGTGATTACTGAATTGTGTTTCTTTTATAAATAAAAAAAACTCAGCTGATCTTTGTTTTGTTTGTTGATTATATTTAATGTATAAACAAAACGTCGACACCCAAACGAAAAAGGAATTTCGTTGAATATCATGCAGAAAAAGTATATTATGAAATATTACGAAAACGTGCTAAAATTACACAGCTAGAAACTGCTGATTATTCTTTTACGTTATGGAGAATTGGAGTAAAACGAAGAACTGTTGGTGATAATTTGGTTAGCAAAAAGGCCATGATGGTGACGGAGGCACTCCAAGAAAATGACACAGGAGTGCTATGTATTCTGAAAAGGCATTGAAGTTGTGTTTACTAATGCTTGAGCCCAGAATATAATAAATCAATAAAACGATTCTTTAAATCATGTAAGTCTACCACAGAAAACGATTTAATCGAGCCGTCTCCAATTTCGATTTTAACATACGTATCGGACTCTAACCACAAAAAGTACACATGTCAACTTCCAGTTTCTGTCTCTCTCAGTTTATCGCCAAACTCGTTATAATGCCAAAATATTAATGGATAAATGTTGGCGTTATAACAAGGTTTTACTGTAGCAAGTACCTCAATTCTTCCTGTGTCAGGTTGGAAGTTTTTAGCAGGATCTTCTGTGGTCATTCTACACTGTATAGCACAACCATTTAGGTGGATTTTGTCCTGAGATAGATTTAATTCTGGCAACATTTTTCCCTCTGCTATCTTGATTTGAGACTGGACAAGATCCACACTTTATAAGCATAAAAATATTTAAAGAAAAATACATGTACATCTATAAATCACAGTTTTAAGATCTTTGACCTCATAGTCTGAAGGTACAACTAAAACATGATCAGGTTTTGAATCTAATTTTCAGTCTTCTCATAAAGTTAATATCATTTATAAAGTAGACTGCTAGTTATATACAGAAGGCTTATACAACAAACAAAGCTTTTAACAAGTTCAATTTGACTTCATCTGTACATCAAATAAAGTCCAAGAACATTTGTACATATTATTTCAATTTGATATGAATAGGTATAGTTCAATAGTAATATAAACATAATTATTATTACCATTGCTTTAACCAGTGTAAACAAGTAACACAAACATGACTGGGTATCATGTGTTACATAGGTGAAACCAATTTCTTTATCACAACATTTAACATGTTCTTTGCAAGAATTTAGTTGTGAAAAGGGCATATTGTTTTTGATATAGGAATTTACATGTATATAACAGACTACAGTGTAACATAAGAGAATTACTATCTCTATAATATATACTTTTGAGCAATAACCTTACCCAATTATACCAATACATAGCTCAGTTAGTAGAGTGCTTGCTCCATATGTAGGATGTTAAGTTTGAACCCTGGACATGTCAGATCAAGAATGAAAAAAGGTAGTGCTTATTCTTTTGGTAAGCACTTCAAAGCAATGGTTCTTTCGGAAGAGATCTTTAAAAAACAATGTCAAAGTAGGCATAACACACTAAAAAAACCCACCCTCCACATAACCCTAAATGCACCTCAAAGATAAAATTTTATGCTGTTCAACTAAATCTGGTGACATCCAAATATAAGTGAAATATTCTTGCCTTCGACATAAAACCCTATTAAATCTAATGATCAATCTTACCCAGTGACTTCTTCTGTGACTGTGTGTTCAACCTGTAATCTAGCATTAACTTCAATAAAATAATACTGTCCATCATTGTCAAGTAAAAATTCTACAGTTCCAGCATTCTCATAACCAACAAATTTGGCCAGTTTTACTGCATCTGATGTCATCTTGTCTCTTATGTCCTCTCTTAGAAGTGGAGCTGGAGCTATTTCTACAACCTTTTGATGTCTCCTTTGTACAGAACAATCACGCTCATATAAATGCACTATGTTGCCAGATTTATCACCTAAAATGAAGATTAAATACATCTACATTGATATTTTCCTCCTTGGTTCTAAAGTGCATGTTATCAGACTGTTTTTAAATGACATCATTTTAGTACATGTATGCACTTACTTAAGACACTTAATATTAGACAGAAGAAAGTTTTTAATCTAAGTTTTTTTCATATTTTACAGCAGCCTGTAAAGAGGTATTCTTGTCCTATAAATAACTTTATGTCAATGAACTTTGGATAAGCACCAGCTGAATGAACCTAAAAACTTCTACTGTTTTTACATTATTTTTTGATATCTAAATACCAATGAACTTTGGTTTTAAGCTAAATAGTATGGTATATTATTAAATAAACTAACTAAAAGTATATTAACATGAAGAAATTACCTAATATTTGAACTTCTATATGTCTTGGTCTTTCTATAAATTTTTCCAGAAATAATTCCCCATTACCGAATGCAGCTTCTGCCTCTGAAAAAGCTCTCTTGAAGTTTTCTTCAACTTCCTAATAAATAATCAAGAATATCATTCTTTAGTATTAGAGTCATTTACAGGTATTTTTTCCATATACCAATAAATGAAAACTTACTTGTCATTTCTGATGCAATTAGCTCGGATATAATATGTATATTGTATATGTTTAAAAGAGATAAGCAACTTAGTGGAACTTTTATCATTTCAATTACCTCCATCTTTCTAACAACTCTCATTCCTCTACCACCTCCACCATATGCTGCTTTAAATATTACGGGCAAGCCATAATCTTCACAAAATTGTATTGCTTCTTCAGCACTCTGTACTGGGCCTGGAGTTCCTGGGACAACTTGTACACCTTTTAACAAAATATATCAACTCATAAATCACCATAAACAAACAAAAATTTCAATGAAGCATAATACTATATCAGATCTTTGTGTAACTGTTGGTAACTGTCCAATTCAATTAAGTATTATGCCAAACAACAATTTATTAGCTTACAGAATGGCCTCTTAAAATTTTGATGCAAAACACATGATGTACAATGCATGGCAGACTAAGTGATAACAGCAGCTTACTATAGCATCTTGCTTTAAGTGAGATAAATGATGGATAATTGCTTATGACACTAAAATGATTTATCTCACTAAAATTTCTGGAAAAAATAAATTAGGCAGCAGACTCATGATTGATATTTGAGGGTGAAGGGTTAAAGCTCCAATTGGACTGTTTGATATGCCCTAAAACAAAATGCAATTTCACACCACTGAAGCTGGAATAAACATAAGTCTGATGAGTCTATGTTGAGTTTGAACAGACTTAGTAATTTTAACCTATATTTTACTACATACCAGCATCTATGGCTGCCTGTCTGGCTTCAACTTTATCTCCCATTTTTCTAACAACTTCTGGAGATGGTCCCACAAATCTGATATCAGCATTTAAACAAGCTTCAGCAAAGTCAGACCTTTCAGATAAAAATCCATATCCTGGATGTATAGCATCCACATCATTTTCCTTTAAAAAAATTACTAATTTTCAATACTTACTGGTTTCAAAATGCATTTTTACTTCAAAATTTCACATGCTTTGAAGTTCAAAATAAAATGTTACAGAAGCATTGAAAAGGGCAAATTTTAAAACTAATGACCTTACTAACTGCACTGTTTTATAAATTATCTATTGTGAATTTATCTATATAAATTGAAACCTGAAACACTTCACACTAGAAAACATTTTGCTAGGATTGGTGCTACTATATATTGGGAGGTATTTACTTTTGCAAATTTGACTACTAGTATTACTGGCATATTAAGGTATTTACCTTTGCAATTTTGACTATTTCTGGTATATTAAGGTATGCTGCTACAGGTGGCAACCCTTTACCTATTAAGTAGGACTCATCTGCTTTCTGTCTGTGCATATGCATGATATCTTGTTCAGAGTATATAGCTACTGTCCGTATATTCATTTCTGTACAAGCTCTAAACACTCGGATAGCAATCTCGCCTATAAATAAACAGATTTAAACAAAACATTAAGTAAGGTGCTTCTGATGCCTCAAAAAAAAAAAAAAAAAAAAAAAAAAAAAAAAAAAAAAAAAAAAAAAAAAATCTGATTGTTAATTGATACAGCCATTTCATAGATATAATAAAGTCACTATTCAAGAAAAAAATATACATAAAAGTTATCATCATTTATCATACTATGGTCTATATAAATTTTTAAAGCTGTTGTGAAAATCTTGTCATTTTTCACAGTTTTTGATCAGACACTATGCAAACCCAAGACTTCTATTAAATATTTGTACAAAAGTTATTTTGTTCCCAAATTTTTCTCCTAGTTTGAGCCAGAAGTAACACTGCATTAACTACAATTTCTTCAATATCAACATTAATGAAATATGAGGTCATATAATGATGCAAGTTTAAACTTCAAGGCAATTTTCATAAATAGTGATGCATTGTATGAATGTGTGTGCTGTTAAATTGTCAAGAAATTAAATATGTGGTGTCAATGTCATCATAATACCATATCTACTGCTTAAAAATGTTTTTTGTTTTTCAGATACATAAAGATATATTCTAAAGATAGAACTTCATAAAGTTCTAAAAATAAATGTTCCAGTCAAGGATTGTTTAGATTTAAACATAATTATTACACTGGGCAAAATAATGTGTGTGCCATCAGGTGTTCAGAATAGGAAATTAGGAATTATGCCCAGTTCAGGATAACATTTGAATCCATTTCTGGAATAAATGGAACAGAGTATCCTGTCTTTTTCCCATTTGTATGGTGACAATTATGTAAAAGAAGTAAAGTTACACTGCAATTATGCCTGTATATGTATTTACCTCTATTAGCAACCATGAGCTTTTTGATTGGTACATCCTGCTGTGCATTAACAGCTGACTTTGTTGATTGAAATGCCACATTATATGGAAGTCTGTAGCCATGTGTAGGCTTTATGTTTGTGGACCCTGATATCTGTGACCGTGCAGAGTTACAGATCTGTGACACACGAGTCTGCAAACGCAACATCGTGCTTCACTGTAACTTTTCTCTCAACAAATGCTCAGTTACCAAAATATATCACAAGACCTAAAATAGACAAATTCAAAATAATTACAACTACAAAAATATCTGTGACAAAGTAAGGACTGTATAGATCTGCAAATTAAAATAAATGTATCAATATTCAACATTAATAATTTTATACTGGTATTCACATCAATTTTGACTAAAAAAAAAAGTTTTTTTTTCAAAATCAGAAAATTTTCTGTAGTTTTACTTGAATTATCACTATTATGATTAGCAAAAGTTGGAAATCTTGAAGGTCAGAGAAACATATCAAACACATCTTTTAATCAATATAGGACAAATAGTAAAAAAAACATCAATATTTTAACTAAACAAAATATGAGGTGAGTTACCTGAAAAAGTTTGATACTGGTTGTCCCAAATGTGTCATTTTTTTCAAGGCTTTTCAAAATCTGAGGTGTTTGCTTTCAATTTTACAACACATTTTAAAGACAAGGAAATGTGGTATTTTTACTGGTGTAGCATATATGACATGATATCAAAACTTAAATAATTTAATACTGGTACTATAAATATATACATGTATATATAGATGTCAAGTCTTTTCAGGAAATTATTATATTAAATGTAACAAACAAAAAAAAAAATCATTAATGATGCAATATATTATTACAAGTTGCAACATTATACTATTTTACCATTAAGAGATAAACAATCAAATTCATAGAATTTATGCCCTCCACTTTCAAATGAAATAGACTTCTGTAATTGTAATGATATATGAGGGGTAATATGGACAGTCCTAGCATAAAATTCAAAGAGGGAAATTGGAACTATGGTATATCATTTGTTTGTCTCCCTTTCATAAAGTTGGTGACAAAAATCTTGAACAGTAACTTTTAAAGGAACAGAAACTAATTTTCTATTTATAGTCATGGTGACCTTGACCTTTGGTCTAGTGACTCGAAAATCAATCACAAGCGAGCTCTTGTCATAAGCTACCTCTGCAAGTTTCAATAAAAAATCTTGAACAGTTAACCTTTAAATGACCAGAAACAGATTTCTATTTATAGTTAGTGACCTTAACCTTTGACCTAGTGACCCAAAAATCAATCCCAAGCGAGCTCTTGTCATATGCCAGGGCTCAAAGTTGCGACTTAATTAGGCGCCATGGCGACCAATTTTTTCCATTGGCGACTAATTTTTACTCATAAGGGGCCAAATTGGCGACCGTTTTTCAGGGATTCATAATTCTTGATCAGGTCGATTTCCATTTTTCTATTTGTGTTTTACATATTGTCAATGTGTTTCCGGTACTCCTCGGCCTGCCCTGTGACTTTTACCGGGAATCTTTTATATGTATGTATACAAAACGTCAAAAGTGTTCTGAATAGAACAATAACCATGGCTGGGAAGCGGCAGTCTCTAGATAGTTTTTTCAAGCCAAGGGGTGCAGCTCCCAAAAAGCAGGCAGTTGACAAGCTGGAGGAGAAGAAACAGAAGTCTCTGACTCAGCGTAAGTTCCAAGAATCATGGAAAGCCCTGTTTTCGTGGTTACTATATGACCCTGTTAGGAATGTAATGACTTGTAAATATTGTGCCAACTACCACGGTACATTCATTTTTTTGCTTGTGCCTTAATGTCTCAATTGGCGCCTAAAAGTTTCAATTGGCGCCTAACTTTTTTATATAAGGAGCCAGGCTGGCTCCTAGCTTCAAAAAGTCACTTTGAGCCCTGTATGCTAAATCTGTGCCAAGGTTCATTAAAAATCTTGAACGGTTAACCTTTAAATGAACAGAAACCAATTTTCTATTAATAGTCAGTGACCTTGACCTTTGGCCTAGTGACCCAAAAATCAATCCCAAGCAAGCTCTTGTCATAAGCTATCTCTGTGCCAAGTTTCATTAAAAAAACTTGAACAGTTAACCTTTAAATAGAAACCGATTTTCTATTATAGTCAGTGACCTTGACCTTTGACCTATTGACCTGAAAATCAATCCCAAGCAAGCTCTTGTCATAAGCTACCTCTGTGCCAAGTTTCATTAAAAACCTTTAATTGTAACTGAAGTTATTGCATGGAAACCAAAAGTGACATATGGAATGACAGACAGACGGACAAACCCATCTCAAGGTCCCCACCCTTTCGATTAAAGTGGGGGACAAAAAATGACAAATTAATAATTAATCTAAATATATACATATATATGTATTTAGATGATTAATTCTCAGGAAATGCTGATCTTTTTAATATTACACTATCCTATATGAATGATGAGGAAAACTCATCAAGGTGATCAAATAACTGATATTATATAGTTTACTATAAATTCAACTTTATTCCAAGTGCAAGTTAAAACTTTAGACTCAAGACATAACCTGTATCATTAAACTACCCAGACTAAATTCTTTAGTTGTTTATATAGTTTATATATATATAAAGAGAATCTATTATTAGTTTGAGGTTGAGATGGGGAAATTCGGATTGAGTGGTCAGATTTTTCATCTCAAACGAGGCTCTTCCGAATTTGAGATGAAAAAATCTGACCACGAGATCGGATTTTTCCCATCCCAACCTCAGTCGAGTAATTGATTATTTTTATCGCATATAATTTACGAAAAAATACCGGAATCCCTTCTATAACATTGCAGGATTTTGCTAGCAGATGAAATACAAAATACGCAACAAAAACAAATAACATTTCACTCACAGCAAAATGTGAACATATGCGGCAAAACAAAACAACGATTTTTCTCTTTATATATATGCATTGTTTAGTAAAAATGATATTATTCATCATAAAAAAAGTCTTTTTTGTCGATTTCATATAATTTTTTCCCACAAAATTATGACCCTTGCCAAATGAAAAAAATGTAGTCCTCGATCAACTGAGATAGGCTACACGTGCGCAAGCGGGGTGCAGAATGGAAATAATAACGTACCACCCACTCAGTGAGATAAATCTATCACAAATGCAAAAAAAAAAAAATATTTATATATTAAAAAGCTGAGTGCTGTGTATTGTTAAAGAAAGTTCAGTGTATTTAATGTTTTGAACTAATGTACCTCCCCCCTTCCTTTTACAAATCACTCCATCACTGCTTCATCAAGTTTTTAAAGCATCATACACTCATGATAAAATGCTTATGGGATAAGTAGTACAAAATGTATGTCCTTGAGCAAAAAATTCAATTCCATATTGTTCAAGTCCATCCAGCTTCATGTAATGAATAATAAGGAAGCAAGAGAAACTCTTGGGTTAACCTTGTGATGAACGTTTGTACTTGTAAGCAGCTAGTACATAGATTTATAAACATAATAAGTTACTATGTTTAGCATATATATATATATACATATATATATATATAATTAAAATATATAATATTATCTATCTACAACAAAACTGATTTTCATTATAACTGTTACCACTTTGATATCCTGCTAAATTGATGAAAATCACAAAGCTGTTGTATAGCTGAGTTCTTACTGCTTGAGAAATACCGTACTGGTAATTTAACTTGGCAGAGTTGACCTTAAGTGAGAATGTCAAATTGGTCTTATATTATTTATCTTTAGAGAAGATACTTTTAAGCAGTATTATGTAAGATCTTCAGAATCATTTTGTATGGAAGTTTTACCAGCCAAACCAACCTAAACTGACAACAGAATTGCCAAATACTATATTCAAGTTAAAGGTCCAAGCCCCAGCTCATACTATTTAAACTACATAAAATGTTATACATACTGCTGGTAGACAAGATGAGGTATACATGCATCAATAAACAGAGCATAAAAATCAAGTTCATGTATTACCAGTTACATGTATACATACAAAACATATACACAACCTTATTGTTTTACCAGGTATACAAATAAAACTTCAGTCTTCATAAAAATTAAGCCACCTTGAGGGTAAAAATCAATATCAAACTTGGCTACAGAATTTGCCTGTCAATATACAATGTTACTGATGATGGCTTACACTTAATAGAACTTGAAGATTCTATACACTAGCTGCTGCTAGTAGCCCAACACATTGAAAATGACTTACCAGTAACACAAATTGATAATTTTTCACGTTCTTAATAGGGGTAGATACGATATATGGTATATTAAACTGGCAGTGATTTGTGATTGCAGCAGTATCTTAATACAAGTTTACTTCCTGCTTAAAGATGATATAAACACTAGAAAAATTTAATATGCTATTAAAATTTTATATTTAACTAATAGATTCAGTTAACATAATACCAATACACACTTATAATATATAGAAGTAGAGAGTATTTTAAAGATAAGTTAAAGGCTTCAATGCACAGCATATAAATGGATACTTATAATGTAAACTTTATATTGAAGAACCTTGTAATGTTTTGATCACTTGCCATAAATTATTCATGTTATTTACTTTCTGTAGTAATAAATTTCAGGTTCTATCAGGAAAGATTATCGGTAGTTTTCCTTGCATTTTTTTTTAATTTGTAAAAAAATGTAACCGAATGTTAAAACTGTCACAAAGTTTATCTTTTTTTATTGGGACTTGTAATATTTTGTAAATGGTCTAATGAAAAATAATTGTAGGAAAAAAAGAAATACATTTTGTACTCAGTTTAAGACTTGGTGGAATTTTTTCTACATACTGGACATCGTCAAAAAATCTCAGAGTATTACTAGATTTAAGAGTTACTTTCTGGCAACTTACTTGACTACAACTTTGCAAGTGACTCACTATCACATTCTTAATCTGGCAACAGGGATTCTAAGAAAAACTTATCTGTATATTTTTATGATTATTATTATTTATATTATTATTACTATTATTATTATATTAATTATATTATTATTACTATTATTATTATATTATTATTACTATTATTATTATATTATTTATATTATTATTACTATTATTATTATATTATTTATATTATTATTACTATTATTATTATATTATTTATATTATTATTATTATTATTATTATTATTATATTATTATATTATTATTATTATTATTGTAAAACTATTAAATATGTACATGGAGTATATGATTTTGAATTACACAAAATGATAAAGAATATCTTACTTTAAATACAGATCTAGATTTAATACATATACATGTATATATATAGTTGACTGTCAACTTAAATGTGTGTACAGCTGGTATAAATTTATTTTTATGAGAATATGCATGGTAAACGTATCTATCATACTGCTACATGTACATGTACTAGGTTACTCCTATGTAAACAATGCCTACAATGTACTACAGTTCACGTTTTAACAATAACTCCAACATGTACCACAGATAATGATTTGTTAAATTTATTATTTTCCATCATGAATATTTAAATTTGTTTCATAACAAGTACAAAGTCCGAGTCTAAAGTACACATGAAAAGTCAAGTAAGTTTAGCAGAGTGACCAATAATGAGAGACTTATAAATGCTCTCGAGGCACTACCATTATATTTTTTCAAAATATTATCAACATCCAAATTTTAACAAAATTGATACTGCATACTGAAAAAATTCATGTAACCCGTGACCTATGTATATACCAATATACAAATGTATCTCTCATAGATATTGTTAAGTTTTGTACAGTTTCGTTGTGTTCTTGTATATAATACATATATCAATAAATAAAAGAAAAAAATTCAGATGTCCCAGTTTGGAGATAAATGTAAAGACACTTGATTGCAATTGCGATACTTAAATATTTGTTTAGATGTCTGGGGTACTTTTTAAACTTTACGCTTTGTAACAAAACTAAAAACAATGAATCGTGAAGTGTAAAAGTCAGATCAAGTGTCAAGTTTCCTTATCAACAAGTATAAATTGAAACAATCAGCAGAAACACAAATAACCATATACACTGTACATGTATATCATGCAAATAGTTATTATGTATATCATGCAAATAGTTATTAGGCACTATCAAATAAGATCAAATGTAACAGTACCTTAACAAACTAGGCTCCAGCAATTCTGGAAAAAAAATTTTTTGTTTATATTTTGTGGAAATATTTCCTGGACTTTATTATAATATGAAAAGATGTACAAAAAGAACATACCAACAAAATATTTTGCAAAATAAAATATTATTGTCTTTATTTGATTTGCTACATAGGAAACAACTGACATTGTTGAGACATTTTAGCATCATTAAGGTAATTATTGGTGCCGAACATATGAAATTATATATCAAGAATATACTGTATTAGGTATCAATAAAAAAACCTAGAGCTTTGATATTTTTAATATTTTACAAAAAATCAGGTACCTATGTTATTAATTTTCCCAGAAAACTGACAAGTATGTCATTCATTTCAAAAATCAAATTTCAATGTTTAAATTCAAAATGGAAGTATGTTATGTGGTGCAAAATCCTTGCACTGAAAACATAATGCAATCATTTACTAATGCAGGTTAAATTTTGTGCATGAACCTAAGAAATTCTCACCTTGGTATATTACAAACTACTACCTGGTATCTACTGACAAATTAACATGATCATTAATGGCCATTTTAAGACTTCTAGGTTTCTACCTGCACTACTTTTGAGTCATAATTTTTACTGCCCCAAATTTAGCCCCATTATGACTGAATACTGCTACCTTACACGTATATAACAGAAATTAATACATGTAGTTTTTTCAGATAATTAACTATTTCAGTATTTCCGTGCATCTGTGTCCTTGTCCTTTGAACCCATGACCATGCATGAATTATATATCAAAATGATTGATATGTATTAATACCCAAAATAATCAAATATACACATACATGCCTTTACAAAAAGTTTTCTAGTTTAATTCCAGATAAAAATCTCAAATTTGCTTAGAAGATTTTTAAAAGAAGATTAAAATGTAAAAAGTTAATACACAATGATGACAGATAAAGGTTAAGATAGATTGAAATGGTCCAATTGAACCTTCAGTTCATCTGATATAATAATCTACATGATTCTTTAGAAAATATCATGGATGGCATAGTACAAAACTTGTTTGAAAAAAGGAAAAGAGAGGGGGGGGGGGGGAGACAGGGATTTTTATTAAAGTGTTCAAAGAATAATTTATATTTTTAATAAACTATATCAAATATTAAATATATTTTATTGTGTTTTTCTCACAATATTGAAGACAACACAAATAAAATGTACATGTATATATTTGTCTATCCATTTGGAATAAACCATTAAACCACCTTCAGCTCAATCAGCTGTTAGGTTACCGTTATTTTACTTTTTAACGGTGTGGGTGTTTTTTGTCAACCAAGTTAATTTCAGTTATCTCCATATATTAAATTTTCTATGAAAACCTTTAATCACTAAGGAAACTTAAGGTTCTAAAATCTCAATGTGCTACTTATGTATTCACAAAAAATGATATATTTTTCTCAATTTAAGTGCATATCCTTAAAATACATATCTAAATTAATTTTTCGATTAAGTCAACATTTTATCAAAAATTATTAATATTTTTCTCCAGTTCCCTTTTATTGGACATAATAGATATTCCTCAGTGTGATCTTGAATTGAAAAGTTATTATAATTTATGATTCTTATTATTTTTTATTCATCATTTTTAAATCCATCCATCAGACCTAGAAACGGCTATTTTTTCTATGTCCAGTTATTTTATCTTCTGCTTTATTTGCAGACAACTTTTAGTCACTCTGGTTTAAAAAGAGTGGAAATTTTTAACACAATTTTCACCAAGGGCTTAACAAATGAATTGTAAAACTGAAAAAGAAAGCAATCAATCATCAATTTTAGCACAATATCCAACAGAGGCCAAAATCTCTTACTACAGAACAGTGTAAATGTATGGTCTGTTAGCCAAGTGACTTGGTGGGTTAAAAAGCAACAACGACAATAAAATTATCACCTCCATATTTTTTTCATCTTTCAGTAATAATGACATTTAAATTTAAAATACCGGTATTAATTTTTCATTTAAAAATGTTTTTGGATGCACACATACATAACAAATAACGACTCCATAAACCTAATCGAAATCATCAACATTTTACGCATGAGTAAATTATGGTCCGTTTTTTATATAACAAGTAAGGTCACCCGTGTATACAAATAACATACATGTGCTTAGCCTTATGATAAATTATACATCCATGGCGTACTCTCAGCAATAAAAAGTAAGATGCAGAAAAAAATTACTCATCATTATATCTTACTATTTAACTCATATGCAATTCCACAGGTAAAGTGACCGACCATTAAGTACGTGCCGCAATCGATAATGTCCAAAAACTCATCCGTAAATAATAGCTTATAAATAACCATGTGCAGACGACGTGCTTGCGTGCACTAAATCTCAAGGCCAAATAGAACAGGTACCCTTGAAAAAAGTCCTTGATTTAGTTTCGCATTATATTTAACCATTAAAGAATAGTTATCTTTTATCTCGATCTAGATATTGATTTTTTTCTTGATAACTATCTTTTCGTTTATAGGCAATAAGATGTACAAACATACATATGCATTAAAAAAAAAAATTGAGTGGAGTACGAAACTCCTAACGCTAATTTGCTCTCAAATAATGGCGTAGAAAACATCAAACAAACAGGTCATGAAATGAAGCAGAGTTTTTTTTCCCACTGCACTTAAAAAATGTATTTTAAAATGACAGTTAATTCTTACATGTAAAGTCCGCAAACTCATAAATTATTTATGTAGGTGCGTAATCCGGTACATTTAGACACCAATTTCTGAAAGTAAGAATAGCACATTTTTATTGTCTTCAGGAACATGCAGTATTTGCAATAGTAGCATTGTGTCATCCACGCTTGTAACTATATTTGTGACAACTTACTGCACATGTTAATATGAAGTTAGAATGAATTCACAAACCAATATTTAAGTAGCTAATTTTTAACAGATTATGATGCACCTTTAAAGGGGATGTTTTTTGCGGTACATCGATTATAAGCCCAGGGGGTAAATTAAGCTGAGGCAAAAGCCTAGGGAAGTTACTCGTGCCCAGGAAGTTTTGGGACACTTTAGAGATGTAAAATTCACATTTTATCAGAGATTATACTCTAGTTTATCATGCTAAAATTTTATATTGATCTATGCAAAAATAACGAAGAAATTGAACATTGATTTTTTTACCGATCGACAGGCTATGGCAAATGAAGGGAGATAACTCGTGCTGATTACTCTAAGACATTTATTAATATGATATATAGAATGAATCACTTAAAATATAAAGTTTAAGAAATAGCTAAATGTATTTGATAATTTAACATGTAAGGCGACTTTTAAACATTATTAAGAAGATACCGTTATATAGATGTTATAGAAACAGCTAAATGCAGGTGACAATTTAACATGTAAGGCGACTTTTCAACATAATAAAGAAGATATTGTTATTTTCGTTTTAATTAAGAAAATATTGCAAGACTGTTGGGAAAGATGAATTTGTCTAATTACTTACATATTATTGCACAAACTGTGGATTTTGATAATAATGATAATGAAACGAAGATTAGGTCAAAAGAAGAAATGTCCGGAACAAAAGACATAGTCACAATTTAATTCTGAAAGACATATTTTGTAATTTAAAATAAATTAATCCTTTTTTTCTTATGTCTTTAGAATAATAATTTTTCTCTTTTATTTCTCTGAAAGACGTACTTATTTATAGTTATTAATAACCTTTTTTCCTCAAATTGTTTACAAAAGATAATACGAGTAATATTTTAATTATGAACACCTGGTAATTATCGGATTAACGGCGTGTGTCCTGTCATCAGACATCTGAAATTAATTAATTAGACATGCTCCAGTAATGATCAAGAACCCGCCCGTTTATCAAGGATAAAGTTATCTCTGACAAGTGTGAGTAATGTAAGCCAATACCAGAAACTTATAACACTATCTAGCTATATACGTCCCTGCCAATTCACTAAAGTGAACACTGTTAGTAATTAATATGAGGAATAAATTTGAAACTGCAGTAAACTGCAAAAATGGCAACTTTTTTATGTGGGGTTTGTAATATGAAATGTGGTATCAACACCATCGCATGCGCGAAATGTGATAAGTGGTTTCATATTAAATGCGAGGGGATAAGCAAGGCCCAATTTAAAGAATTACAAGAAATACAACTAGATTATTTTTGCCACAGTTGCTGTCTGAATTGAGACAATAATTTCAATTAAAGGCGGTTAAAGATAACCGTCTTGAATGTGGGATTAAAATGGAAAACATTTTGACAAGGAAAGAAGACAATAGCACCATGTCTTCAAGTTGCGAATTAAAAAAAAAAAGCAACTTAGTTTTAGATTCTGTTGTGGAAGAAATGTAAAAATCATGTGCTTTAAATGTTCCTGGTGAACTACCAATATATTCTACTGGCAACGGGAACTGTTTATTTAACTCTATCTCTATAGCACTTGTTTGAAATGAAAGCCTTGCGTCAGAAATACGCTTACTTGTATAGAACTGACAAGAAATATCTGAATGAAGGCAAAAAATTTTCTTTACACTTAACTGGTGACAATAATGATTACAGTTGCCGGTGTAATTAAGTATTTTGACCCGGGGTTCATTTTTCAACGTTGAATATTGAACCGTGGGTGCCGTTGAAAATTGAGACCAAAATTTGTGAAATTTATACCCGGGTCATTTTTCAACAGGTTGATAATTTTTTCTCGACAAATTATAACCTCATTTTGTTGAAAATTGACCCTGTTGAATATTGACCCTCCCCATAAACTACAGAGTTTTGATCGTCTATGATCTAGACATTGTTCAACATTGTGTGTGTGTGTGTATGTGTGTGTGTGTGTGTCATGGTGTGTGTGTGTGTCACGGTGTGTGTGTCACAGTGTGTGTGTGTGTGTGTGTGTGTGTGTGTGTGTGTGTGTGTGTGTGTGTGTGTGTGTAAGTTTTTAATCCAGAATAAAACTAGACAGAAATCAGCTAATCATAACATAGTATATGATATATCCGACAGCAACGGCTATTATGATACTGAGCGATCGGCATGGGTTGAGTGGGTTTTCCCAGAATGACAGTATATCTCTGCTATCACTTGTTAGATTTTTATGTTAAATGTTTAGCGCCTTGTCGGATTTTGTTTTCACTTGTCAAATAATAATAATGTCGACTCGACAATGATTTTGTTGACTTGTTAGATGATTGTGACGACTTGTTAGAAATGGATGTCAACTTTTCAGATCTTTTATATCGAATGTTAGAGAGCACTTTTTCAGATGTAGGCTTGCAAAGCAAATATATTGTCAACTTGATAGCACAAACGCACAATCTCATTTTTAATTTTAAAAATGTCAATAAACGACAACACAAATAACCGATAAAAAAATAAGTTACCTTTATCAAACGTCACGCGTTATTACGCGAAAGTTATGCATTATTTTGCGAAAGTAACGTGTTTATTAACAAAAGTTACATGTTATTACGTGACATGTTAGACATTAAATATTATGCATGAAGTTAAGCATTATTACGCGATTTTTTTTTGTTTCAAGTCCATTAAGCTTTCGTGCAATTGTTTTTTATAAACAAGGGCCGAAACTTTTCTGGTGCAGATTGATTGATAAAATATAAATTTGAATAACTATATTCACTTGTAAAAATTTTTCTTGTAAATTTATAATTTATTGATCCATCATTCCACAAAATTAAGACACGATCTGTTTTATTTCATTTTGTTCGAAGTCAAAAATTTTCCATCCATTCATATATATATATATATATATATATATATATATATATATATATATATATATATATATATATATATATATATATATATACATATATATATATATATATATATATATATATATATATATATGCTGGAACAGCACCTGGAAAGTCTTAGAGTAATCAACGCTAGTCATCTCCCTTCAATCGATGTAGCCCGTTGATCGGTAAAAAAATCAATGGTCAATTTCTTCATTATTTTTGCATAGATCGATATAAAATTTTTACATGATAAACTAGAGTATAATCTCTGATAAATGTGTGAATTTTACATCTCTACAGTGTCCCAAAACTTCCTGGGCACGAGAAACTTCCTGGGCTTTAGCCTGGGCTTAATGTACTCCCTGGGCTTATAATCGAGGTACCCGTTTTTTAGCTACTGTTTTACTTGAGTTTGGTATTTTTCACTTCCTTGAGTATATTCGTAACTGAAAAGTGCTATGTGTATCTGTGGTAACCATGACATATTTCTACCACAGGAACTTGTAATTGTTTCCATAATTTAAAAAAAAAATTTTGACCATACACTCCACCAAAAAAAAACCAAACAACAAGGACAGACACTTGAAATTTTCGAACCTACCCCTCGCTGCTTAAAATGATATTTTCAAGTGTCCTTCCTTTTTTTTTTTTTTTTTTTTTGGTGGGGTGTTGTATGTGTAAAAAAATTTAAAAAATTTATAGAAACAATTACAAGTTCCAGTGTTTCTACACAGTGAAAAAAGTTGCTGCACAGAGATTTTTCATGTTAAAAGAGGAAGCAAATGGTTTTTTTCACATACAATGTAATATGTCACAGTAAACATCACTGTCAGTGTAAAAATTGCAGTTTTCAGTTTTTAGTATGTAAAATCCTCATTGTAGCAAAAGTTTCCTTTCTACTTAAGTATTCTGTGGTAATTGCGGATGCACATAGTGATATTTTTTAGTTGAGAAACATTTGTTACATTTGAAAAGACTTAGTTATTAGAAGTTAGTTATAATAAATATTTATTTAACAAACAATTGATCTGATGAAATATGGCATGTTCTAGTGGGACAGGTTTTAAGAGAGTAAAAGTCAGGGATGTCTTAATGTCTATGCATGTAATTTGTGCACCCCCATCTCAAATTGTTATTTCAGGCAAAATAAATGTGCACATTACTTGGGTTTTTATGGTATATAGCAGTGATACATTTTTTTAAATCTTTTCTTCTGTTCATTCAAATCATATTTGACTGTAATTTATTATGATATAACAAAATAATTATAAGGTCAAGATCAAGGTCATGACATCTATTCATATATAGGCCATCTCAGATCAAGAAGTAGGTCATCAAGTCAAATTATAGAAAAACCTTGTTAACACTCTAGAGGTAATATTTTAACCCAATCTTTTTTAGTCTTGCCCAGAAATGATCATCTTGTAAAAACAAGATCAAGTTTATGAATTGATAATAGTGAGTCAGAAAATATGTATATGTAGGTTTTTAGGTAAACAGTAAAAAAAAAAAAAATAAAAATAATAATAATAATAATAATAATAAAAAAACATTATTACACACTTTTTCTCAAAATTTAGTCCAATCGTCTTTGAACTTGCCAAGACTGATTCCCTTGAAAAAAACGAGGTAAAGTTTGTATATGGATCATGTTAGGTCAATAGGTAGATTGCTAAATTACTGTCAAATCATAGGAAAAAACTTATTAACAATCTAGATATTTTTCATCAATCTTCAGCAAGATTTTTCAAAAGGTCTTTTGGAAAAATGATAGGTCACATTCATTATAGTGATCATTTCAGGAAAAAAATTGAAGTTAGGTCATTAGGTTCATTTATTTATGAACCTACGGAGGTAACAATAATCAAGGATGAATAATCATGAGAGTAAATGAGTGAGTGAGTTGTTGTTTAAATTCTTTGGCAGTGTTTTTGTACTCACCATACTTTAATTCCTTGGTAGTAATTTTGTAACCTTTAGCCTTTAAGATTTGGAAAATTCAAAAATCCTCATACATGTAATAAATTGTGCACTACAACGTGCTTGTAATAGCTCGGATCCCAACTGTTAGTATGTTACATTTTGGCAGTATCTTTAATTTTATAAATAAGAACAATGAGCTTTAATTTTATATGTATCACAACTTTGTTTTGGAATTTTAGAGGTCATATTGAAAAATTTAAGTTTTTTACCCCTTATTTGATAATAATTTGGGAAGAAATGTACATGCTGATCTATTAAGCGCTATAGCATGATATGATTAAAGTATGAGATATCTAAATGCTGTTGTCACAAAGTGTTGACTATGACATGGTTAAAGTTTGAGGTATCTACATACTGATGTCATTAAGTGTAATAGATGACATGGTAAAAGTTTGAGATATCTACATGCTGATGTCATTAAGTGCTATAGCATGACATGGTTAAAGTTTGAGATATCTACATACTGATGTCATTAAGTGTTTTGTATGACATGGTTAAAGTTTGAGATATCTACATACTGATGTCATTAAGTGTTATAGCATGACATGGTTAAAGTTTCAGATATCTACATGCTGATGTCATTGTTATAGTATGACATGGTTAAAAATTGAGATATCTACATGCTGATGTCATTAGGTGTTATAGTAAGACATGGTTAAAGTTTCAGATATCTACATGCTGATGTCATTAAGTGTTATAGCATGACATGGTTAAAAATTGAGATATCTACATGCTGATGTCATTAAGTGTTATTGTATGACATGGTTAAAGTTTTGAGGTATCTACATGCTGATGTCATTGTTATAGTATGACATTGTTAAAGTTTAAAATATCTACATGCTGATGTCATTAAGTGTTATAGTATGACATGGTTAAAGTTTTGAGGTATCTACATACTGATGTCATTGTTATAGTATGACATGGTAAAAGTTGAAATATCTGCATGTTGATGTCATTAAGTGCTTTAGCATGACAAAGTTAAGTTTGAGATATCTACTTACTGATGTCATTAAGTGTTATGGTATGGCATGGTTAAAGTTTGAGATATCTACATGCTGTTGTCAATAAGGGCTATAGCATGACATGGTTAAGTTTGAGGTAACTACATGCTGTTGTCATAAAGTGTAATAAAGGACATAGTTAAAGTATAGGATAACTAAATGCTGATGTCATGGTTAAAGTTAGAGATATTTAAATGGTGTTGTCATTAAGTGTTAAAGTATGACATGGTTAAAATATGAGATATCTAAATGCTGATGTCATTGTTATAGTATGGCATGGTTAAGTTTGAGATATCTACATGCTGATGTCATTAAGTGTAATAGATGACATGGTTAAGTATGAGATATCTACATGCTGTTGTCAATAAGGGCTATAGCATGACATGGTTAAGTTTGATATATCTTTATGCTGATGTCATTGTTATAGTATGACATGGTTAAAGTTTTGAGGTATCTGCATGCTGATGTCATTGTTATAGTATGACATGGTAAAAGTTTAAATATCTGCATACTGATGTCATTAAGTGCTATAGCATGACATTGTTAAGTTTGAGATATCTACATGCTGATGCCATTAAGTGTTATAGTATGACATGGTTAAATTATGAGATATCTAAATGCTGATGTAATTGTTATGGTATGACATGGTTAAAGTTGAGATATCTAAATGCTGGTGTCATTTAGTGTTATAGTATGACATGGTTTAAGTTTTGAGGTATCTACATGCTGATGTCATTGTTATAGTATGACATGGTAAAAGTTTGATATATCTACATGCTGATGTCATTAAGTGCTATAGTATGATAGGTTAAAGTATAAGATATCTACATGCTGATGCCATTAAGTGTAATAGATGACATGGTTAAGTTTGAGATATCTACATGCTTATGTCATTAAGTGTTATATTATGACATGGTTAAAGTTTGAGATATCTAAATGCCGATGTCATTGTTATAGTATGACATTGTTAAAGTTTGAGATATCTACATGCTGTTGTCATTAATTGTAAAAGATGACATGGTTAAAGTGTGAGGTATATCTAAATGCTGATGTCATTAAGTGTTATAGTATGACATGGTTAAAGTGTGAGGTATATCTAAATGCTGATGTCATTAAGTGTTATATTATGACATGGTTAAAGTTTGAGATATCTAAATGCTGATGTCATTAAGTGTTATAGTATGACATGGTTAAAGTGTGAGGTATATCTAAATGCTGATGTCATTAAGTGTTATAGTATGACATTGTTAAAGTTTGAGATATCTACATGCTGTTGTCATTAATTGTAAAAGATGACATGGTTAAAGTGTGAGGTATATCTAAATGCTGATGTCATTAAGTGTTATAGTATGACATGGTTAAAGTGTGAGGTATATCTAAATGCTGATGTCATTAAGTGTTATATTATGACATGGTTAAAGTTTGAGATATCTAAATGCTGATGTCATTAAGTGTTATAGTATGACATGGTTAAAGTGTGAGGTATATCTAAATGCTGATGTCATTAAGTGTTATAGTATGACATGGTTAAAGTGTGAGGTATATCTAAATGCTGATGTCATTAAGTGTAATAGTATGACATGGTTAAAGTTTGAGAAAATTACATACTGATGTTATTAAGTGTAACAGCATGACATAGTTAAAGTCTAAGATATCTTCATGCTGATGTCATTAAATGCTATTGTTTGGTATTGTTACAGTTGAAGACAGCAGTATATGCAGTGATTAATGTAAAAGAAACAATGGTACTATGCACCGTAAATGTTGATTTTGTTCCATCAAAAGTTTCTCTTTTAATCAGTACCTACTGATAATTCAAATACAATTCATCACATTATGTTATAATGGCAGTGGGGCAGTATTACTAATTGATAAAGTTTAATGGCATGAGAAATCCCACTTCAAAAGCAGAGAGTTTCTTTTTATTGACTTGAAATAATTTACAATCGTGTAAATTTTACACTGCCTCTTTATTATATTTCAGCATCATTATTGAGATGATACAAGTTTTTTTTATGAGAAAAAATGAAATTTAATACATTACCCACATAAAGTAAATGTTAAAAATGACAGAAAAGGATGAAAAGCGAGTGTTTGAAGAAAAAAGATATGCCATAATTACCAAAGAATCTATAAAGTTAATAGCGGAAGCCGTTGGCTACTCTGAGATACCTGATGATGTTGCTGGTTTGCTTGGTGAAGATGTTAGTTACAGATTACGTGAAGTAACTCAGGTTAGGTTTTTATTCTTAATGATATGTTTCTTTTTATTTCTATGGATGTTCAAATAATTTTTTTATACACATATATATTTATTTACGGTAAAATAATGCCCCTCTATTTGTCATATTGTTCATCACTGCAATTTATGTAAGTCCTACCTTTTCTATGTTTTCTTTGTTTCCAGCGGGTTCATTCACAAATGAGAAGGTTTTTTTGCTTGTTGATGACCCTTACTGATTAGTTCTGTACCAGTAAATAGACTGAGTGTTGTTTGCAATGCTTATCCTGTGATGTGTACTAGTACTTTAATGGTTGCCATAAGTGCACAGTAGTACAATGCAGATCAGAAACACATGCACTCTCATATACCACATGAACTTGTGATTAGATTAATCCTTGAGATTAATAAAAAAAAATTGTCTCACAATAAATGGCTGAAAAATTACTGATGTGATGTAAATCAACATTCAACCAACCTACCAATCAATATGGAATAGTTACAGTTTTATTTACTTTATCAAAACAGAATAGCACACAGTATTTAAAACACGGGAAAAGGAAAAGGCTCACTGCTGATGACTTTAATAAAGCATTGACAAGAAGTGATGTGCAGGTAAATAAGTCTTTCTCTCTCTCTCTCTCTGTGTCTGTACCCATGTCTGTGTGTGTCTGAGTCTCTGTGTGAGCGTGTGTGTGTGTGTGTGTGTGTGTGAGCGTGTGTGTGTGTGTGTGTGTGTGTGTGTGTGTGTGTGTGTGTGTGTGTGTGTGTGTGTGTGTGTGTGTGAGTCTCTGTGTGAGCGTGTGTGTGTGTGTGTGTGTGTGTGTGTGTGAGCGTGTGTGTGTGTGTGTGAGTCTGTGTGAGCGTGTGTGTGTGTGTGTGTGTGAGCGTGTGTGTGTGTGTGTGAGTCTCTGTGTGAGCGTGTGTGTGTGTGTGTGTGTGTGTGTGTGTGTGTGTGTGTGTGTGTGTGTGTGAGCGTGTGTGTGTGTGTGTGTGTGTGTGTGTGTGTGTGTGTGTGTGTGTGAGTGTGAGTCTCTGTGTGAGCGTGTGTGTGTGTGTGTGTGTGTGTGTGTGTGTGTGTGTGTGCACCATGTTAACTTTGTGAACCCCTGTATGTGTATTTGCCTGTGTTAAAAAAAGAAAAAAATTGGGTTGGATCTTGGGCAAACTGTGAACCTCCTAAAGTTTAAGCAAGTGGTTAACTGATTGAGCTAAATATTAACTGATTGAGCTAAATATTAACTGATTGAGCTAAATATTAACAATTCTCCCTATTTTAAGATTTTTTAATGTATCCAGGTTAAAGTTTTAGGGTAATGGAGATGCCATTCAAACACATACCTACTAACTTGCTGATCAGCTTTTGATATGCACACTTTTGCATTGTTCAAATTATAGATGGATAATTTATTTTTCTTTTATTTATTCAGATATACTATATATATAAATAACAAATGTATAGTAAAACTATAAAAAAAACTTTACAATATCTCAAAAATTTACAAATCTACAATTTACTGTTCCTCTATATAGAATGATAATTTATACCACCACTAAGATATATTTTTTCTCTGTTTAGGGTGACCATGGTTACAGATCATCTGACCTTTCATTAAAAGTTTTATACCCCAACAAGATATATATTTTCTTTGTTTAGGGTATCCATGGTTACTGATTATCTGACCCAATACCATTAAAAGTTTTATACCCCCACCAAGTTATTGGTATATATTTTCTCTGTTTAGGGTATCCATGGTTACAGATCATCTGACCCATTACCATTTAGACAAGTAAGAGATGGAGATATCTACTTTGTAGAAGATACAGATGTAAATTTATGCAATATAGCATTTAATGGTTACGTTCCTAAAAATTCAGGAGACACAACTATCAAAGGTAAGCACTAAGATTTATTTTCAGGATTATACAGGATGAGTAGTTGTTTATTTTCAGGATAATACATAACAAGTAGTTAATCAGTATATTTTATCAGAAGTATCCTTAGTGATTGACACAAAAAATCCTGTCAAACATCTTGGTTAAACTTAGAAACTTCGGTGAAATCTATGATCATGAAACCTTTTTAAGGTTGGTTCTATTCACATTTGTTTATGGCATGACAATAGCTATCTTTTGCAAGTTAAAAAATATTTAAAAATTTCTTCACTAAATTCAATGATTGAAGGCCAAATAAGATTTGATATTTAGATTCTATGGTATAAGGTAATAAACTTACCGTATGGTTTGTCAGTTTGATAAAATTGTTACAAAATATGACAGTAACCTATTTTCTGCATACATTTAGAAACATTTGTTAATATGGCTTTAAAGTGTTTTATCTTAAGTATTTGTTAGACATTTATAATATCCTTCAAAAAAGAGTCATATTTAAATGTTGAGGTTTTGACCTACTTTTTTCACCATCAGAATTTGCTACTATTTTTGCAGTATTTCACTACAGATTTAAATGTTTGGGTTTTTTCATGCAGCCAAGGTTAACTTGATGTCAAGGCCATGACCTAACTTACAAATGAACTTTTAATTACTGAATGTTTTCTAAAAGCAAAGCCTATGACACAGGTTTTCCATATTTGATGTTTTTTTTAATTACATGGATTACCAATTCATTAACATATTTACAGAAACTCCTGTACCATAAAAATTCCCACTAGCCCTTTATTTTTTGTCAAAATCCTTATAAGAATATAACACTCAGGTTGAATTTGCCTTATATGTCATAAAACTTATAAGAAAAAATGAAATAATTTGATTTTATGCTTCTTTCTTTTTTTTCCAGCTCATTGGTTAGCAGTTGAGGGTGTATCTAAAGTTACATCAAATTCACAACCAAGTCAGGGTGAGTTTAGTTTTGGTACCAGGTTATTATTGTATGAAGAAGTTTGCAGCTTATGAAAAGACTGAACTATCAGAAACATTTCATTAGAGGGTTAAGTTACTGTCTGAACAAGTTTAATTTTAACAATGATTTATGCAAAATTTTCATAGAAAATCCAATGAAATTGACGATTGCATTAATGCTGTAGCAACTTTATTTCAATAGATTCTTATTGAAATTTCTGTGTGGGGGGAATTTAGCAATTATTTTAACAATGCTTTAATAGTCCCATGCAAAAAATAACCCCAGATTGCAGTATACTTGTTTGCACAAAAACACCTGATGAATTTTTAGTCTTGAGAATATACACTGCAACTTCTGAATACTAGTCCTTCTAAAAACTGATCACCTCCACATACTGAACACACGAGACTTATCCTGAATTTATCCTTCTTTATTTATAATAAAATAAACTTCCATAAACTGGTCCCTCTGAATTCTGAACACCAGGCAGTCTTTTTTAAATGCCAAAATCATTTTATACATGTATCTTAATAATTTACTTCCGAAAACTGGCCTTCGTGAGTTGCAGTACATCAATGAATTTGTATCAAAGTCATTTTTTTAGCTGATACAGTTAATGTTTAAAATTGATTTTTTGTATTTTGTATTTCCAGCTAAGACCAATGTTAAGCATGAGATTACAGATGATCTACAGCAGTACTATGAGAATATTACAAATGCAATACTTGGTTTAGATAATAAAGCTATGAATGTAAGTCAAAATGCCTGTTATATCAGACATCTAGACGTTTTTTCTGCTAATCATGTATTCATTCATTCTTTTGTCTGTCTTATGCAGTCCTCCATACTTATGTTTATAAGAAAATATATTTGCTATTTTTACCCAATTTTAATGAGATTTAGAATATTGAGATACATATAGACAGATAAAATACAGGTCAAGTTTGACTTTGATTATTTTTTGTGTTATTACCATTTGTAGACAAGTGTTCCCCAAATACATGTATCTTGTATGTTCTGTAATATTTATATGTTTTTAAGTGCCAGGCTTGTATTCTTCTGTAAGTTGGATTTTATGGGTTTCATTTTTATTCTGATCTTATCAAGACCTTAACATAAGTATTTGGTGTTCTATTGCCAAACTACTTGATGTTTTTAAATGAAAGCAATGAATCCTTTAGTTCCTACCTGAACACTCACAATCTATTAACTCGGTCCATCTCAACATCATCATCACCCTGTTTAGATTATCCATGCCTTTGATTATTCCTTTTACAAGGGTAAGGCCTGGCTGTCCTAGTCGAGAAAAAAGTCTCCCCCTTTATGTTTGATGATCCAGTGTGTTTGTATCACCCATTCTTACAGTTCTGTTTCACTAGGTCATCCCAGGTCAGTTTTGGTCTAACCCGGCCCAGTAACATTTAGTGTATAAATCCTAGATATCCATCCTGCACTGTGCTCTACATGGCTAAACCATCTCAGCCTGCTTCTCTGGAGAATTTCTGCTTAATATTTATTAATTTATTTAAATTTGTTTATGTATTCATTTTATCTTACAGTATTTATCTTACATGTATTTATCTTACATGTATTTATCTTACATGTATTTATCTTACAATTATATACATGATACTATTTCTGTTTACAGATAGCATTGGCTGATCTCAGATCTAATCCACAGATCGTACCACTACTGCCTTATTTTGTTAACTTTGTCTCTAATGGGGTAAGATGATTTTGATTATTTATTTAATTCACATCCTTTATTTTAAAATCTATAATTATTCATGACCATATGAAATACATCTAAATGCTAATTTATACAACATTAACAAAATTTTAAAGGATCAATCCATTATGATTGGAATGAATATTAGACTAATCATGTTTTACTGTCACAGTCAAAATTCTTTCACTTATATCAAGACAGTCAGTTCAGAGATAGTGGAGGAAACTGGAGTGCCTGAAGAAAATCATTGACTTTTGTCAAACTAACTTTCATAAAAAGTTTTCACACTAGGATCTGCCCAAGTGGGATTCAAACTTACTGCAATTTATTTTGAAGTATTGATGCTAGATAGGGAAATTTCACCAGAGGGGTTGATATTTAAGTCAGAAACAAGTCTTATCTAACAGTTTAACCTGAAATATGATTTACATTGATATCGGCACTATTTGAAATTTCTAACATTCTAAGTCTTTTAAAAACAAGAGATCATTGGAAAGACTATATCTTAATTTTGTGTATACAGCAGGTATAAATGAGCAAAGACATATATTTATTTATAAATCTCAGTACAGGTAATAAAATTTGATGACACAGCTGTATTTTTGCTAATAATTTCATGTGATTGTTCTTTAGAAATGATGTCAAACCTATGTAAGGATAAATCTAAAAGAGAAGTTCAGGCACTACTTTACTTTTAAAATGTTCTGACTGCTAATGTATCAATATAATCTTACATATTAAGCAAATCAACCAAGGCCAAGGATCAATGCTCAAGGTCATTTGTTTGTACTGAAAACAAAAGATAGGGATTACATGTATGTCATGTTGCAGTTACATGTATGTTGAAGTTTTTTCTAATCTATGAAACATAACTCATGTATGTCCTCTATGCACCAAAATTATTCAAGTGCATTAGGCGATTGGTGTTAAAAACACAGAGTTAAGGTGTGTTTTAAATACTAGTATTTGTAGAACTCTTTTTTTTTATTTCCTAGCTCCAAACGCATTATTGGGGAAATATAGAAAAAATGTTTCAAAACAAGTTGAAATTGGAGCAGTTGTTTTAAATGACAATATGTTCTTGTTATATTTGATAACTGATGTAACTGTTTTCTTTATTCACACTTCAGGTAAAGACGGTTAGTCATGACATATCACAGTTGACAAAGCTTCTACATACAGTCAAATCTCTGATAGATAACACATCATTATACCTAGAACCACAGCCATATGTAAGTGGAGCAAAGTCGTAATTCAGAATGATACAGTGTTATTTATTTGAATTTCATGATACATGTATTAAAATTGATTTATTCAGCTGATTTTTGTGACTGAGTTTAGACTGAGTTTAATTGAGTGGTGTGGAGAAAAATGTGGTATAGGCTTTGGTCAAGATTCTGTTACTTGTATAAATATCTGTGCAGTCATTGCTATGGTGGTGGAGTAAATAAGAGTACCCTGAGAAAACTACTACCCCCTGCAAGCAAACTGACAAACTTTATCACACTAAGATCTGTTGAAGTGGGATACCAACCTAGGCTATTAGAGGTACTGTGATCTGAAGCTTGCAATTAAGTCCATTTTACCTTTCTATTTTCTATTTAGGCCATATTAGGCCCTAGATAACAATGAAAGATATAAAAAAATTGATTTAAGTACAAACTAGCTGTTAGGATTTGAATTGATATTGATAAAATAAAACTTAGGAGATTAATTTTTTTAAGCAATTTTATATTGCGGAGATTCTCTAATGATATTCTGTAATGATATCACCAGCTTAAAATATGAATAATAATTTATGGATGGCAGTGTAGGTTGTGACTATATTTGTAGTGAATATGCGTACTTGCTAACCATCCCTATTCTAGCAAACAGTCCCAATTTTAGACCTCAAATTTGAGTTCCCAATTTACATGAAAAATATCCCGAATTATTTAATGCATCCTGTTACTGAGTCGACAGGTTTTTTGGCAATATCAATCATGTATAGGTAGAACAACGTGGGGTCAAATTTTGATTATGTTAGGCATTATTAAGAAATAGACTGAGTCATTTAAATCACAAAAAAATAAGGACATCGCACCATTTTTTTTTAAAAAATGTTTTCCCTCCCACACTCTCCTCAGCTCGTCGGCTTCCCCAACTTGGTAAGCTGCGTCTTGTCTGTCCCTATTTCTTTTTAAAATAAGTACGCAAGTATGAATATGTACAATGTATTTAAAAATTTCATAAGACACAAATAAAATCCTTCTGTAAATTTAGTTACATGACAAATGTGGAATCCTGTCTCTGGTTGAAGGACACAAATGAAAGCCTTCTCTAATATCTACATGTAGTTACATGTATACAGTATATATATATATATTATTCTTTTGTTTTGTAGTTAAATCTCTTGGTCCAAGGTGTAACTTATTGTTTATTAGAACCATTAGCTGCTTCCATCAATCCAACTAATGACCATTGGTCACTCAGAGATTATGCTGCCAGACTTCTTGCTAAAATTGTGGAGTAAGTAATGAAGTATGAAGTGATGCTTGAACTATTAGGTTTAACAGCTCACCACATGATAATACCTAATAACCTTATAGTTAATTATGGTATGAGGTATCATGTTGAATTCTAGTAAACTCACTTACTGTGACATATTTCTAATTTTCAGTACTTTTCTTTCTTCTTTTAACTACATGTCCTTCACTAGACCAGGTACATAATGTTATGGCTTGTGTTCTTTGGTCTTCTAATCACATGTGTATCCAAACCTTTAGCCGTTTTTAGCTGATTTTTACAATTTTTTGCAGGCTTAACGCTTTACAATAATAAAACGTCTCATGATAGTTTTTAATTCCTGTTTGATAAAATGGCTGTCAAGTTTATGTGATTAATATTTCACCGATTTTTTACGAACTTATGATGAGATGTTATACTTCATGAAATTTTGTCTTACATTTCAGCTGCTGGTCTAGTCCAATAAATCATTTACTTTACAATACAATCAAAACATTGAAAGAAGTATTCTATGATCATAACAAACCATTTTGTTGTCATTATGGTGCTGTAGTGGGACTCACTGCCTTAGGAGTCAAGGTATAAACATGCAGAGTATATTATATATAGATATATATAAATATAAATTATTCTAGTGTGTCTATTGTGGGGGATGAAGGAGTTTGGACACATTAGTGATCAAGTGAAAAGGTTTTATGTCAAGATTTTTTTCCTCAGTTACAATTTATATTACCGGTAATATGTCACCAACTTTAAGTTGAAAAAATAAAAATGTTTCTTTTTTCACAATAACCAAATATTATTGCATTAATTATATTCATGCTTTTGTAAACAAAACATCATACTTCAAGTTTTAAAGTTTATTCATAGATACACATCAATTGGAGACAGAAAAGTATTACATGTATAATTGTCTTTTGAATCAGTTTGTATATATTTTTCATTTTTAAGCACATGGCCACTGTCAATTATTTCTTTTGTTTTCATTTTTTATCATAACCATTTTAAAATTATCTCTGATGTTTTATTCTTTTAGCCTCTGGAAGACATACTCATTCCACACCTCCCATCCTACTGGCCACATATTACCAGTGTTATAGAGGATGGGTCTTACGCAAATATGATCCCCAAAGCTGATGCTCATAAAGTGTATGGTGCAATATTGGTACGTTCGAGTGTGAGATAGTATGCTTTAAACTGTGTTGACTATCTTTAAATGTTGTTGCAAGCATTCTTCTTGTGATGGGAAAAATTTTGCACGTAGAGAATTGATGAATTGCTTGATTTAATTGGGTTTTACATTGTCACCTTTATCGAGACCTCACTTTAATGTGCCATGCCTACTGTGACTCAGGGCATCAGTTTTTAAGGTCTCATCCAATGGACCCAGTGACTTTCATTTCTAAATACTGAGTGTTTGGTGAAAGAACAGTCACTACCAGTTTTCAAGTCTTGGTCAGACCCAGACAGGGTTCCAACCTTTGAGCTCCAACATAGGAAGTGAGCAGCAAGTAGATGAAGTTTTTGGCTAACCTGAGCTGAAAGCTCAAATGAGCTATTGCAATCTATCGTCGTCTGTCATGCTTTGTCCGCCGTGTGTAAACTTTACATTTTTATCATCTCCTCCAAAACTACTGGGCCAAATTTGATAAAACTTGGTGATTATCATGCCTAGGTAGCAGGCTTTCAGAATTGTGTTGGGGGTTTGGCTATGCCCAACAAGATGGCTGCCATTACTAAAAATAGCCAAAAAAACCAAAAAAAAATATCTTTTTCTCAAAAACCAAAGCATGAAGGCAAATTTCAATTGTATAATTGGATTTAGCTTACCTGGGAACATATAAATTGTGTTTTTCATGAAGATTGGACAAAAAATAGGTGTTAAGTTTCGTAATTTGTTAAATGAGACATTTATTGTTATAACTCAACAACAGCTGAAGATAATTGTATTGAATTTTCACTGTTAACCCTATCTTGCTATTTTCTTCGAAATGATGTCAAAGGTCAATGTCATTACCTAGTTTTTTACCTTTGATAAAAATTGCTATTTTCTAACATTTCAGGTGATGATGGCATGGGATTTTCAGTTAATTGTAGGTATTGACATGACAATCATTTTGAAACATAGATCAAGGTCATGGGTTCAAAGGTTAAGGTCACAGATGCACAAGCATACTGAAATGGTTAATTATCTGAAAAATTATAAACTTTTTGCAGAAGCATGTTTATTAGAATATTGTAGATAGTGATATGATGATCATTTTAATATATGACTCAAGGTCATATGTTCAGAGGTCAAGGTCATAGCTGCATAGAATAGCTTAAATTGATAATTATCTCGAAAACTATTAACTTTTTGTATAGACATGAAGTGGAATATTATAGATATTGATAACACAATCATTCAAGGGTACAGAATACAGACTCAAAGGTCAAGGTCAGAGCTGCATAAGAAAACCGAAATTGTGAATTATCTTGAAAACTACTGGTATTAACTTTTTGTGTAGGCATTAGAATAGTGTAGGCATTGATATGATGATCATTTTGATATATGATTTAAGGTCATAGGTCCAAAGGTCAAGGTCATAGCTGCATAAGACAGCTTAAATTGTTAATAATCTTGAAAACTAATAACTTTTTGTATAAGCATGTATATTAGGATATTGTAGGTATTGATATGATGATCAGTTTGATATATGTTTCAAGGTCATTGGTTCAAAGTTCAAGGTCATAGCTGCATAAGATGGCTTAAATTGTTAATTATCTTTAAAACTATTAACTTTTTGTATAGGCATGTATATTTGCATATTGTAGGTATTGATATGATGATCATTTTAAAATATGGTTGAATGTCTTAGGTTCAAAGGTCAAATTCATAGCTGTATAACCATACTGCAATGGTTAATTATTTGAAAATTATTCATTGTAATGGTTACTACTTGCATATTAGCTATTTATTTATAAATGAACTGTGACTAGAAATTTCTGATTAAGTAATGTGCCAGTTCTAAAATTTTGAAAGCTTTTGTATTGTGGATATATCCTCAGGTGAGTATTAAGGCCTCATGTTATTTTATTATACATGTGTGTTTAATATCTGATATTCCTTTTGTAAGAAAAAGACACCAGATAATTTTGGAATTTCAAGGAATAAATCCATTTGCTTTAGTAAGAAGTACATTTACATACATGTTAAAGTTACAAAAATTGAGCAGACTTGCTTTTCCATCATATTTTGACATCTTCAAAGTTTGCTTTTCCATCATATTTTGACATCTTCAAAGTTTGCTTTTCCATCATATTTTGACATCTTCAAAGTTTGCTTTTCCATCATATTTTGACATCCTCAAACTTTGAAAGATTCATGTCATGATTTTTATAAACTTACATTTTAATGTACATTTACTTTACAGACTTTCACTTTCCATTACATTTTCTGGTAGACCAAATACAGTCTTATACAATGTACATGTAAATCATATATACTACATGTACTTCTATACAAAAAAGTATGTTGTATGTTGTTATATTTGTTGTGTTATGTCCTGGGAAATGGTTTATGTTGTCATTCTATATGTCATCACTTCCTGTCCCCCACCCCCACCCCCACCCCACCCCGCCGAATTAAATTTAGAAATTGCTTAAATTGCTGTGCCCTTTTTCCATGTCATAATAATCAGTGACATTATTATCATTATTTGAATGCTCTAAATAAGTTTTTTTTTTCTCTAGCTTGCAGTAGAATTATTACTTAAATGTCAAATAAAAAGGTTTGAAGAGGAGTATATGACTGATAATGATAAAGTTATTCCACAAGAAGATAAAAAAGACAATAAAAAATCAAAAACATTAGATGTTCCAATTAAAGCTGAATCTACCAGCGACCAAAGCACAAACATACAAAATATTCTACACACAACTGTGGGACAGTTTTACAATGAAATGTATGAGTATTTTGGTGATAGTTTATCTATGCGGCTACCAGATCTGAATGAAAAAGTTTCTTTAAAAAGTAAAGTCTTTAAGCCAGCAAAGAAAGAAATTTATGTGAAATTGTCAGATTCTGAGGCTTTAAAAAGTGGTGATGATTTACTAGAGGAGTTTATGGAACAAGTACGCATTCAAGAAAAAATTGACAAAGAAAGAAGGGAGCAGGAAAAAATTGAAAAAGAAAGATTAGAAAAGGAAAGGAAAAAGAGGGAAGAAGAGGATAAAAAAAGAAAAGAAGAAGAGAAAAAATTGGAAAAAATTAGACAGGCAAAGTTAGAGAAGGAGAGACAAAGACAACAGGAAGAGGAACAGCGGTTAGCAAAGATACGAAAAGAAGAACTAGAACGTGAATTGAAAAGAAAATATGAAGAAGAACAAGAAAGGGAAAGACAAATGGTTGAAAGTCAAAAGAAAATTGAAGATGAAAAGCAGAGGAAGCTTTTATTACAAGAAGAACGAAAAAGAAAAGCTTTAGAAAAGCAGAAAAGGGCAGAGGAAGAAAGAAAGAGAAAAATGTTAGAGAAACAAAGAAAGCTTGAAGAAGAATTAGAAGTTGAACGTGAAAAAGAGAGGCAAAGAGAACGTCTTATGCTGGAGAGGCAGAGGGAGAAAGAAAGACTGCTGCGAGAGGAACAAGAATTAGAAAGATTAAGAAAAATAGAGGAGGAAAAAGAATGGCAAAAATTAGATGAAAAAGAAAGAGAAATTAAGATTTTAGAGAAACAACGATTGATACAAGAAGAAAAACAAAGACAAGAGACATTAGAAAGACAACTAGCTGTAGAACGACAAAAACAGCTGGAATTGAGACGTAAAAGTCAAGAATTTTCTGAATCTCCAAAACATCGAAAATTTGAGCTTCAAGATTCCTCATCACACTTCAGACATCATGATTTAAAAGTGAATCTCGATCATCGTCAGTTGTCAGATTTCAGAGAAAGGCAAATGTACATGGAAGAAGATGATGATGATATTGATAATGACAATGATGATGATGCAGACTATATTCCGACTGGATCGGCTCGTCATTCTGATACCAAAAAAGACGATTCAGGCATGGGAAAGGATGATGAAAATCTTCCTGGACCAAGTCTAAGGCAAACTAGTGAACGAATAAAAGAAAAAGTATTAGTTATAATGAAGATTCAGATAGCTCTGAAAAGTCGGACAGTGAGTCTTATGTGGCAGGTAAAACAACACACATGGATTTGGCTGTTAAACGAATTAGTGACAAAGGTAGCATTAAACTTAAAATTACTCGTAGACCTAAAGTTACATTACAAAAAATACCTAAAGAAGTGTTTAAGGATATCAAAACTTCTTCTACTAGTAGTGTCGGTAGTCCTGGCGGTACTGTCAGGTACCGGCAAAAAGAAAAAACAAAATTTAAAATTTACAAAACCGTATGATGCGTTTGAATTTGAATCTGACCCGGAAGACTATAAGCCTATACAGACATTTGGTAAAATGCAGTACTATTCTTCTGAAGGTGAAAGTTCAGATGGTACAGGACAAGAGAAAGCCACTAACACTTAAACTCAAAGTAAAAGATTCCAAAGAATTTTCTTCAGAATAAAAATATACTGGTGCATGTTTCATGTACCTCATATGTAGGGATTACTTGATTAAATTGGTCATCATTACAATGAAACATTACTAAATCAGAGCCTTTGATGAATCAGAATACATATTCATTGTATATCTTCATTATATTCAGTCATCAATGCAATATTCAATACACTTTTGATACCAACAGAAATGGCTAGCTTCTGTGTTTGAGCAGTAAATGAATTTTCAGGTTAAACATATTAATATTTGATATGTATTAATTACATATTACAAAACATTAATTGACAGTACTTCAGAACTTCGAGGCATGCAGAAGCAGCTAGCACTGTACAAAAAGTTTTAAGTAACGGGCATTTAATGTTGGTATAATAAAATACTAGAAGTTGCTTGCAAAGAATATTTGAACTACTAAAACGCAAAATTTAAAGCAGTTTTCATAATTTTTTAAACATTTTGATATATTGATACGCATGTCTGTTATCAATATTTTTGTCTTTAATCATGTATAATAAAATATACTGGTAAGTAAAATTACTTACATGTAATTGTCTGTCAATAACAATTCTATTTATAGACACTACGTACTATTATTATATGTTCATTTTGTTTGAAATTGTGAAATATTATTTATGGTATAGTTTGACAACAATACTCTGTAAAAGAAAGATACCAAATTTAACATAAGTGGAAGGGAATGGTACCTTATGCCCAAGTCAGGATTAACATAAGTGGAAGGGAATGGTACCTTATGCCCAAGTCAGGATTAACATAAGTGGAAGGGAATGGTACCTTATGCCCAAGTCAGGATTCTTTCACATAAATTGTAAAGGAAAACAAATTACCCAGAGAAAACCATAAACCTTTGGTAAACTTCAGCAAGTCTGCTGACAAACTTTCTCAAACTTTGATCTACTGTATTGGAATTTAAACCTTTGAACACTATAGAACCAATTCTTCACCCCATCTAACATGGGCTATAAAATACCAAAATGAACCTCTAGTGCAACACTATCATTCATCACAGAGATATTTTTTTACATACATGAAAGAAACAAATACATGTATATTATCAACAATACTACAGAATCAGTATTACAAATGATCAAAGCATTATTTTTTGCAAAGACAAAAACTCCCCACTCATCATTTAATATAATAGTTATACTTTTTGTAAAGTAACCATTTATGGAATATGTGGATGTTGCTGAAAACTATTTATATACAGATGGGCCGGCTTAGAAAGATGGGTGTTTTGTGCCCCAGTAAGAGTTTTACTCACATTAAGTCAGTTATGTCTGAACCAGTAGAGAAGACGAGAGTAATTAGTGCCTTAGTAAGCAATCTGACAAGCTTTCACATACTGGGATCTGTGGCTGCCTCTTTGACTCAATGGTCAAGCATCTACCTCACAAGTGAGAGGCTGTGGGTTCAAATCCCTGCTGGGTCATACATAAGACATGAAAATTTTAGATACTGCTGTCTAGCTTGGGGCTCGGCATCAGGAGGATAGAGTATCAACTGGTTTACCTGGTGCAAGGATGATGGACTGGGGATGTAATATGTTTGTCTGCAGCATACTGACTCAGTGAGCTAGCCTCTTACCATACACAGTGGGTCATAACATATATTTTCATATTACACACATACACAAACTTGTTCTTAGATTAATGCAAGAGATTAATTACCGTCTTGTTGCAAATAGCTGAAAAATTGCTGATGCGATGTTAACCAACACTACAACAACAACAATCGTACTAGGATCTTTTTTATCAGTTGAAAGGCAGCTCTAAAAGTTTTTAAGAAAATACTTAGTGTAAATGTATATTAAAAAAGGTTTGGCATTGAAGAAGATTATTTGTTTTTAAGTCTATGAAGAGAGGTAATGATATTTGTTTGATTTTGTGGTTTTCAGGTCTTTAGATTTTCTCTTTTTTACTCACTTAAAGAAATGTGATCAAATTCAAATTTTGTGATAAATTCTAAATTTTAACCTTGGACAATGAAACTTAACAACTATCTTGAGACCATCCCATTGCAATATTATAGTTATGCAATTAATTCAAGCAGCTCAGAGGGCCTTAATTGTTACCTAAACAGATAAACATCAGCAGGCATTTTGAATCATCCTGTTACAGGTGTATTAAATCACTTAAAACATTAAAAGGAGTAAAGTCAAATCAACTTGCTATGTTTCCATAAATTAAAAATTACTAGTAGCCAAATTTAAAAAAGTTTGTGAAAATATAGTCTTTTTTAAAGTTTTTTCTCTCAAATTTGCTAAAATATGTTACTTTTTGAAAGAATTTCTCAGAAATTAGTAGCCAATGGCAATTTTGGCTACCAAGAATGGAAACAGAGACTTGGACCACTACAGTAGCTCAGTTGTTAGAGAGGTTGCTTCGTTTGTGGGAGATTGGGTTTCAAACCCCACCCAGGTCCGACAAGACTGTAAATAGGTATTGGCTGTTCATTCACCAAGCACTCAGCATTTAAAAATGGGGTCATAGGGTCCTTCAGAGGAGACTTTATAAACCGATACCCAGTGTCATGGCAGGTGAATCCTTTCTGCCCAGAGTACACTGCAAATGTCAAAATTTGTGCCACTTCACCTATAGCTGGTGATGTCTCAATATACTTGAAGTATTCATGACTGAGAAATAAAACACCATTCAATCCATTAAATCAACTTGGTAACCATGGTAGCTCTTCAAAGACAGGTGATAAAGCTTCTAGGCTTTTTGGTCAATGACTAGAAACTTTTACTGTCTTGTCACTATGACTGGGAATGTTAGTCAAGATAAACCAATTTTACAAGCTTTATGGTACTTTATATACTGATGCATACTATTAAGTTTCAAGTTTCTTTTTCTTCATGACAAGAAGCTGTTTAAATATTTAAATATATATACACATACAAGGTCACTTTGTCCTTTAATATGTGTCAAGATCATCCAAACACAAAGGGATTTAGACAAAACCACTGGTCTTTGACAAGCAAATTTTCTCACACGATGATGGTTTGAATGGGAATGTACAAGTAGGAAGTGAGTGGATCTGACATTAAACACTTTAGACCAATCGACCATCAATTGATTGATTTAATGAGGTTTTATGTCCCAGTCAAGAATATTTCACTTATATCAAGAGGTCACCAGCTGTATGTGAAGTTGCAGAAATTTTTACCTTTATAGTAGGCTTGGGGCAATGTGCAGGGAGGGTTCTTTGATGTGCCATGCCTGCTGTGACACAGGGCATAAATTTTTAAGGTCTCATCCCAAGTACCCCGTGACTTTTATTTCTAAATGCTGAGTGCTTGGCAAAAGAACAGTCACTACCAGTTTTAAAGTCTTTGTCAGACCCGGCTGGGTTTCAAACCCTCAACCTCCAACTAACCACTCAGCCAATCTAAATACATGTATCTCGATGAGAATGTGTCATGAAATATACTGGTAAACAACAATACACTGTTATTACCTGTTTCAAACGCCTGCATTTATAAACTTTTTGCCATGAGATGTAAAAGCACTACATTTCATCATCTTTTTAAAATACCACATAAAATAATAAAACTGAATTTAAATCTTTTTTATTTATACATATGATATATTTACATGTGAATCTCAAAACATGATGATGATGAAACAAAATGAAATTAGAATTACTCTTATACAACAACATTTATATGCCAAACTGTTGTCATAACTCTGTCATGATCAATCATTTAAATAAATTGCTGTATACAAACATTCATTTTTATGCAACAAAAAACTTATCAGTTCTAACCAGTGAACTACAATGTAATTGGTCCTTTTTTCATAAATAAATTTTTAACACATAAAAAGTCTCTTAATCAAATCTTTTGCATCCTTTCCATTGTTTTACTCTGAAAATCATTTTTGTCATTAAATATTAAAAGATTACATTATTACTATTCAGACCAAAAAGTTTAAAACACACTGTTCACAGAGACTTGAAACTTAATCCATTCTGGTTGTCCTACATATCTGGTAAAATTCTAGTTTTTATTCGTGATAAAATTACTGCACTCATGCTGGTTCCCTGGACCTGATACGATTTTGAACGATTTTCCCATATCCGCCACGGCCTTCATCAAAATCTGATCTGTACTCATCTCTTACCTAAAGTAAAAATATATTTAAAGTAAAATTTAATACAATTTTGGAAAATAAGATTTTCAATTTTTTCATTTGAAAACTTTTTTTTTTATTGTAGTATAAAAAACAAAAAAGATTTTTTTTACCTGAAGTAAACTAGACAAAAATTACCCTACACATAACTTAGGTCTTGTAAATTTTTGAGCAAAAGACTGGATGCAGTTTACATCTGATCTAGAAACAGGTATCTTCCTTCAAGATGTCACCAGGTATGATTGCAGAAGCACCAGCATCTTTGCCATGACAGGAGGATAAGAAAAACCCTTCTGACATATGGTACATGATCAAACATACAATGTATATACACAGAATATAACTTTCCTTTATAAAGCATAGTGTCAACAGGTATCTCAACACCAGGATTAAAATTCTCTGCCATATCAAATCACAAACAAGGTCCTGAAAATAGAGAATCTTTTCCCAAAGCCAGGTACAAGGCTCATCTGCTTACACTTCAAAAACAGGGAATTTTTTTTTTACAATTTATTGTAAATGGTTGCTTACACTTCAAAAACAGGGAATTTTTTTTCAATTTATTGTAAATGGTATAAATATAAAATACTTCTGTCAAGTGGGAAAATTACATTGTGACATGGGAAAAACAGAAATCTTAGAGGTTTGATGAGCCAATTTCATAATTAAGGTGGAAGAAAAATGGTACATGTATTTGGTAACACAAGGGTTAATCTGGTATATGTATCTGATAACACAAGAGTAAATTTGCCCACATAGTAATCTGATGAAGAACTTTATGGTAGCTTTGAATTTTAACAACTAACCTGTCCTCCTGTTTTACCACGTCCATATTGTCTGCCTTCCTTAAATCCAACATCCCAATCACATCTGATAATTCTGTCATCTAATCTTGTTCCATTTACATACCTCATCGCATTCTCAGATTCTTCTCGAGTGTAATATCTAAGTAATTTGTTAAGGATATGATAGCAAATGAAACTCATTTGGGATTAATCCATGAAAAATGTGATGAATACATGTATCTATGTTGTGGTTTTTTGGACCCATTGTTTCCTTTTTCAGAATAATGTCATTCATACATGAATTTGAACAAGAATTCCACAGATTTAAATGTCTCGTCTGGTTAGTTTTTGATCATGTAGAAAATACATTACTTTAACATAAACTTTCACATTTTGACACGCTGCCACCTCTGACACTGGAAAAGTAACACCTAAGTCCATAGGTAAACTGGCCAATAAGCCTTTTGAACACCAACATTACTTAAAATTTTAAATAGTGTGGCTAATGTAACAGTAAACATATTCAAAGTCCATACTAGCTATATATTACCAATATTATAAACAACTGTAAGCTACTGAATAGACCATTTCTCTTCTCAAGCCGTTTTTCTCCAAACAAATACACAAAAATCAATCCTCTAGGTTTGAACAAAAGATCTCAGATTCATACAAAACATTTAATTTGAAATTTTGATTGCAATGGCATGTGACTTTCATGCCTGTTCAAATAAAAAGACTGTATAAACAATACCATATTTCAAATCCTAAGTATGAAAATGCCAAAGATAAATGATATAAAAGATATAAATGAGAGCAACTTCCTGATCAAATTTAGCTGTTATAAAATTAAAATGCTTTATTTAACACTAACAACCAATCAGATTGCAGTATGCTTATCATTACCATATGCAAATTTTATCAAATATCAAACTTAATTGAGGTAGAATGTACATGTACTTGGAAAATAAACATCCAAGTATCACAAAAATCCACTGTAAAATCCAGAAACCACTGACCAATCAAATTCAATTTCTTATAACACCATGTGTGGACTGTGTCATTCTTTATACTTGACTAATTTTCATCAAAATCAAAATATTTCAAATACATGCAATGATCTGGAAAATACACACTATAAGACAGCTTGATGCCAATGTCATAACTCCATACCTGTACATATATGTACTTCACTAAGTAAGGGCACTTAAAACAGAATGGGGTTAACTCTCCCGATGTTAATAAGCAGGGCCTTTGATGATTCTTAAACAACACACATTACATGTACCAATAAACAAAAGGATACTCGACAAAACAAAATCCACATGGGGTCTTTTTAATTTTGTCAAGTCCCATAATAATTCTTTTTATGTCACCGCATTTACCAAAAAGTTCATAGATTTGTTCCTCTGTTGTGAAAAAAGACAAATTTCCAACATACAATGTTGTACTGGAAAGTAACAGTCGTTCTTGTTCATTTCTGCTTCCCTAAAATGAAGATAAGAATTTATAAAACCAATTCCAATCCATACATATTAAAGATGAGTGAAGTAAGAATGATTTACATCCCCTGTCAAGATTTGTTTCACTTACTGGTATACTGAGGTAGTCAATTCTGGAATGATGGAGAAAACCAGAGTTCTTAGAAAAAACTTTTGATCTTTGGCAAGCAAACTCAAAAACTCAATGTAATGGAACCTGCCAGCGTACCATGTGATCGGTACCTCTTAACCTTTTTGCAGAATGAAATTGATGATGTTTATGTCAAATATTCCCCCAATATGGAAATTATGGGAAAACATCACCATGTGATTCCATTGTCGATAAAAATAATTGTTTCGCACAAGCGCTATGAGGTACCACATGGTTTGCTGGGGAATTAGCTTATGAGAACAACATGTATGATGTTTAATCCTTTTCCTCATTACTAATAAACATGGCAATACAAGTATTAAAAAGATAATAAGAAGACTGTTTGTGTTTGTTATAACATTTTTTCCAAAAAGCTATTGGCCTGGTGATGTAAAACCATGTATCCGAAATAATTTTCTCAGAAATTGTGTATTACCAGTATGGTACTGGTAGTTGGTTTTTACCTATCACAGGCACTGTTTATTCATATTACAGTCAAGTTTAGTCACAACATTTACACAAAGAGTCATTCATTAACCAATATAAAACTTGAATTTCTAACTATTGAAATTTATATGTGAAGGCCATCCTGTCAATATACAACCAAATTTTAATGAAAAAAATGAAACCAGATGATTTTTTGTTCGGAGTGATTATTCACACGTATGGTAGAATAACGAATGTTGTTGGCTGACATTATTTACACGTATGCATGCGCAGTACGATAACTTATATCAGCCGTATACGGACAAGGTGTATGTTCAATGAAGTATATCGGACCTATGGTCCTATGATTTAATACGATACGATGAGTAATATAAGAATACATGAAATAAATTATCAAACTAATGAAACCATTTAAGATAAAATTATTATTAAATAAAAAGCTTGATAACGACACTATGTATAGAATTAAAAAATTATTATTTATAATAATAAAATAATCATGTATAATAAAAAAATAATAAAAAATAATGTATAATGATAATATAATTATGTCTAATATACTAAGATAAAATAATTATTAAATAAAAAGTTTGATAACGACAATATGTATACATAGAATTTAAAAATTATTATGTATAATAATAAAATAATCATGTATAATATTAAAAAATCATGTATAAGAATAAAATAATCATGAATGATAATAAAATAATTATGTGTAATATACTAGGTAAGATTCAAAATAAATCATTAAAATATAATAAAAACCAATAAATTGATTATTACATGTGAAAAATTTGATAACGACAATACTAATTATATTAAAAATGTTATATATAGAATTAAAAAAAATAATTGAAATACACTAGTTAAAATTAAAAATAAATTGTTACAAATTATTAATTAAGAAAAATAATTTATTATTAAGTAAAATTAAAATTTAAAGACATAATCAAATCAAGACGTGTGTACGATAAAAAATTAAGTTATTAATTTATGAATAGTGTTCATGAATTGTATTCAACTAGATAATGCAATCGTTCGCTTTGATTACTATTGTGATAAGGACGTGATCACAGGAGTCCGCTCATGAAATAATGTAATTAACGCCTGAAGCTGAGTAATTAATTGAGCGTTCGTGTCAACGTAATTAATTACCTTTGAACATGGGATGCTACTGAATCTGGCAGAATGCTAACAGACGAGGTTTTGACGGTGACACAATCACTGCTAAAATCTCAATTCAAAATTCAGGGTTTCCAGACAACTTTGCATTCGCAAAATATAAACTTATTCATACCCGTTTCTGGTCCTATGGTTCAAATTTTATTTGAAGGTCCCAATAGTTAAGGATATTGGATTGTAGTTTCAGCGATCGATTGTGAGGACGGTCATATAAATCTATATGACAGTCTCAACAAACCAGCTTCTATTGAATATATAATACAAATATCAGTTTAAACGATAAAACAAATCTGTGAAATTTTGAAAAGTGAAAACAAACATATCGAAATAAACCATAAACTAGTACAACAATAATCTGGTAGTTTAGATTGCGGTTTATTTGCAATTGCAATCAGTCTTGTTATCTGTTTAGGAAAAGATCCGGCAACTTTCTTCTTTTATCAACAAGAAATGAGAGCACGTTTGGTAAAATGCTTAGAACAATCGTAATTTACCCCATTACCAAATTTCATAAACCAAATAGACGTAACATAATGTAACATAACAAAACATGGTCGGCAAAAGATAGAAATATATTGCCGTTGCAGGAATATGTATGACCAGAAAACTGACGAGATTGTTGAATATACTAATTGCGGTGAATGGTTCCATGTATCTTGCGTAGATTCTGGACCAATTAGTTCTTTGGCAAAGTCTGATTCAACTTATTTTTCAGCGATTTTTGTAATATGGAAAAACAATTGAATTAATTATTAAAAGAACTCTGTAATTAGTAGTTAAGTGATTTTTGAAATAATTATTTCATAAAAAAATTTGTAAGGCCGACACAATTAAATATCTGAGATGATCAGTTGCCGCTTTGTTCGTAAGATCCACATTCTATGTGCAACTTCAGATATATTGATTGTCCATAATTTTTTTTTTCATATATTGGTTATCCAATTTAAACAAAACACAATAAAAAAAAATCAAAATAAACAGTAAAATTTTATTAAATCAAAATCATCGGGATGGATAACTAATCAAATAAATGGATCCCGTGAGAACCATGTCTTCGTCGTGGGATCTGGAAACATGACAAGTTATTATATGCAATATTATATAAATATTACAAAAATATTCATTAGCAATATGATGTTTTAAATAAATAAATATATCGGTAATTATTATATAATTTATAAATATTTATATAATATTGCATATAATAACTCTTCATGGCTAAGTGTTCTCTATAATATTAAACAAGTTATTAAACACAATATTATACAAATATTACAAAAATATTCATTAGCAATATGATAAATATTTAAATAAATAAATAAATATATCAATAATTATTATATAATTTATATAATATTGCATATAATAACTCTTCATGGCTAAGTGTTCTCTATAATAATAAGCGTATTAACTAGTCCGATATACTTCATTGAACATACACCTTGTCCGTATACGACTAATATAAGTTATCGTACTGGAAAAGATCATTGCTATTAAAAATAATATTTATGCTAAGTTTATAGATTTTTGGGACCCATGGATAAATATATTTGATTAATGATTTATGGTCTCCATCTGTTATGACTGTGGTGTTAGTACTGCAGAAGTGATAAAAAAAAAATATACCATGCTCAGTTATAATGTACACACATGTGCATATACATGTATATTCTATGATGCTAAACTATACCTATATAAAAATTTATATAATAATATGTATTTGAATTTCATAGGGGTTGGCACATGCACTTTACACACACACACACACACACACACACACACACATACACACACACACCAAAAAACCAGACTACTATGAAAAGAAATAAAGTTGTAGTATAAATATAATGTATAATCATTGATATTTGTGGGGATTTGTTTTTGTCGTTTTCATTATAATGATGATTAGTAGACATGATTACGGTGTCTTGGAAAAAATACAATATGATATTGTATGTGATAAATGTTATATTCCATTGATGTTGGTTTTAGTGGATGTGAGACCCTGGGGAAAAAAAAAGCAAAATTAAATCCTTCACAAAAATTTATGATTTATATTTTTATAATTATATTAATATTATTATCGTTATAATACTGAATATGTTAAACTGTCCTTTTGTTACCAAGTGATCCCAGTGGCCCCAACCCTGGCACTTGGCAATCCCACATATTAAAGTCTGGGACAATAAAAATACAAATTACAAAAAAAAGTTATCGTACTGCGCATGCGTACGTGTGAATAATGCCAGCCAACAACATGCGTTATTCTACCGTATGTGTGAATAATGTCGGCCTTTTTTGTTACATTTCGGAATGTTTAGAACTTTCTCATAAAAAGGAACAAGATGGTAAAAATGTGTGCAAGAGATATGGACTTGTGACAAGTCTGTAAAATGAAGACAATATGTGTTACCGGTAGAAACTGGGCGAGTTGACCTGTACAATTTTGGAAATGCAGATAAAAACTTATAACTTGGAAATTATTTCTTTAGACTTTCTGGACGCCCGTGCTTCACTAATGAAAAGAGTATCACTTATAATCACCAAATGATTGATAATAACCGTAGTTGAAATAAAAAAAAATATTTTTTAAAGTAGTCGGAATACTTTATTCACATCGACGGTTATTACTGACGCAACCCTTTCACTTTCAGGCTCCACAAAAGATTACTCCAACTAATTAGAGTCCGAGATCGCCGGCATGCTACTTTTCGGACACAATATCCCGTCTTTCCGTCGATCTCGGACTATCATTAATTGGAGCATAATAGATATGTTTTCTACTTATGTGGATGTCAAATTTGTTTAATGGAGTTATCATGGCACTTTTCTTATATATGTACCTTAAAATGCTGGTCTCTGTATGAGCTTAAAGCAACAGAGCCGCTTGGCACTTTCGCTCTTGACGACATGACGATTTTTATAATTTCTTTTCACAATCCACAATCCGGAAATTATCAACGTACCTTAGCATAATGCATCCAGCTATATCGAATCCGGTTTTACCCAACGTATTGACGAAGACAGGAACATGAAAATATGTCTCTGGTGAATGTTATGTACAATATATTCCGTGTTGTCTGTTTGGCATCTTCGCAGAGCTTTGCAATATGAGGCCGCCGTTTCACGATTTTAACATTTGCATTATTCATTTATGGATATCCATAAATGGATTTTAACATATGTAAAATTGTATTTTTGCATAAACAAAAATCAATTATTACATATGCATAAACATGCCCATTTTTAAAAATTTTTCACACGATAGACACAAAAATAACGACAAGATCTATTTAAAACATTTTCTGTATCTTGGGCATGATAGAATCCATTAATCACAGAGACCTAATGGTCACGGTCGAATAATAACGATTTCTTTTTAATAACAATGTAAATGTTCCGCAGAGAGTTGAGTACCACGTAAATGTGAAAAGTGTATTGCTTTTCTCAAGATTTGTTTTGTATGTTTATTCAGAGAAAGGGCAAGCCCAAGAATCACAAATACTTACAATCAGAAGTTCAAAGTAATTACGAATATAGAAATGTTCATAATGTGGGGTTTTTATTATTTATTTATTTATTAAAATTTTATTTAAATTTGACCGTGATCTATTATCCTATACGAATCAGTGTGGATGAAATGCGTCAGGGAAAAGACAGAGAGAACTTAAATATGTGCTGCATTTCTTCTAAATGAATTATATAAAGATCAGTCGAAAATACCAAGCTAACAAGCTCTATGAAAGACATAAAAACACATTGAACTTTCAAAATCTACATTTAAAAAATATCTATTTAATGGTTATTTATTTTATCATGATTATTTATCTATTTATCTTTCATTCATTTATTTTATTTCAATTCATTTTTTGATTTATTATTATTATTATTATTAATATAATCATGTAAATTTATTCATTGATTAATGTTTATTAGCTAAAATTCCATGGTATGATGCAGTTTGGTTGATGAAGATCAAATAGGATTTTTATTACCTCTGGAATGATGTTACAATGTTATGTGACACCAGTGTTAAATCCATTACATTCAGATGATATCAGAAATACATGAACAGAACACATAGCTATGTGTTAGTCCTAAGATACGAGTACATTGGTAGAACTTTGGGTAACTTTTTATAGGACTAATTTAAGCAATGGTACGGAATACGACCGTAAACAAAGTGAAATGTACTTAGTGTTGTTTGTGTTGTCGCACATTCTGCAACATTTAATACAGTAATACTGCATGGTAAATAGTTGTAAATGTCAGTTCAAGTTTGCACTATAGACCAACCTATATAATAGTCAAACAGTGTTAAAAAACTCTGTTGTAAAAGCATTGCAAATAATCTTGACTTTTATGCATAAGATATTTGTAGCAAGTCATTAAATGGAAATGAAAAAAAGCCCTGTTACATGTAAAACTGATTTTGTACACACTGGTCACAAGACCCTATTGAAGTACACTGGTCACACGGCAAGACTTGCAGACCCTATCAAAATACACACTGATCACATGGCAAGACTTAAAAGACCCTCTTAAGGTACACTGGTCACATGACAAGACTTACAGACCCTATTAAAATACACACTGGTCACTTGACATGACTTAAAGACCCTATTAAAATACTCACTGGTCAAATGACCTGACTTACAGACCCCTATTAAAATATGTACAGAGTCAAATATCAAGCCATTAAATAAAACTTGAAGAAACATGTAATAATGAAATTATAAATTTGTAAGACAAAATTTTTTTCTTGCTAGTTTCCTTCACCACTTTTATTATACTTTGCTACATTATATTATTGTTTATAATTATTTCTGTTTATTTGTTTTCCAGATAATGGCACAATATAAATGGTACTGTTTATTAGTTACAGTACGTTTGATATCAGTGATGATTCCACAGTCTGGTTATATACATCCTGATGAGTTCTTCCAGACAACAGAGATTATAGCAGGTATATATAACACAAAAATTGTTATAAAGGTTGCAAACAACATGTAGACTATCATAGCTTCTGTTTTCCAAAAGTATAACTGAAAGGAAAATGGATGATCAAATTCATATTTTCAATGTGATCTTTTTTCTTTCATTGTTATTGTAAAATATATGTTTTTTTACTTGTGTAAAGTAGTCCAGTGAAACAAGTTTTGTAGTAACATTGTTCCATATTGAATAAAGCCATTAGTGATTTCTAGTTTGTTTACAAATCACTATAGTGTTTGATGCTACCTAAAACTTTTTCATGATGGAGTGAAGTGAGGTGTTTATAATGCAGCAGTCACGATTCTTTTACTTATATTGAGACACATCTTGGTTGCTAGAGGAAACCAAGTATCTGGAGAAACCAACAACCAATATCTGTCAATGGTTTCCAAAGTATGGGAAAAAATAAATAATGGTGTAAAACATGCATTCTACTGCAATTTGAGAAATTTGTATTATCTGTATTTGATCATGATTTTAAAGGGAAAAACATCAAAACAACAAAACATCTGTCCAATCAGCATTAATGAAACAGAATATTGCTGTCAGTTTTTATTTTCTGGATAGTTTGATAAGGTGTGTGAGAGCTTAGCACGTGAGCGTGATTTACTTAAAAAAATGGGTGTGACACATTCAATGCTTGTGACATTACTCATATGCCAACCTTCAGCAAGCCAATTTAAAAAAAATCTCACTAGGATCTGACTGATTTTGAACCTAGGTGGTAAGAGGCACTGTATTTTGTAAGTATAGGCTTTTAGCCATTTAGCCAACAAGGCCCCTTTTTTATAATAAAACAAAATTACAAAATGAAACAAAACTTCAAGCAACACTGCTATCTGGGAATCTCTTACTCTAAAGTAACTGGCTTTCAGATTCATTATTTTTTATGAATTTAGAGCATTTCGAATTTGCAGCTATTAAAGTTCATAATAATGTAAAAGACAGCTCTTACAACCTTGTAATTTATTCTATCAATCCTAGCCGGACCAGTGTCTTGATATAGGTAAAATATTCTTGACTCGGACATAAAACACCATTTCTCTACTCAGCTCTCTTAGCGGGACCATTGGATTCTGATTCTGTAGTTTTTTATATTCACACAGATCATTTTCTTGATGTTTGTGTTTATTTTTTATCAGGTGATATATTAGAGATAGATGTTTACAGACCATGGGAATTCAACTCATCTAATCCAATAAGAAGTATAGTTCTACCTTATGCAGTATTTGGAATACCTTTTAAAGTTCAGAAGAGGATATCCTCATGCTGCTCCTTTTTGTCGGAATCCTATCTTTCTCTAGTGTTACCAAGGATTTTGACAGCACTTTTTAGCTTAGTCACAGATTATGTACTATTCAAACTCTGTAAATATTTTTATATAGATGCAGGGAAGGCTTTATTATTGCTATCATCATCCTACGTCACATTGATATTTTTGACCAGGACATTTACAAATTCATATGAGACACTCTTATTTTCTGTTTTGATATATTTAGTGTACACAGAACATGAGAACTATAAATACCTTGCAGTTAACAAATCTGTTCCCTCAGAATCCAAGAAGCTTAAAAAAGATACCAAATGTGGCAAAAATAGTCCATATAAGGAGAAAAGTATGAAGACTTTTCAATCAGAATCTCGTTCAAAATATAACTCTTCAGCCATCTCCATGGGCATAGGGATTACTGTAGTTTTAGGAATATTTAATAGACCTACATTTGTGGCTTTTGCTGTGATACCTGTCTTGTTTTGGTTATATACATGCTTTATGATGAAGAAATTAATCAGAGTTATAGTCATCACCAGTATTACTGTTTTAGCTATGTTTATAATGTGTGTAATTATTGACACTTTGTACTTTCATTTTGATGAAATATCGGGATTATTTCTACATATGGAGACATGTGTGTCACAACAGCTTCCTGATAATTTCAGTTGTTTTTATACAAGTTTACAAGAATTCTTGGTGGTTACACCTTGGAATTTTTTAAGATATAATGTAAGAACAGATAATTTAGCAGAACATGGAATTCATCCAAGATATCTACACTTTACAGCAAATATGGTTATTTTGTATGGACCTGCATATATAGTGTTCATTTTAATGTCAACAAGAAATATTGTAAATTTCATCAGATACAGAAACAATCTCATGGGTGTTTTATTGTCGTGTATGATATGTTTTCCAGTATTTATTTTGTCATTATTTCCACATCAGGAACCTCGGTTTCTTATTCCTTTGCTGTCACTTGTGATGTTTCTTTATGCCAAATTTAGTATAGAATCTGGATTTTGGCAACTTCAGGTGATTTCACATTTGTTTTTCAACATTCCTTTATTTATACTTTTTGGATTTTTACATCAGGGAGGAGTGGTGCCATGTTTAGGACATATACAATCTGGTTTAAACTTGGAGCAGTTTACATTCCAAGATAGATTTATTTTTTACCATACATACATGCCACCTAGACATTTATTACATATCAGAAAAAACTTTAAAAATCCTATTATTGATTTACAGGGTATTAGAATGGAACAACTAAAGAGCTATTTTAATAAATATAAAAACATTACAGATGAAAAATCTGGGAGTTCTTACCTAATTTTACCTGGAACATTAGTAGATACAGTGAAAAAAGAACTATCTGACAATTTTTCAGTTTCATTCTACAGAAAGTTTTGTTGTCATTTAACAATGGAAGACCCACCAAATATCAACAGTTTATTGTCCAATATAAGTATAGAGTGGTCATTAACAAATTTGTATCATAGTTATAGTAACTTTATGAATCAAACAAGTTTATACATGTTTATTGTAAAATAAAACACATGTATTTTTATGTTTCTACATACATGTATGCCATGTCGATTCTATATTGTAGAAATATTTTTTTTTCTTTTCATTATTTGTTACGTTAGCACTTGTCAGTTTCTTGATTAGGGAAATCAGTTTACCTTATTACATATTCAGATTATACCCTTCACTTTGGTAATACATGCACAGATAAATGTTTCATTTCTTGTCCTCACCACCTGTAACCCATCTTCTGCCATCATTTGACAGTCTCTTAAATGCTTCTTGAGCAACATAAAAACCTTGCAAGGACCTTCACTGGGTTATATCCTTTCTTATGACAAGAAAAGTTACTGATAGTACCAACCAAAAATTTTTTTACCTAATGACCTAAAGTGATTTACATTAATCACTGTCAGGGGCATATTCTTATACATGTACTACAATAGAACCCAACTAAAAGGTTGGTTGTTGTTGTTTAACAGTCTGATCAGGAATTTATTAACTATTCTTGATAGACAATTATTATTATTATTATTTCAAAGATTGATCTAAAAACAAGTTTTTTGAGGTTTTTGGGTATAAAAAATGTGATTTTAATTTTTTTTTATTTTTTAATTTTAATTATTATATTTTGTGATGTTGATGTTCTGCACAAAATTTTATAAAATAGTGATTCATAGTTTTTGTAAAATTACTCTGGACAAGATTTGGGACAAATGGACAGAATGTATTATCCTTTCATTTCAAAAGGTTGAGGATATTCTGCAAATAATGAGCCATTGAAAAATATGCTTTTAAACCTATTAAAATTATGTAATAGCTATACATCTACTTTATTAATACCAAATATGAACTTAACTGGTAGATAAATAAACCTGTTTTAGGAATTTTTCTGTTTCCACCATTAAAGTAACAGTTACATCTTGGATGTTATTGGCAAATATAACTGTGTGAAAAAGGTGACAGGGTTAAGTGAAAACATTTTATGCTGTTATATGTAGCGAAATTCTTTAACTTGTATTGAATCAGTCAGTTCTTGAATAATGAAAAAAAAACTGCAATGTGCAGAGAAAACTAAATGTCTGGCAAGCAAACTGAAAAACTTATCTACTAGAATCTGTTAGAGTTTCATTACAACATTCATGGCTCTGAGAAGACCTATGGCTTTTAGGTCTTAACACCCGAGTATTTAGTGAATGACCAAACATGATGTATCTTCAAGTTAAACAAGCAAATTTATAGAATTTATGTCCCTGGCTTTCAAATGAAATAGACTTCTGTAATTGTAATGATATATGAGGGGTAATATGGACAGTCCTAGTATAAAAATGCAAAAGGGAAATTGGAACTATGGTATATTGTTTGTTTGTCTCCGTTTCAGTGAAAGCGGGTGACAAAAATCTTGAATGGTTAACTTTTAAATGACCGGAAACCGATTTTCTATTTATAGTCACAGTGACCTTGACTTTTGGCCTAGTGACCTAAAAATCAATCCCAAGCAAGCTCTTGTCATAAGCTACCTCTGTGCCAAGTTTCATTCAAAAATCTTGAATGGTTAACTTTAAAATGACCAGAAACCAATTTTATACTTATAGTCAGTGACCTTGACCTTTGGCCTAGTGACCCGAAAATCAATCCAAAGTCAGTTCTTGTAATAAGCTACCTCTTTGCCAAGTTTCATTAAAAGATCTTGAATGGTTTATTTTTAAATGACCAGAAACTGATTTTTCGGTGAAAGCAGGGGACAAAAAAAAAAAAACCTGTGATCAAACCCAACAAGACCTTCCAATAAACTAGCTGATGCAAGTAGATAATATCCAGATTGGGTCTTCTACTAAACTTCTAACAAGATTGTTCTAGGTACACAGCTTTTGATAGTCAAAATAAAAATAAACTCAATTTAGCTGATAAAAGTTTTATTTTTAAGATTGTCAGTATTATTTTATTAATAATGATTTGACACTTCATGTTTCAAAACCACAAATATATTTTTTTCTGTTGCCATGAAATTTTTAGAAAAAGAAATTGATCTATTAACAATACATTCTTGAAAATGACAAAATCATGGTTACGTTTTACCAATTGGTGAGTAAAAATTGTGTATCTTGTGTATATCATTTTTTGAAAAGTTAGTTAACACATTTACACCATTAAGTTAAAGGGATAAAAGGAAGTGTTTGAGGCAAATCACATCTGAGAAGCCAATTACTGAAGATGCAGTTTTTCATAAAATAAAGGAGCACAAAAAGGGACAAAAAATGGAAGGAAAAAAAACCACAAAATCAAGAAAGAACAATCTAAAAACTAAAACTGGACTGGAACAATAAAACAGTAACAAAAGAGAATTTCTCTCAATCAGTACCTTCTAGAATTTTAATATCTGATGACAGTATGAATGAGAGTGAAAATTAGGACAAGAGAAATAAAGAGAGGAAAAATTCAGTGTGTTAAAGATTTTGTTCCTGCTGCCATTCATTAGTCAGACATTCTACAATTTACCAGCTGGGCCATGTGCAATAAATGTCATCACTGGATCCGTTTAAGGTTTTGTAATCTATCTAGGACAACTGGGTAGAGATAAACAATTCTTGTGTGTTCACTGTAATAATCAATATGAATTCAATTTCAATTTTCAGCTAAGATATTTTTCTATGTGAAATTATAATTTATAATTATTTTTTTTGTGATTGGTCATCAAATTTTGCAATAACTGCCTAGTACAATGAACAATGGCAAGGCAAGGATATATTTCTACTTCCAATTTGTTAACATATTGTGTAAACAAATATAAGACCTTTTTCACAAGAGCAATTAGTGAAATAAAGATTGATATATTTGTTTAAAGTTAATTTATTAGATATTGCCAACTTTATTCTTAAATTCATAAAAAGGTCTGTATGTATAATTTCATGTAAGTAGTGATGATGACAACCAAAAAAGCCTCAAGATCAGCATGGCTTGATATAAATCAAATTAAAATTTTGAAGAAGTCTTTGAAAATATAAAATATACTGTTCAAACTTTAAGATTGATAATTTTTTTAATTAATTTTTTTAAATGGTGTTAAAAAAATGATACACCATACATGTATTTGTTACTGTTAAAAATGTCTCCTGGCTCCTGTGATAATGTCTCGGATTTATTACTCAAAATCAAGGATTATATTATATTATGTCCCTGATTTCTATTTTTGAGATGTAACATGTATGTTACATACAAATAAAAATGACTTGATTTTTATAATACTGTTTGTTGTTACAATGGTAAGATAACTTGCAGACACTTATACTTCACAAATGCTTATCTATAAACATGTAAATATAGCACCAAAAGTACTTCAAATCACAACCTCTTTATATAGTAGGATTGAATAAAATATCAAAAAAAAATACAAGGAAATCTAGCTACAAAACAACAAGAGAAAAGGGAATAAAATCAATGATAATGCTTATGATGTACAGCTAAAAACTACCAACAATCAATGTCATATATTTGTGACAGTGAATGAAGTCAAATTTTCAGAGAAAATCCAATAAACCTAACTATAAAATAGCATGTTTCACATATCTGAGTCTTGTCTATCATTCTCAATTACATTAAAATGTTTCTGTAAAAGGAAAACAATGTTGCCATAAGAAATTTACATGTTGAAAATGGTGGTTTAAACTGGAAGTGATGCCATTGGTAACTTATTATGTACACAAAAGCATTTACCATGTGCCTCGTTTTCCCATAGTGGAAACATTTTAACTCTTTGTAGAGACATTTGAAATTAATACAGAATGTACCTAGTTAATTCCAGATAACAATTGTGCTCAAGTGTGTGAATAATCAAATTTATCAAGTTTTAATTGGATTTCTATGGATATTGTGCATTATTCATTGTCACAAACAGTGATAGCGAAATATATGTCTATATTTATACTATAAAACACAAGAAAAACTGACAAATATTAACATTAATTAGCTCTACAGAAAATCAAGTGGATTGAACTTGTGAACTTCACATACTGTATACACACATACATGTAACACCCTGACATGTGTCCAATGTTGGTGAACTCACAATTCACACATCTAGATATGAATCATCAGAATATGACGATATTTTGTTAAAAAGCATTTACAAGACAAAACATTTTAATTCCACATGACTGGAGGTCTGCTTAAATTCCCCAACCACACACATGGGTGTCACTTTCACAATGAATACAATGGTCATTCATTTAATTCTGTCACTTAGGCAATTCCATATATTTTTCATTGATATGCTTAAATGATTCCATATGAATAACAAATTTAAACAAATACAAATATAACAGTCCAAATCTATGTTTGATGAAGTGTATCACAAGTTATAAACATTTGAAACTGGTATTGTCATATATACTTGGTATATTTCACGGGTCATAATGGAAGGTTTTAACAAGGTTGAAATTAGAAAACTACATAAAAAGCAGTGGAATATTGAAAATACCCAAAAAGGAAATATTTTCTGAATTGTGTAAAATTTATGGATATGTTTTAGTGACATTGAGAACAGTTTTTAGATGGTTAAAAAGATTTGAAGAGGTAAAGCTGACGTCAAAGACAACCCCCCGTCTAGGACAGCCAAAGACATCCTTGGTCAAAAACAACATTCAATCCGTGTAGGATCTAATTAATGAAGATGCAAGGTATTAAGTAAAGGAGATAGCAGAGTAGATGAACAGATGACTGCAAGAGTTAAATGTACTCGTGATATGTTAAAAAAGTTTCAAAATTGTGATAAAAGGAAATTTTCCTATCTTCTAACAGGCGACAAAATTTCAGTCTACATTTGTGAACCCCAAAGGTGTGCTGATAACAAGCAGTGGCATACAAAAGATCAAAAACGCCCTATTGTTGCCAAAAGAAGCAAGAGCTCTAAGAAGGTTATGTACACAATATTTTTTAATTCCAATGGACCTGTTGTCCAAATTTACTCCAGCTGGCAAATCTGTGACTGGTAAATTTTACAAGCAATGTGTCCTGACAAAAGCGCATAAATATTTCAGAAGAGGCATCCTAAAACTGGTTTAGCAGGGATTCATTTGCTCCATTGCTCAGAGTAAAATTGTAACTGATTTTTTAAGTAAACAGAAAGCGATTGTTTTGAAACATCCAGCATATTCACCTGATCTAAGTCCCTGTGATTTTTTCTTGTTTTCAATATTAAAGAAAATGTTATATGGTAAGAAATATCAAACAAGAAGTGCATTGGGTAGTGTGATATATCAGTGTTTGAAACAAATACTTAAGGGAGACTACTTTGCTGCTTTCCAGAGTTTGATAATAAGATTGAGAAAATGTATATCTGTTATGGGGTAATATTTTGAAGGGTTGAAATTAAAATATAAAAATTAATTTGAAAACCGTGTTTTGTTCTGTCTTAAATCTTATTTGATTCAATCAATTTGAAAGAATGTATGTTACTAGCACTATGATAATAAATCTTAAAAGATCTGTTTTAACTGATGTTAATTTTTCAAATTATTACTAAACTACTTGAACAGCATAACTACATCTTATTAAATTTATGACTAAAACTAAAAACATCCTATCTAATTTTTAATATTGGAGAAAAATTAATTATTAAAAATGGTAATGGTATATGAATATATAAAGATTTAACATCATTGCACGTCATATCTCAGTAGACATGTATATTCCTTTTTTGCATACATGTATGTCTACTGCCATTAATGTTTAACTGTTTTTGAATCAAATGTTCAATATTTATTATTGTAGCTTTTTGACTATAAATTGCTAGTACATTGTACTACTGGTAGTATGAGGCAATCATCATTATACATGTACTATTGATAAGTAAAACAGAACTACCGTATGCATGGTTTGAATAAATTTGATTTCATGGATACAGCTACATTTGATCAGATAAGATTTACATGTATGCTACACTACATAAAAACATGCAGGAAAAACAAAACTACACATACTTGTATAAAATACTAAACTCTACTACAGAAAATTTGAATTATGCTCAAATAATAATCATGTACAAGTAAATTTAAAAACAGGTAAAAAAAATAAAATCACCTTCGGAGGTTCACAACATCAATGTGAAAAACAAGTATTCACACTAACAATTGTATGGCACTGTATCTGCTGGTCAGGTTTAACAGCAGTATATATCATTTTAGATGACAAAACACAATGTACATCCAAGGGCCATCAATATCCTATAATCTCAACTTATTAGTTCTTATTTTGTGGACTGTAATTGCTTTTGCACATATAAATATTTATAATGGAAGATTTCCACAAAATATATAGCACTGTCACGCCATAATATTAGGATGCAATTGTGATAATGTTTTTTTTTTTTTTTTTTTTTTTTTTTCAGAAGATCACCCTTTTAACCAGGCTTATATTATACATACATGTACTTTATATTGAATACATTATGTAAAGTCATTATCAAAAGTAATAGTTGGTAAACTTTCTGGATAAACTTGACAATATTATCAATGCACTAGTGAATAATCGATCATAATCTCATAAAAACATTCTAATAATCATGAAGTGTAAAAAAGCACTAATTTCATTAAGATTTAAATTTTAAAAATCCATCAATGTCTTAATATCTCTTATGCGGTTTTGTCTACGTTGTTCTGCAGTCTCTTTCTTATTTCCAAAAGCTCCCTTCATCAATTGCCTTTTTCTCTCCTGTAACTCCATCATTCTAACTTCAACTGAATCATCAACAATAAACTGTAACAGAGCAATAAGCTTAAGTTTTTATTTATTATAAAAATTATTTAAACATATTGAAAGTTTTTTTTTTTTTTAATTTCAATGAATGGTTTTTACAATAAAGTTAATTTATTTTACTTGATAGCCAAACATCTAGAATTAGAACAACACAAGATTTCGAAGCTGACTTCATAATAATCCTGGATTTAAAGTATGAAACAAAAGAAAATACAATTAAAATCTATCAGGAAAAAATAATGACTAAATTCTCTTTAAAGTAATGGTGATTTATGCCCCAAATTTCTTTTCACAGTTATGGGCTTTAAAAAAAAAAGCACTTGTCCACCAAGATATCAAATTTCTACTACCCCGGTATATTTCAAGACATCAGCAACTATAAATGTACACCTATACACAGTATGACAATAATCAGAGGGTCCTTACTTAAGTCATGCCTACTATCTCAAATTACATCTATTTTAGATTTTTCCTCTGATATTTTTTTGTATAGTATGTAGTCTGCTGTGTAAAATAAGTCATACGTACATAATAGCAGTTTATAACAAAATCAATGGTGTAAAAAAATTTAAAATTAAGCTCATCTTGAGGTTATTCAGAAGTAATAGTATGATAGGTCAGAAACCACTTCTTTTAAGCATCTATGAACAACATTGACCAAAATATTGTAACAATAGACACAGATGGTGATATCTTAGTAGGTGTATGATACAAGCTATTTTTTAAACTTTGTCAATGTTCTTAAACCCCACTTTCTTTCTTGAAGCAATTCAGTATTGCCCGTTTTCTTCCACAATCTCTTTATTAAAAGTAATTGAAAAGAAAATGCTGATGAATTTCCAACCCACACAGAATAACTATTGGTAGTAAAGAGCATACAAGAATTGTTTTAGGTTACCTTTGTGATAGTAACATCTTTAGTCTGTCCTAGTCTATGACATCTATCAAAACACTGTTCTTCTGATGCTGGATTCCAGGCCTACAAAAAGATAGATGCAGTTAATAAAATCTTAGACATGGCAAAAGTAACCACAACAGCATATCACATCAAAACAGAGAACAACAAACAACTTAATATCTGTAAACATATACTGAGAAGACATGACTTTAGACAGATGACAGTCATGTCTAAAACAGCATCCAGTGTGGTACAAGTACTTTTATATATACAGTGTACACAACTGAGTAGAGTTTCATGGTATCTTACTATCTTCTTGGTGTGTGTATGTGTGCACGTGTGTGTGTGTGTGTGTGTGTGTGTGCACATAACTAATATGTGTGAGGTAATGAAGAGGCCATACTTATGAATATTAAAATAATGATTCAGATTTAAAATTTATCACAAACAATTTCATGTCTTATGTAAATTTTAACAAAAAAGAAATTTTGCAACCACATAGCTACAAAGGATGCAATTTTCTAACTTACTGGGTCCATCAAAAATATTCTTGATGCTGCAATCAAGTTAATTCCTACACCTCCAGCTTTGAGTGACAACAAACAAATAGTGGGTGATCCTGGAGCTACATCAGAAAACTCTTCAATAGCCTTTGTTCTTTGTTTCATACTCATGGTACCATCAAGCCGTGTAAACGCAAACCCATACTGTCTGTAAAATACAAGGTGTAAAATACATGTATTCAACAGAAGAATTTTATCAAATATTACATCTTAATAAGTTTCTTAAATTTATGTAAATGAACAAATTAAGAACATTATAACCTTGATAAACCATAACCTGCTACAATGCCAATGAGAGGCATGTTCAAGTGTGTAAATATGCTTTCGCTTTGTTAATACAGTTCAACAGCATATGGATGAAAAAGTGCATGGGAGTGACAGTTGTCACTACCACACAAGGTTGATTGCCTTAGATTCAAGATGGTGTCCTGGAGACAAAATTTATTAGAAATGTTTTAATAAAATGTGAAATCAACATTCATTTCTATTTCATTGCAAGTTTATATCTTTCTAAAAGGAAGATTATTATCTGGATGATTACGACAACTTAGATTCAATGTTATTGCTCATTTTCTTTCAATAGACACACAATTGTTCCAAGGAGCGCATTAGAAAGAGCACATATTAAAAAAAAATTACACTTTTTTCTAAATTGTCTTCCTAAGAATTTGTAAGTTAGCATGCCTAAACACAGAGAGAGAGAGAGAGAGAGAGAGACAGAGGAATTTAAGTTACAAGTTTTTTAATCATCAACTGTAAAATCGTACTATTTTCAAATACATGTAAAACAATTACCGTACAAGAATTCCACAGTTATAAATGTCTCGACTGGTTAGTTTTTTGATAGAGCAGAAAATAAATTTCTTTAACATAAACTTTCACATTTTGACACGCTGCCTCCACTGCCAATGACAACACCAAGAAAGTAACACCTACACATGTAAGTCTCGCCTTATGGCAATGCCAGGCTAGAAAAAAGGTAGTACCTCAGAGGAATTTCCAAAAGTGTAAGTAATGATGTGAATTGGGACACTACAATGCTCTTTAAATTTGGGTTCTGTTCACGCAATTGAAGAAGTCCTTTCATCAGTGCATCAACCTGTCAATAAATGGAAAACTTTTTATTAATTTTTGACATTTTTGAAATATATGTACAAGCAAATTGTTATAGAAACTGAAAAACCTAAACAATAGCATTACACAGATAAAATAATTTTGCTGCAATCTTGTTGCAAACCCAAATAAAAAAAGTCAAGTATCCAGAATTTCTTTGTCACAATTTCCTCAACTTTCGCACAACACTAAAGAAATTTTCTAACTACATCATGTATTATCATGATGCATTTTTTAAAATCATTCACGATATTGATTATATCAAGTTAAAATATATGGACTACTTGTAACTCTAAACAAACCTTAGAACTAGACTTCCATGAATCCTCAGTTATTTCTCCCAAATTTTCATTATCAATGTCATTTTGCAGCTGTTCTGGTGGTACCTCTAATAGTTTATCTGTATCAATATCACCTCTACATAAAGGACATCTGGGATGAGGCTGAAAATAAAGTGTATCAAATTGTACTATTAAAAATCAAATTTACTTAACTTGTGCAATCACTGTATAAATAAAATATGCACAATGGTATACCAAGCTACATGTATTCAACAGAACTGAAATGAAAGCATCAAATTGGCTTTAACTAGAGATCCAATGGGGCTGAATTGCTAACATAATAATAATGACCTGTTAAAAAAAAATAATTCTATTTCAAAAGAATTTGACACTGGTATCAATGTGTCAAAAGGAAGTCAATTCTTATTCTTTCAGTAACTTTCAGTTTCTTAACAGTAATCAAGTCAGTACTGATGCAATTTTATGTTTTTTTAACACATACAATGTACATTATGAAACAAATTTTTTTTTTTTTTTTTTTTTAGCAAATTTGAACCAGTGACTTGCTTTTGGATGCTATGGGTACACTGCAAATAACTTGTATTGCACTTACCTAGATGAGGTTATAAGTTTTAAAGATATACAATTCTAATATCACTTATATATACATCGATGAAGTTTGGTCTGGGATGATGGAAGAAACCAAAGTGCTCAGATAAAAAAAAAAAAAAAAAAAAAAACAACCTTTAGCAATAAATGTACAGGATGTTGACAGCAAACTAAGTCCAGAAAAGATTATTTACCTTTTCATTATTGATGACAGATTCTATACATTTTCTGCAGAACACATGGGCACATCGTGTTATAACTGGCTGCTTTAAGCCATCTAAACACACAGAACACTCCTCATCAGATCCTGAGTTTAGAACAGTCAATAGGGAACTTATCAACTTTTCTCTCAGCTCATCATTAATAGCTGATACAGGTTCTGCACTGAATGTGTCTAAAAGAAAAAAATATATCAAATCACTTTCATTCTCTCATTTAGCCATCAGAGAGAGTGTTTTTTCTTGGACCTGTATTCCAAGTGTCTTAAAATGTAGACCACAAAATATTTGTATGCAAAGTTAAAGTAATTTATACCTATTTAACTAAATAATGCCATAGCTACATGTAACATAACATTATAACATCAAAAAGATCCTCGTTTCAATAAAACACAGGGTTTAGGGAAGTTTTAAACATTCTTACCAACAACATCTTTCATAGCAGCAGCTGCCTTGGCGACCAATAATGGGTGACAACACATCTGTCTTAACCTCATCAAGATAGCCAGAACATCACCATAGTGATGCAGTAATGTACCTTGTTTGAAGAACCTATTTTGGGAAAATAAAAACTCTATTAAGATGTATATTTTGACATTACATTGCAAGTTCAACCAACCTCCAGACTCAATACATTATACAAGCTTAAACAAATTTTCAATGTCTAACTGCTTACTTATTCTTGGATTCATTAAATTAAAGTGACATTGTGTGTTCTCTCTCTATAGGTTTCCAATATGTTATGGCCTATATCTGAGCTATTTTTGACAATAAATTTTCCGTCAATGTTATGTATATATTTGACAATGTCATGGCTGGCAAAGAATGGAAAGAAAATTTCAATAAATGAATTTCTCTTCAAATACACTGTCATGTGTATTCATGCAGGTGATCTAATTCAGTATTAATTTGTGGAACCCTGATAACTACTATAATAATAATTAACTGTTAATAATTAATTACATGTATAATCATAACATTAAATTCATTTACAAGCACCTCAAGTTAACATAAATTGAAAAATCATTATCAGTACAAAAATTTACAGTAGAAATTATTTACAAAGTAAAACTTATGTAGTAACTACCTCTATATAATGACCACTGTTGATATATGCAATATTTGTGATCCCATGGGTGGAGTTTTCATACAGTTTTACTGTCATGTGTTGTATTTTATTTTGCCACCACAGTTTGTATTGTTTAGAGATCCAAATACATGTACAACACAAAGAAATTTAAATTCCAGATTAAGCCAGGCATATTTATAACATTCACAACAGTTTAATTAACTTACTTGCTAACAATTATTTTTCCTTCTTTCTGCATCGCATCATACACAGATCTCTCCTCTTCAGATAAAGTAATGTGTTCTAAAAACACATTTCTCTCAGGTAATTCTACAATTGGTTTATCATTTACTTTCTGTGTTTTTGTTCTTCTCATAGAAATAGCACCCATAAGATGTTGAACTCTCCTAAAATTACATGTATATACTAAATAATAATGAGTTGTATTGTATAATCATTATTTATTATCCACATCTGATCAATTTAAAAAAAAAAACCAAAAAAAACCCCCATAATCTGTTTTTTTAATATTTCAAGAAATAAATTTTAGACATCAGCTTCATGTATTTAAACTTCTTTGAGAACTATCTCAAAATGTGTTCTCACAAAACAAACGTCTTTATATTAAATGTGCAGTCAATTATCAGTCATTTGAGTAAATGTACTGATATTCATGATTATAACAGCAATTTTAACACTACTACCGATTTCCATAGTATTATGAAGTCAAACTTATTCCTTTATAAACCAAGAGCCTTGTGTGACCTAAGATCTAAAGCATCAACATTTGAATATCAATGCCCCTCCAGTTCTTCAGTTCACTTGTTCAAGGTTGGTGTTTTTCTTCAAAATCAAGATTTTCTCCAAACTTTCAGAACTTTATGTCTCTTTATGAGTTAAATAATTTTCAATCAGCTTAAAGAAACATTGCACTTAGTACCCACTTACCTCCCCCAAAACAAAGAAATTTACATGATATAAGACACAGTATATAATTTATTCAATACTAACTTGTAAATTTCATCTTCAGTTTGGGATTCAAAAAAAAGTCTATGAAAGAACAAATATAAATGGCTTGTACACACAAAATACTCACTTAAGTGCACTTTCATCACCATTATCTAAGGGTCTTTCAATTGCTCTATGCCACCACTGTCTATCGGTAAATGGACTTATCTGGAGAAAATTAACAAGTGACCATAAATCTTTCAATGAATTCTGTATAGGTGTACCTATCAAAACAAAAACATACAATGATGAATTGATAATCAACCAAACATCACCAGTTACTAACATAGTACAAGTTAAAAATTATAAAACATATCTTTTAGAAGTTATTTAACTTGCCATGTTCATCAGTTATCAAGACAATGGTAATGCTAAGTTATTGAAAACCAATATATTTTATTCTTTGGTTACATACATGTTAGTGGAGCAGAGTGGAAAGAGTGGAGAAATGGTATTTTATGCCCCAGTCAAGATTCTGTCATTTGTATCAAGACAGTCAGTTTTGGGTTGGTTGAGGACACCATTTACCCTCGGGAAAAGAAAATGACAAACTTTCCTACTCTTTGATTGACCAAATAAGATTAACAAGAGGCCCATGGGCCTTATTGATCACCGGAGGATATGTCAAAAATCATTTGCAAAGTATAATAGACAATATAATAACTGTAATCACAGGAACTTCACAGGAAGATTTTGCCTGTTTGGTACTGCCACAATACTTAATCAGAAATATGTCACAGTTCATTATAAATACCTAAAACGCATGTAGTAACTAAAGGGCAATGAATGATTTTCAGATGATTAACCATTTCAGTATACTTTTGCAGCTATGACCTTGAACTTTGAATCTATGACCTTGAACCATATAACAAAATGGTCATCATATCAATACCTACAGTATTCCAATATACATGTACATGCCTATATGAAAAATAAGTTTTTTAAGATAATTAAGTTTCAATCCTCTTATGCATTTATGACCTTGACCTTTGAACCATGGCTTTGAATCATATACAGTACTTCCTCTCTTGGGCAGCCCCACACTAGAATGACCACTCTTTTGTTTTGACCAGATTTCTCTTGCATTAACTTTTTGTGAACTATGATATTTACTTGGATGAATTTTAATTCTTCTTGTGTATATACATTTATGTTCATAATGAAAGAATAAGTATATTTAATATCTTTACCTGTGATCACCCATTTTCGTTCAGCTTTGAGAGCATAGATTGCTTTTGTTTGTAGTGCATTTGGATTTCTGATAACATGACCTTCATCCAACACAATCCTTAACCATGATACTTTATTCAGTATATTATCAACCTGAAATGTTAATACTGTATAATATGTACAAATCAACAAAATAACATAATATACTAAATACCAAATGCCATGCATCAAAACCTGTATATGATCTGTTGGTTGGGTGTAATGTTGTTTAACTTGACAGATTATTTTTCAGCTATTCATCAAAGCTATTCACTATCAAAGGATTAATTCAATAAAAAAATTGTGTATGCACAAGATATACAATTTGTATTATGGTCTGTACTCACTACTGTACTGCATGCAGGGCAATTTTTTGTTTAGGTGCTAGCTCACAGAGTCAGTATTTTGCAGACAAGCATAGCACTCCCCAGTCACAATGTCTTGGCATAAGGTTAACCAGTCAATACTCTGTCCCCTTTATGCTGAGAGTCATTCAAGGAAGCATTTACATGTACCTGTATCTCAAATTTTCATGTCTCATGTATGACCTAGCTATGATTCAAACTCTCAACCTCCTGCTCTTGAAATGAACACTCTTCAACTAAGCCACCGGAGGTGTACCCATATACATGTATAAAGCCTACTGATAGGAAAAAAGACATACTGACTTATGGACAGATTGACTTTATAAATATGTAGAGGTTCTTCAGAGTTAAAATACAAGTATGGAACAAATAGACCATAAAACAGTGATCTTTATTGACAGATGGTTACTATAACAGTACTACCAATCTAATGGAAGTAATAATCCACATGTAAGTAGAAGCTTAATAAATAGGCAAAGAAATAGTGATAATTCATCTCAAAATAATAATAATGAAAATGGCAACAAACATGGAGTATTTTAAGTCATCAAACCTTTGAATCAGCAGCAAGTGTAGAATATGTTGTTAAAACAATGTCTTGTTTGGCAAGTACATTTGGATCTTTTGTTCTGCTAGAACCATAGTATGTATAAACATCTAAATGGACATTTTCATGGACATGATCTTCCAACTGGTCCTACAACATATAAATCTTATACTTAATGAATAATAAGTTCCTGACACCCTGATAACTAAAGAATAATTTTTTTATGTATGATTTTTGGTAATTAAACAACACAGCTTGCCTTTTCATCTATTCCAATAAAAATACTTACAAGTTTGACAGTGATTAAAAATCAACACTGAAGACATTACTCATTAAGTCTGTCTGTATGAAATAAAAAAATCATAACTTCAAACTTTAAGAAAATGGTTGCTGAAAAACACATTTTCTGAATGTCTTAAAGAAAATGTAAAGGTTGCAACTTGGTTAAAAATTTTATTTTTTTCCATACTTCTAATATTGTAAAATGCAGATGGAAAAATAAAATGGTCAAAGAAAGAGGATTAAGATACACAATAAATTTTGATTATTAATAAAACTTACCAACCAATTACTTAAGACAGATAAGGGGCACACAATCAATGTTGTTCTGGGTCCTTTAGTCTGAGTCCTTCCTGAAGTTTTACCACACTTACTGGTTCCTTGAAATACAAATCCATTAAAAGTACAAGGTTCACCTCTATAAGTCATATGTGTAAGGAAGCAGGTAAGAGGGAAAGAAAGAGAGATTAATTATGAATCCTTCAAATAGCATAAGTATAGTACACATATACTCTTGGTAAAATTATGGTGTGTGTGTGTGTGTGTGTGTGTGTGTGTGTGTGCATACTCTATCACATAATCAACAATTACATTTGTATTTGTAAGGTTCAGTGCTTCAGAATGTCGGTCCGCATGAATGTAAAAAATGACGCATGAAAATTGTACTCAGTGTGCCCCTCTGGCACGCACTAAAATATGAACGATATTAAATCTAAAGCACACATTTTTCTGATCATCTATAAAAAAATAATTAGACGGCAGAAACAGGAAGTGTCTGTTAACATAACTGTAACTCAGAATACCTCTGATTTTACAGTAGTTGTAAAAGAAAATGAACATGTCAAAAAGGAAACGAAGTAGCATCCTCTCGTTTTTGCCCAAATAGGCCGGACATGATGAAGAAAGTGGTTAATATTAAACAACATTTAATTCAAGACATAGTAAAAAGAATTAAAACACCTACTAAAGACATTATTTATTGTAAACATTTGTTAGAACTGTCACAAGCCGTCAGCTAGGGAATTTAACATGAAGTTAACCTACACTGATGATAGGCAATGTTTGTGACTTTTTTTTAAAATTATTATTATTATAAATGCTATTAGTCAAATTATGTTATGTATAAACGGAAAATAAAGTTTGTTTTCAATTCTTTGTTTAATCAAAATAAATCGAAATGTGGACCTAACTGAAACTGGAAAGGTGTTATTGATCATAGTCACATGAATACTGGGATATTAACCTATTCATGGTGATGCTGTAATTTCAAATCTATTCGTAGACTAAAGGGAAAACATCTAACATGACATTAATCTAATAATTAAATTCTGTATTTTTTGGTAACGAAAAAATTATTGGCCCCTAACGTTCACTAGATATGTTTCTTTGAGACAGATGTATCGCCTGACACTGCATAGTACAGTCGGGTCCCGATTTCGAGGGATTCAGTTTTGAGAGGTACTCAATTTTGAGAGGTATTTTTCAGGTCCCAACAATATTTGTTCTTAACTCTATATTAAAAAGGTCTCAATTTTAGGAGGTCCTATTTTGAGAAGTATTCGATTTTGCAAACAAATTTGCAGGTCCCAAAAGCCAATAATCAACTGATTTGGGACTCGATGGTGAGAGGTATTGTCTCACCTATTGTTGTAAGCAGCCATTGTATCAAATCACACCTTACATTTACTCAGGCATCCAAGGTGTTTTTAATATAGAAGTGATTAATAAATGTCAAACTGAAGTTAACAATATAAAATGTATAAGTTAATTAAGTTCTGCTATAATCACTTTGTCAGCAAAACACAAAACTGATATCATATGTCGTATTCCCTGCATACGGTTGTAATTTTGTTCTGGGACCCAGTCTACCTAGGGGGATAACTAGATCAGGACATTTCACTGGTGTTATCATTCTTATGAAGAAATGGCAACTGAAATGAGGGGTGTAAAGAGAAAGGATGCACTCCATAGATGTCAGCTACAATGCCATCATGCTACTTTTCCTTAAGGTCAATGAACTGAGTTGTTATCTCTGAATTTCTGGCCACATGCCTGAAACTGCTAATGTCCCTGGAATAAAACTAGGACAAAACTTTTGAAAACAAATCCAAATGAAGGACATTTTTTCCAAATGAAGGGCAGTTTTTCCTTCAAATCCACAGCACTCATTGCTCACATTTCTTGTAAAAATCAATCAAAGGGAAATAATTCAAAAACAGAACAAGATAGAGTTGTGGTGCCAGAAACATGTACACCAAGTTTGGAGTCATTTGAACATACTACATCAAAGTTATGCTCCGAACAAGAAATGCTCTTTAACAATCAATCAAAGGGAAATAATTCAAAAACGGAAAAAGATAGAGTTGCGGTTCTTGTGCACTGCACTTTGAGTCATTGCCAGAAACATGCACACCAAGTTTGGAGTCATTTGAACGTACAACACCAATGTTATGCTGCGGACAAGGAAACCCGGACGCCGCCACCGCCGCCGACGACGACGAAAGTAATACCTATATGTCGCCTAGTCAGGCGACACAAAAAGGGCCACTCATTTCTGCACAGAATGGGCCCCATTGGGCCCCTGGTTTTTCAAAACAATCTGAAGCTCTGAAGGATATTATTACCTGGATTACTGTACAGCTTTACACATTCACCAATATTTGGTAAATCATCATCTAAAACAAAAATCAACAGTCTATCAATCATCTGTTTTGAAAAAAAAAAAATTTGAGAGAAATTATATGGCAAGGGTTAAAGTTGAAAGCAAATCAAGAGACCTAAATCATCCAAGGTAAAACAGTTAATGCAACATTTATATGGAAACAGAGTGTCAACGTATTTGAACCTTTATATAAGTATTATTAGATTGTTTCTGACAAGGATACACAGATGGCAAATTTACTAAACATGTACACACTAATCCAATTCCGTCTCTTTCTCTTCATAATAGCATGTTTATTTTACATGCTTAATTTATTTTATTTTTCTATTGAAGAAATCAAAAGAAGATAAAATATCAGGTACACAAATAAACTTTGTACCAAATGTATTTTTAAGTTGAAATAAAATTTCTTTGAAATGTATAGGTCCAGTTACAGACAACCTATTCCTTGTTGTATAATGTTAAATGTAACATTTTTTCCTGGAAATAAAATGGTATTGAAATATCAATATAGCTACATAAAATTAATTCATAAGATATGAAAATGATGAAATTCATATAAATAATTTAAAAGGTTAGCAGATGTAACCACCCCCTGCAAATGCCCAAGTATATATTCTTTCTTCGGAATAAACCTAATATCTGGTGCACAACTATACCTCTCATATGAAAGATATCAAGAAAGTTAGATTAAACTCCTATAAAACAGTAACAGTAGTTGCTGATACAGGAAAGTGTGGTGGCATTGTGACAATAATGAGACAGACACAAGATGATAGATAGTAATTGTTATGTGTTGACCATGCTCCGAATGAGCTGTCACAAGATAGCACACACACACACACACACACACACACATGTACACACACACACACACACACACACACACATCTTTCTTGTTTGTGTTTACTAAACCACTACAAATCTCTAAGTTTAGAAACAAACTTTCTTCCAAAATTAGACAAATGTAAAAGGTTGCTCATCAATGAATTTAAGGAGCTAAAATTGTTTATGTTTTGTCTGTTTTTAAGAAATTTGGAGTTAAATTAAAAATTAAATTTGCAATAATTTTATTCCATAAATCTTTGTTTGAGAGCTGTGGAATGTATATGAGGTGAAAATCCACTCGATAAAATGATTTACTTGTAAATTTTCATGTGGATATACATCAATGACTTGGCTGTTCAAGTGACTGGAGCAGAAATGTTTCAATTCTTTTAGAGATTAAGAACAATGAAATATGCAAATTGTAAACACAAGTGTCATCGTTAAGCTGCCAAAAAATGGAGTTTATATCACAATTGCCTTTTAGTTTGCTTTGCACAGCAGTGAAAAATACAGTGCTATTAACTCCATTTCTTGTTAGTTCCGTAGTTAAATGCAGACTAGTTTTTGCTCTAAATTAGTTTTTTATTTCTTTTTTTTAGAGAAGATGAGTTGGTAGATGATATGGAAGAAGTGGACACACAGGAAGATGAAGTGAGAGCATAACACTGAATTTTGGGATATACCCAACATTTAAATTTATTTGTTATTGACATTGTTTTGGTGGAATTTTAGTTGCATGTGTTGTCTTTGCTAGAGTTTTTTCATTGCCTGAATTATGAATTTACATTTCATCCCTACTGACCTGTATTATGACTCAAAAACTTAGGAATGGGGCCTATCATTACAAGTTATTTAGGGGTGAAAGTGTAAGATTCGGTGCAGTGAATGAAAAGCAGGTGCTGAAAGTTGTTCAAATTTGCTTTTAAACATTTTTACAACTACCTGTACAGAACAAAACTATACATTTTTTTTCTGTCATTTTAAATATGCTTTTCAAATTATTTTATTTTTTATGATCTACCGATATTATTAATTTCAGCAAATGCAGCAGTGGATATTGAAAATCAAAGCATACATTCTATGAAATAGTGTAAAAAGTAATACAAAAACTTTCGTTGTAAGTACTTGCAGGCCTATTGGCCAAGGGCATACAAAAATTCCATGCACTTAATACAACTGTATGAAGGACAAACCTTTGATTGGTTTCAGACATTTAACATGGGGGAATTATCGTTTAAAGCTGCATCAGTACTAACATAGCTCATGGCCATGTTTGACATGGGAATATGATTCTAAATATTTAGAAATAAATTATACAAAATAATATTGTTTTACCTTAGTGTTATGTACTCCTGTATTTATTTATTGTAATTATGATAATTACGTATATTATTTAATCTGTTGCTTGTATTTATTTATTTGATGAAAAGGATAAATTATTAAATTCTGCAGAATTTCTTTTTTTCAGAAAAAATGGTGCTTATAAATATCCATTTAAAATTGTGAAATCATATTGTATTGGTACATTTTTATTGTATTAATTTGTGTAACAAAGTTTGCATCAAACATCTATGTGAAATAAATTATAATAATACATACTCCAGATAAGCAATTTATTCTGCTTTATTTAGAGTCTAAATTTTGAATATTGGTACATGTATATGTATGAATTCGCTTATCAGAGTACATATACCATCTAACAGACTATAACAATAAATCATCAGAATCTCTATATTGTAGGAAAATTTCACTCGAGGGGCTGAATATTTCAGTTTGTAAGAAGGCATGTTGATCTCTGACTATAATATTTAACCCTGTAGGTGATATTTTGATCCCTATTCTTCATGGTTAAAGTCATAAAGAATTGCTTTTCTACCATTTTAATGCAGTTTTAGGGCTTTAGATGTTTTTATGAAGTGCCATGTTTATAAAATCTAACTCACTTACTGATATTTGGTGTTCAACATAAAAATTAACACTCAGTCTACTAGCCGAAAAACAATATTCAAATTGCTTAAACATAATGTATAAACTAAAAAGCAAAATATTTATTTTAACATCCAAGTATGAACTTTTAAAATTCATTGAATCTTTCTTTGGGGGTCCTGCTGTCCTATTTTCTGCAAGGTAATGTCAATTTCACTACAGGATGACACCATGCGATTGTACCTTTATTATGATGGCATGTTCTGTAGGAAAAAAGAGAAATTTTCTTGCACCACTTTCTGTATGCAGCTGATCTTAAATAGAATTGTCTCCCATTGGTATTGTGTACCCAGCATTAGATTTATTTGTCCTTTATGGCTGGTTATAGAAGAAAAAGACATGATCCATAATTTCTTCTTATACCAGATTTTCTTGCCAAACGATAACAGAAAAAACACTGCCTTTGATTACAGTAATTTTAATGATCAATTGCTCCATTTTGATTTTGCAATGTTCAATTTTCTTGAACCTAGAAATTTGTAAATTTATGACAAATTTTATAGGCCCAATTTTGATTTAAATTTGAAAAATAAAAATTGATGTCTATGTGACATGAAAAAAAAAGTTCAGAATGTTTAAAAAAATAATTAGTCAGTTATTTGTATCTTTTGTTTTCATGCCAGTTTAATAGTTTTTCTTTTATCTTTATATTAATGGGTTTTGTCAGCCTACCATATAATATCCCCCATTGCATTGTGTAGAACAATTGTTTCCATTGGATATGGAATAACATCACTTTTCTCTACCCATAAAAAGTTGCATTATCCAAGCAATGAGCTTATATTGTTCTAGCAACGTGTACATTTTTCTAAAGATCTACAGCAGTCTTTAGGGGATATTGATCATGTAATATACTTTTCTATCTTGCTCAATGCAGTACATTAAAATAATAGCAAAAGTGTCAACACTAGAACTTGCCAGATACTATCATTGCTAATTTTTATTTTCAAAGAAAATTGGATGAATAAGATATTTTCAAAGAACTTAAACATCAATATTTTATCTCAATGCACAGTGCACTTTCAGTGGTTTTTTTCTCTTTGGATTTTACTGAGTAATACCAGTAAGCCTGAAAAATATAAAATACTGTTACTGATAATATAAGAGATGATTGATTAATTTAATTGGGTTTTACATCCTAGTCAAGAAATTTTCACTTATATCGATATGTCAACAGCTATAGGTGAAGTGACAGAAATTTGGACCTTTGCAGTGCACTGAGGGCAATGTGCAGAGAGGGTTCTTTAGTGTGCCATGCCTGCGGTGACACAGAACATCAGTTTTTAAGGTCTCCTTTGAAGGACCCCGTGACTTTCATTTCTAAATGCTAAGTGCTTGGTAAAGAAAAGTCACTACCAATTTTTAAATCTTAGTCAGACCTGATAGGGATTTGAACTGCAACCTCCCACATACAAAGCAATAACACTACCAACTGAGCTACCATAGTGACGGATAATATATAAGATGATGATTTAAGGACATAGTTAGGTTAGCCAGGTGAAGTTACCAACTACAGTAAAACCATGGTTTATTGCCACCATTTGTTCTGTTTGATTCTGGCTTTTAAAAGGGTGATAAATTGAAAATTTAAAAGGAAAAACATATAAGAAAAGGACTTTAGATATTTAGAACACAGATAATTGACAAAATTATCTGTTATAATTTTAATTCAGGATATATTGTGCTTTAGAGAACTCTAATTCTATAACTTTTCGCACCAATGAATTAGTCAAAAATGGTAAGAGTTCTCAAATTAGGGCACAGAATGGGCAAAGATATATTAAACTAACTAAGAGAATTGTCTCTATAAGGACACAAATTCTGGATGTATGTTCAACATGTATGTATGTGTGGTAGTGTGGGTGATGGTGCTGACATGTGATGTTATGTAATGGAATTTGCTAATGTATCACATAAAAGTACTTTTTAAATTAACTGCTTTGATTAAGAAAACATGTTTGTTGTAAATTCCTGGTATTTTGCCATTATTACATGAAAACATTATATGATTTGATATCCATTGGAAGAAATGTTCCACACAATCGCCATGAGGCATTATGTAGTATGCTGGTGAACCCAATAAACTATGGCTGGTGTTTCTTTATGTAACATATTTGACAGAATGTTACAAACATGACAAAAAAATGACCTTATTCCTGCAGAGAGCTACATTTTGTTTTGCCATCCTATTAGTGTTGTGAAAGTATGAATCACTTTTAATTATACATTCCTTTTTTAATTTTAACAATTTTAAGGATAAGTCAGTTATTTTAAACAGTTTACAAACTTCCTGATAAATGTTATTAAATATAATTTCATGTTGTCAGTTTCTAAGTTATTACATGAATTACATGCATACAAAATAAATTGATATGGAAACATTTTGATTCAGTTTTCTTCTAATTTCAGCATCAAGAGAGTACACGAGTTTTTCAATAATCTTTAAATTAATTAATGGATTTAGTTGGTTAAACATGACATTCAGGAATACATGCTTTTCACTGATTGGCATATTAAAGTTTGGTTGGTTAATATGTTGTTTCGTGTTGTATCAGCAATATTTCAGCAGTTTTAAATCTCTATGGATAAATCTGAAAACAAGTTTATTTATGCATGTAATGTGCAAGTGGAATAATGCCATTGTAATAGTGTAAACTCTGAATGACTTTTTTGTTAAAGGGCTAGTTCACTGAGTTAGTATGCCACAGATAAGCATACTACTCCCTCAGTCCATTATCCTTGCCCCGTGTAAACCAGTTGATACTTTGTCCCCTTAATGGCAAGTGCCAGATGAGGAAACAGTGTTTCAAATTTTAAATTTTAATGCATGAACTAACTTGGGTTTGAACCTGGACCTTTTACTCTTAACTCAGATGCTCTACTGCTGAGTCACTGAGTCAGTCATATTGAGTTAATTACATTCTACTTGTTTGTAATAATGGTGATTACTGGCAAATTAATCATCTCCAAACTGCTTTCTTGTCTTGTTAGAAACTTGTCTGGATTATACATGAAACCTTAAAATTTACGATTCCCATCCCTTGCCTTATGCTTAGCATTAAGAGGAAAGAGTATTGACTGGTTCAGGATAATGTGATTGGGGAGTAATATGCTAGTCTGCAGCATTCAGACTGTAAGCTAGTTGCTACAAGAAAACATTAGTACAAGGTAGACCTTAAATCACACTCACACAAACAAAACAAATAAAATGGAGTGGAGAAATGATGTTTTTATGTCCCAGTCAAGATTGTGACTTAAATCAAAGCTGTCAGTTCAGGGTTGGCAAAGAAAACCAGAATTCCAAGAAAACTACCAAATTTTAGCATAACACCAACAAACATTCTCACATTAAGATCAGCCAGATTGGAATTTTATTGTAGGTGGTTAGAGGTACTCAATCTATAAGCAAGCTTTAGACCACTTGGCCACAAAAGCCCTAAGTATAAAATAATCACTAACTGTATAATGTTAAATAACTACAAAATTTTCTGAAATACCTGCTATGTGTGTAACTGATTACCCAATCAAACATTTGATTTAAAGTAGTAGTTATAATATAAAGAGCTAGAATTTACCTCTAATGTACAATAAATATTGTAAACTTGAAGTATAAACTAATTAGCAGTTTTAATTTAAGACAAGCTATATCATAATTACACTATTTTTATTCTTGTTTACACACCATACAAAAAATAAAAGAGGCACAAAATGACACGAAATATGAAAATCAATAAAATTCAACAATTTAACTTCTTTACTGCATTGAAATGTAATAAGTACAATGAAAAACAATTCTGATAAATATTGTGGTGTATACTATATGGATCACATAATTTGTTTTAGGGGCCAAAAAGGACCTTTATCATTAACATCCTTTAAAAAAGTTGAACTTTATAGATATTTCATACTGAAACATAGAGAACAACATATGATGTAAAATTAAATAAGAGATGAGATAAAAACTTGAATAAATGTACTAGCATTTAAAATAGCAAATTTTACAAACCACAAAAGACATACTGAATTATCCATGATAGGAATATCTTGTGCATGTGTTTATCATTCTTTAATGCTATAAAATTTGAACTAATGTCAAATTGTCAAATAAACTTTTTTAAAATAACTGAAAAGGAATTCAAAATCTGCCTGTAAAAAAATTTAAAATAAATTAATAAATTAATTTTTTAAAAAATTAATGATTTAAAAATTGTTGAGTACAAAATAATGAATGAATGAGAAAAAAGAAAAGGGAAGAATCAATCAATCAGTCGTAGCTGATTTAAATTAAATCTTCACTGTTAGACAAGCCGGAAAAAACAAATCTTATTGAAGAATACATAATAAAACTGTTCACTGTACAATATGGCTACACAACCAGCTACAACTTATTAGTTAATTCTGTGGCTTTATCATGTTTCATTAATTTTTTTATGAAATGAAATATAATAAATAAAGTAGGGCATACTAGAAGAGAATTCTGTTTAATTTTGAATAGAGAACATAAAATTAAATTTGGTCCTGATATTACATCAATAGAACTAATTAAAAATTACTGATTTAACAAATGTTTTTTAATTTGAATTTTCCAGGGAAAATAGTTTTTTTTCTTTTTGAGTTATCAACCTTTTATCATGCTGGCTTTTAAAATGTGACGTCACGTGCGTAAATAAATATGGCGCATAAATGTTTTGGTTTAGAAGTGGTACATGATTCTTTGTTTACATATTGTTGAAAACTTTGTATATGACACTTTAATCCCCCAGAATGCCTTGGAGTTTTCCTTGGTCAGAGTCTTTGAAGAAACATGATTGCAGACATCTACTTCAACACTATTTGGGACATTTTCTTAAAGAGAAACTGACATTGGATCAGCTGAGTGTGGATTTGTACAATGGACGAGGAAATATTAAAAATCTAGACTTGGACGTGGAGGTAAAAGCCATGAATAATTTCAATTCACGCTATCTTATTTCACAGTTAATCTTTTTCAGACTCATTGTCTTTCAAAAGTCATTTGTAAGGCATGACGCATTGACTCATTTCTAATGTTAGTGTTATGTCATCGATCACCAAGATTGGAAACATTTGGTAAATCTTTATCGGGTTTGGCTTTAGGAACAAGCGTGGGAATGTGGACTATTTCAGGGACAGATGTTGTGAGCTCGGACAATTCACAATTGTTGGTGACTTACCTGGTGCCATCGGTCATGAAATGGACCAATGTGGTGACATCACCTGTAGATGTTGTCTTAGTGAGATAGCACCTAAATTTTCATGTATAAAATACACTGGATATAAGATTTCAAAAGTTGACAAAAGTGAATACACTGTCTAAAAAATTCACTAAAGACTTCCAACCACTCAAACTTTTTACTTGGTCATAAGGTTCAACCCAAAAGGACAGCTTTTTCAGATATAAGGCTTGTTGAACTGGAAATGGGAAAACAGTAGCCAGGCTGGAAATCTAACTCTAGTTCAATCAAATGTTAGCAGGACACTGCAGTGTGCCTATAAAGCTAATCAACCACCTTATGAATTCATTGACATTGATAAAGATAATTTGGGAGGAGCAATGATGAAATATATTGTCTTGGTTATACTTTTTTAATTTGCTCATATGTGGTCATACATTATAAAAGTCAAAAGGTCCTTAATAAGAATGAGTCTTTAAAACCGATGTGGAGCATAACAGTTAGCTTGGCATGTAAAATAGTCATTAATTGCCCTTACACTTAGATGGTGGTATCTAGATATAAGTTAAATAGCCTTGAATAAACATAAAGCCCAATTTAATGAATTAAATCTTAAACAGATTCAGGTAAAATTGTCAAACAATACCGTTGAATGGGCGTAGTTCTGTAGATCCCAAAATGAAGTAGAAAAAATATAAAAGCAAAGGAAACAAAGTCAAACCAAACAAAAAGAAATCCTATAAAATTAAAAAAAATGTGAAAAAAATCTGAAAATTTAATGGAAATAAACATAATTTAATGGAATAATATAAAACCCATCAATACAGGCTAAGGATTTTGATAGAGTTGATTTTTAGTGGAAGAATACACAGTGAACTTGGAGCCTTGTAGAACTACTGGTTTTCAGTATGGAAATGTGAGCTCTTAGATTCAGTTCTCACAGGATTGAATGTTTCAGAGTACATGTATATATATATAAATAATTATGAAGTAGGAATTTATATGTTATAAGACCATTAACCTAGATGTTGTTTTATTATTATTAACAGTCTTTAAATGAAGAATTAGATAGCAGTAATATTCCTGTGGAAATAGTCGATGGTTACATAAATGAAATATCAGTGGTTGTACCATGGACCTCCCTTATACAAAAAAGTACAGAAATGGAAATCTATTAGAACTTACGTTACAACCGAAGCAGAAAAGTCATAATGGTGAGAATATTAGTCAGAATTTTCTCTGACCCTAACACACTTTATGCCTAGCAGCTGAGTGTAGGGTCAGAACAATTTCTGTATCAGAAACCAGGGACTTTTCAATATCAACTAGTATTGGAAACTGGTATTGGAAGGGACATGCTTCACTTTACTTCTGACAGAAAATATAAAAGGAAATGTAAAAAAAATTACTGACCTTAATTAATTGGTGAATGTTATGTCTTCCAAAATAATATGTATTCTTTTCAAGATGTCATAGCTGCTGTTTTGAGAACTCGGATCAATTTCTATGGTGATGATGTTTGCCAACCTATTCTTCCATCTTCAGAAAAAGACTATGTGTCCTTACAAAACTCTCATATTCAGATATTTTTGAAAGACAAATAATCTATATATTGATCAAGGTCAGTAATTTTGCTACATTTCCATTAATATTTTCAGTTTGATGCAAAATCAGGTGGCATCCTGTCTGACACAAGTTGGTATAGGATAATACCTGGTTTTTGATATAGAAATTGCTCTAAAACCTAAACACAGCCATCAGGCATAGAGTTGGGTTATGTCACAATGGTAAGATATATGTACAACTTGTAACAACCAAAGCAGAGATATCACAATGAAAAGATATATGTACAACTTGTAAGGTAACAACCAAAGCAGTTTTTCTGAGAGTTGAGGGGAGTTTGATATTATTTGAATTTTATTTTCAGCATCTATACCAGAGGCCATGTTTAGCAGTATGAGCAGTTTAAACAGTATGAGTACAAGTTTACAGGTAGCAGAAGAATGTATGAAATCAGAAAAACCTGAGAGTAGTGATAGAAGTATAGATGGAAAAAAATATGAAGGAGTTCAGAAATTTGCTCAGACTATAGATTCTGGTTTGTATCTTTTATATGAATTAAGGTAACGTCTTTAACCAAGCAAAGGTTTTCAGTGCAGATTTAGCTTGTGGGATGGGTGTACAGTTTGTTCCTATTTACACATTATTATGCATTTTTTTGTGATAACTTAAAGATTTTTCTCTTTATTGCACCCCAAATTTAGGGATTTTGTGTCATTTTTTATCAGATTTTTCCTAGAACTTCACACTTTATCATGTAATTTGCTGTTTGGTTATAAGATTTCCCTTTCTATATGTAGTGCATAAGCATATTACATCATCATAACTTGTGTTACATAGTTATTGCTCCCGTTGAGTTGAGGTGGGTGGGTGATGGGGAAAGGGTATCACATGATACACTGGTGAGTCTTATCAAATTCAGTTTTGTCAAAAGAGTAGGTTTGTAGGCGTGTTAAGTTACAATAGGAGCTGTATTATTTTTGACTGAAAAATGTATGATGAAAAACTTTAAACCACAGTAATTTAATTTTTTTTATTGCACCATAAAAAAAATAATAAAGCTATAGGGACTCATAATATTGTGATGCCATATACTATCAGTATACTTGGGTTACTTACACTTGGTTTACCTACTGCATTTTTAAGATACAACATTAGTATCTCCAGTCAACTCCAGAATTGACGCTGAAGAAATTTGAAGTGCTATTGGTGAAATAATTTATAAGACATAAAATAAAAATATCTTTATTTTTCTCAACGTTACTTTTAGAATTGAAAAAAAACCAACTCTGTATATTGGGATTTTTTTTTTTTTTTTTTTTTTTTTTTTTTTTTTTTTTTTTGTTGGTCCAGGATCAATTTGGTCCATTTTTTTTTGTTTGGGGGATATAGTAATGGTACCCCGTTACAATTAACACTTGTTTATTTTTAATATCCAGTATTATGTCGTGTAAAGGTGACATTGATATACACTACAGTGAGAGTAGAACATCTGCCTAATACCGCTGAAAAAGGTGTCGCATTGAATTTCAGGATAAAAAGGTTTGTTCTGTTTTTTTTTTTTTTTTTTGTTTTTTTTTTTTTTTTTTTTTTTTTTTTTTTTTTTTTTTTTTTTGTTATATCTGAAATTTATAGCTTGCGTTTTACAGTGGAGTGAAGTAAGGTCTTTTTCATGCAAGAATTTTTTTCCATTTATACTAGTATCATTATTTATTCATTCAGTTCTGAAATGATGGAGTAACAAAAAGAGTGTACAGAGAAAACAAATACCAGTAATCTTTGACAAGTTCATCTCACAGCTCTCTTAAGAGGTGGGTCAAGGTAGCTAAGTGGTCTAAAGCACACACCTATGGATCACAGTGCCTCTCTATTGATAAGGTTCAAATTTCCCTAGTGTGTGAAAGGTTGTCAGTTTGCTTGCAAAGGATCAGAGGTTTCTCTGGGCACTCTGGTTTCCTTCATCATCCAAGAAGTTACAACTTCAGTATTAGTGAAAGTTTCTTCAATGAGGTGTAAAACACCATTACTCAACTCAACTCAGTTCTTGAAAGGAAGTTCTATATTTCAACAAATTGGATGTCCTTTCTTTTGAATGATTAAACATAGCTTTTCATGATTTTAATTTCTACTTCAGAATAGAGTTTTATGATGAAATAGCTGCAGATGATGGTAGTTCAGTGGATGAACCCAGGGGTGGTACTAAGTGGGAACCAGCTGCTATATCTCAGAAGAATATATTAATTGATGACATACAGAATTTCTCTGATGAGTTTACAAGATCATCGAGGCAGACAGATCTACATTCGGATTATCTTGTTCTTCTCCACAGGTTAGTATTTTATTCCATGAATATACAACATCAATGAACTATAATTAGATTGCACATTCTGCAGATGGCTAAAATTTCACCAAAATATTTGTGTAAAATATATACATGTATATTGATACCATAATATATAATATCTTCCACTGAGCCAAGGCCATAGTGGCAGAGTTATCTAAAGAGTATGCTTATGGATCACATTGTCTCTTCCTACTTAAGTTTGAATCCCACTTGGACAGATTCTTGAGAGAGTGAAAAAGTTTGTCATTTTGCTAGTCAAAGGTTGGGAGTTTCTAAGGGCACTCGAGTGTCCTCCACCATCCCAGAACTGACTTGCCCCAATATAAGTGAATGAATCTTGACTGAGGCGTAAAACACCATAACTCAGATGAGCCTTAAGATTTTGACACTAATGTTAATTATTCATTCCATATTCCCGGTGTAGTCATTAGAGATGGATAATTTAAGGTGAAAATATTTTGATGTTTAAAATTGGTGTCATGACTAACTGTTGCATGATGTTGCATGTTTGCAGGGTTATGGATCAGCTGCCAGTTCTCAACCATATTCGGGTTTAAGTCCAAGTCATCGTCCCAGTTATGAATCTGATGATACCCCAAAGACCAATATGACATAATTAGACAGTGAGCCAACACAAATTGCTCACTCACAGGAAGAACTTCCATTAAACTTAAACTGAAGCAAAAAGAAACACTTTCCGGACCAAAGGTTGTAGTATTGAAATATTTTGAGTTGTCATTATCTAATTTATACTGGCTATTGTTAATATTTGCTGTTTATTGGCTGCTTATGTAATCTGTACTGGACATTGTTGTTTATACTTGCTGTTTATTGGCTGCTTATATAATCTGTACTGGCCACTGTTGTTTATATTGCTGTTTATTGGCTGCTTATATAATCTGTACTGACCATTGTTTTTTATACTTACTGTTTATTGGCTGCTTATGTTATAAAATGTAATCTTCACAAATCATTGTTGTTTATACTTGCTGTTTATTGGCTGCTTATGTAATCTGTACTGGCCATTGTTGTCTATACTTGCTGTTTATTGGCTTCTTATATACTCTGTACTGGCCATTGTTGTTTATACTTGTTTATTGGCTGCTTATGTTACAATATGTATACTGTACTGGCCATTGTTGTTTATACTTGCTGTTTATTGGCTCCTTATGTAATCTGTATTGGCCATTGTTGTTTATACTTGCTGCTTATTGGCTGTTAATATAAACTGTACTGGCCATTGTTCTTTATACTTGCTGTTTATTGGCTGCTTATGTAAACTGTACAGGCCATTGTTGTTTATACTTGCTGTTTATTGGCTGCTTATGTAATCTATACTGGCCATTGTTGTTTATACTTGCTGTTTATTGGCTGTTTATGTTAACTGTACAGGCCATTGTTGTTTATACTTGCTGTTTATTGGCTGCTTATGTAATCTGTACTGGCCATTGTTGTTTATACTTGCTGTTTATTGGCTGCTTATGTAATCTGTACTGGCCATTGTTACTATTTGTTGTTTATTGGCTGTTTATATAATCTTACTGGCCATTGTTCTTTATACTTGCTGTTTATTGGCTGCTTATGTTACAATATGTAATCCTTACAAATCATTGTTGTTTATACTTGCTGTTTATTGGCTGCTTATGTAATCTGTACTGGCCATTGTTGTTTATACTTGCTGTTTATTGGCTGCTTATATAATCTGTTCTGGCCATTGTTGTTTATACTTGCTGCTTATTGGCTGCTTATGTTACAATATGTAATCTTTACTGGCCATTGTTGTTTATACTTGCTGTTTATTGGCTGCTTATGTAATCTATAATGGCCATTGTTGTTTATTCTTGCTGTTTATTGGCTGCTCATGTAATCTTTACTGGCCAATATTGTTTATAATTGCTGTTTGACTCCTTATATAATCTGTACTAGCCATTGTTGTTTATAATTGCTGTTTGACTGCTTATGTAATCTGTACTGGCCATTGTTGTTTAAAATTGCTGTTTGACTGCTTATATAATCTGTACAGGCCATTGTTGTTTATACTTTCTGTTTATTGGCTGCTTTTGTGATCTGTACTGGCCATTGTTGTTTATAATTGCTGTTTGACTGCTTATGTAATCTGTACAAGCCATTGTTGTTTATAATTGCTGTTTGACTGCTTATTTAATCTGTACTAGCCATTGTTGTTTATAATTGCTGTTTGACTGCTTATATAATCTGTACTGGCCATTGTTAATTATAATTGCTGTTTGACTGCTTATGTAATCTGTACAGGCCATTGTTGTTTATAATTGCTGTTTGACTGCTTATGTAATCTGTACTGGCCATTGTTGTTTATACTTACTGTTTATTGGCTGCTTATGTTACAATATGTAATCTTCACAAATCATTGTTGTTTATTCTTGCTGTTTATTGGCTGCTTATATAATATGTACTGGCCATTGTTGTTTATACTTGCCATTTAATGGCTTCTTATATAATCTGTACTGGCCATTGTTGTTTATACTTACTGTTTATTGGCTGCTTATATAATCTGTACTAGCCATTGTTGTTTATACTTGCTGATTATTGGCTACTTCTGCAATCTGTACTGGCCATTGTTGTTTATACTTGCTGTTTATTGGCTCCTTATGTAATCTGTACTAGCCATTGTTAATATTTGCTATTAATTGGCTGCTTATATAATCTGTACTAGCCATTGTTGTTTATACTTGCTGTTTATTGGATGCTTATATAATCTGTACTAGCCATTGTTAATATTTTTGTTAATTGGCTGATTATGTAATCTGTACTGGCCATTGTTGTTTATACTTGCTGTTTATTGGCTGCTTATATAATCTGTATTGGCCATTGTTGTTTATACTTGCTGTTTATTGGGTGCGTATGTAATCTGTAATGGCCATTGTTAACATTTGCTGTTTATTGGCTGCTTATGTAATCTGTACTGGCCATTGTTAACATTTCCTGTTTATTGGCTGCTTATATAATCTGTACTGGCCATTGTTGTTTATACTTGCTGTTTATTGGCTGCTTATATAATCTGTACTGGCCACTGTTGTTTATATTGCTGTTTATTGGCTGCTTATATAATCTGTACTGACCATTGTTTTTTATACTTACTGTTTATTGGCTGCTTATGTAATCTGTACTGGCCATTGTTAACATTTGCTGTTTATTGGCTGCTTATATAATCTGTACTGGCCATTGTTGTTTATACTTGCTGTTTATTGGCTGCTTATATAATCTGTACTAGCCATTGGTAATATTTTTGTTAATTGGCTGATTATGTAATCTGTACTGGCCATTGTTGTTTATACTTGCTGTTTATTGGCTGCTTATATAATCTGTATTGGCCATTGTTGTTTATACTTGCTGTTTATTGGGTGCGTATGTAATCTGTACTGGCTATTGTTAACATTTGCTGTTTATTGGCTGCTTATGTAATCTATACTGGCCATTGTTGTTTATACTTGCTGTTTATTGGCTGTTTATGTTAACTGTACAGGCCATTGTTGTTTATACTTGCTGTTTATTGGCTGCTTATGTAATCTGTACTGGCCAATGTTGTTTATACTTGCTGTTTATTGGCTGCTTATGTAATCTGTACTGGCCATTGTTACTATTTGTTGTTTATTGGCTGTTTATATAATCTTACTGGCCATTGTTCTTTATACTTGCTGTTTATTGGCTGCTTATGTTACAATATGTAATCCTTACAAATCATTGTTGTTTATACTTGCTGTTTATTGACTGCTTATGTAATCTGTACTGGCTATTGTTGTTTATACTTGCTGTTTATTGGCTGCTTATATAATCTGTTCTGGCCATTGTTGTTTATACTTGCTGCTTATTGGCTGCTTATGTTACAATATGTAATCTTTACTGGCCATTGTTGTTTATACTTGCTGTTTATTGGCTGCTTATGTAATCTATAATGGCCATTGTTGTTTATTCTTGCTGTTTATTGGCTGCTCATGTAATCTTTACTGGCCAATATTGTTTATAATTGCTGTTTGACTCCTTATATAATCTGTACTAGCCATTGTTGTTTATAATTGCTGTTTGACTGCTTATGTAATCTGTACTGGCCATTGTTGTTTAAAATTGCTGTTTGACTGCTTATATAATCTGTACAGGCCATTGTTGTTTATACTTTCTGTTTATTGGCTGCTTTTGTGATCTGTACTGGCCATTGTTGTTTATAATTGCTGTTTGACTGCTTATGTAATCTGTACAAGCCATTGTTGTTTATAATTGCTGTTTGACTGCTTATTTAATCTGTACTAGCCATTGTTGTTTATAATTGCTGTTTGACTGCTTATATAATCTGTACTGGCCATTGTTAATTATAATTGCTGTTTGACTGCTTATGTAATCTGTACAGGCCATTGTTGTTTATAATTGCTGTTTGACTGCTTATGTAATCTGTACTGGCCATTGTTGTTTATACTTACTGTTTATTGGCTGCTTATGTTACAATATGTAATCTTCACAAATCATTGTTGTTTATTCTTGCTGTTTATTGGCTGCTTATATAATATGTACTGGCCATTGTTGTTTATACTTGCCATTTAATGGCTTCTTATATAATCTGTACTGGCCATTGTTGTTTATACTTACTGTTTATTGGCTGCTTATATAATCTGTACTAGCCATTGTTGTTTATACTTGCTGATTATTGGCTACTTCTGCAATCTGTACTGGCCATTGTTGTTTATACTTGCTGTTTATTGGCTCCTTATGTAATCTGTACTAGCCATTGTTAATATTTGCTATTTATTGGCTGCTTATATAATCTGTACTAGCCATTGTTGTTTATACTTGCTGTTTATTGGATGCTTATATAATCTGTACTAGCCATTGTTAATATTTTTGTTAATTGGCTGATTATGTAATCTGTACTGGCCATTGTTGTTTATACTTGCTGTTTATTGGCTGCTTATATAATCTGTATTGGCCATTGTTGTTTATACTTGCTGTTTATTGGGTGCGTATGTAATCTGTACTGGCTATTGTTAACATTTGCTGTTTATTGGCTGCTTATGTAATCTGTAATGGCCATTGTTAACATTTGCTGTTTATTGGCTGCTTATGTAATCTGTACTGGCCATTGTTAACATTTGCTGTTTATTGGCTGCTTATATAATCTGTACTGGCCATTGTTGTTTATACTTGCTGTTTATTGGCTGCTTATATAATCTGTACTGGCCACTGTTGTTTATATTGCTGTTTATTGGCTGCTTATATAATCTGTACTGACCATTGTTTTTTATACTTACTGTTTATTGGCTGCTTATGTAATCTGTTCTGATCATTGTTCTTTATACTTGCTGTTTATTGGCTGCTTATGTAATCTGTACTGGCCAATGTTTTTTATACTTACTGTGTATTGGCTGCTTATGTAATCTGTACTGGCCATTGTTAACATTTGCTGTTTATTGGCTGCTTATATAATCTGTACTGGCCATTGTTGTTTATACTTGCTGTTTATTGGCTGCTTATGTAATCTGTATTGGCCATTGTTAACATTTGCTGTTTATTGGCTGCTTATGTAATCTGTACTGGCCATTGTTAACATTTGCTGTTTATTGGCTGCTTATATAATCTGTACTGGCCATTGTTGTTTATACTTCCTGTTTATTGGCTGCTTATATAATCTGTACTGGCCATTGTTGTTTATACTTGCTGTTTATTGGCTTCTTATATAATCTGTACTGGCCATTGTTGTTTATACTTGCTGTTTATTGGATGCTTATATAGTCTGTACTGGCCATTGTTGTTTATACTTGCTGTTTATTGGCTACTTATGTAATCTGTAATGGCCATTGTTGTTTATACTTGCTGTTTATTGGCTGCTTATATAATCTGTACTGGCCATTGTTGTTTATACTTCCTGTTTATTGGCTGCTTATGTAATCTGTAATGGCTATTGTTGTTTATACTTACTGTTTATTGGCTGCTTATATATACTGTACTGGCCATTGTTGTTTATACTTGCTGTTTATTGGCTGCTTATATAATCTGTACTGGCCATTGTTGTTTATACTTGCTGTTTTTTGGCTACTTATGTAATATGTACTGGCCATTGTTTTTTATACTTGCTGTTTATTGGCTGCTTATATAATCTGTACTGGCCATTGTTGTTTATTCTTGCATGGCAAACCAAAAATATGTCATTCATTTAATATAATACATTCAAATCTGTCTCTAAAGCCTGCCCGAAGAAACTGAAATTGTGGCTTCCTTACACAGATTCTCAAATGAAACTGGGTTTATTTCAGCTGTCTTTATATGCTGGTGGCATTAAATTCATGTACAGTTTCAATAAACGGCAATGCACAGTCATACTGAGTGTAACAGGGAATTAAAATAATATTTTGGAATTATGACGAGATTAACTTTTTTCAGAATTGTGACCTTTTATAGGAAATGCCATTACATTTAAATTTAATGCTGATTTTGAAAATGTGCCCTTGTTGATTAACTGGTGTTGACTTAGGGCCAGTGTCACTGTAGCAGCCGCAAAATGAATGCAAAATAGATGCAAAATTGCTGGTGTGGTTAACATCGACTCACTCGCTGTTTGTGACATTGTGCATTAGTATATTAAAAAATTGAAATAGAAAATGTCAAGAATTTGAATAAAATTTATTTTTTGACTCATTGCATCAATCGTAAGAGAAAATTGCTATGTCATCATTGATTTCCATAAAATGTTTCTGCACAGTTAAAATATTATATGTGCATAGTTATTTTCTTTTTTCTGTTACCACTGTGCTAAAGTGAACAATACCTCACTTTATTTTGTTTCTTATAATGGTGACACAAATTCAAGTCTTACACAAATCATGTACACTGTTCAGTCAGAATTTTGATTGAGTAACTTACAGTGGCTTTTGGCTTTCGTCTTGCATAATGTGGTGTACCTTTTCCACAGAATCGTTAAAGTCTAATTGCGATACCTCTTTCACTAAACCCTTAGAAATCATTTATGAATGTGTATGTATTTGTATTGTAGGTTTCTACAGAAGTTGATTTTGGAGCACTTCACATACTGTTTTCACCAAAACAGTTTTATGATTTTCTAGAGCTAGTAGAAGGACTTTCATCAACCGGTATGTCTACTTTACATGTTTTCCTAATGCATTACTGACAGGACTGAAATGTATACATTTAATTTTATCAGGATTGAAGTGGTGTAATAATATTTTATGCTTAGGTCAAGAGTATTTCATTTATAACAAAACCATCAATTCTAGAATGGTGGAGATAATTGGAGCGTTAAGAGAAAACCACAAACATTGGCAAGGTTGCTGACATACTTTCTGACACTAGTTTTTTCCTCAAGTGAATTTGAACCTAGGAAGTGATAATAACTGTGATTTGTAAATCTGACCTTTAGACAATTTGTCCACCGAGGTCCTTACTTACTTACAATAACTACATGGATTAGGTATAGGTCAAGGTTTCTTTAACAACCTTCAAATTTGGCAACCAAAACTGTAGCAAATCAACATAAATTGCTTTTGCAACTTTAGTTTTTGTCATCGGGAATTGAAAAGTGGTATATTTTATTTGTAGATGTATCAAAACATGCAGGATTTTCCTCATATCTATATTTTTACAGAATAATTTCCTGAAATTTTATTATTTTTTTTCATTGGTTTGAAGATAAGTAATTTAGAAACAATAACACAAAATTTTATTGTGATTTTCTCATAAAGATTTTAGATTTATGCTTATAGAATATTTTAAATTGATTGGGATTTAATTTTTATTTGTAAAACCACTAGCAACTAATGATAACATAAAGAGGAGGATAAGTCTTCTAAAAACCAATTTATAAAGAGCAGTAAGTGGCATTAAAATTCAGCTATATAATCATACTTTTAACTTTGTTATTATTTCAGAAGAAGAACAGTATTTTTCATTAGCATCTGCCTGACACACTTCAGATATGGAGTCTTCCATCAGTAGTAATTTTAGTTTGTCTTCTAATCGTTTTTCCAGTACTGTAACAAGTAAGTCTTATTAAGCTTTGTCTTGTTTACATACTGTGCTCCTGAAAAAATCTACTCAATATAAAAAAATAAAGACGTAGATATGGCAAGATGCCTCAGACTGTCCCAAGTAGGAAGGTTTCTGATTTTGTTTTCTTTTTTCATATGTCATTAATATAAAATTGCTATAATTACTGTTCTAAAAAAATTAGTTGGCATTAGTTAAGACATCATGATGATGTCATTAAAACAGGCCCCATTACTGTGTTTAAAGAAATTTAAACTAAAAATCAATTTTGAACAGTATTTTTCTACAGAAATTCTTCAAACTTTGTCTCCAAAGTTGATGCAAAATGTTGGCAACAGAAACTGTATTAAAATGGCATTTTAAAAAAACTCTTTTAAAATAGAAGAGAAGGTAGTGTATACGATGTCATATTTGTGCAGGCTAAATTAAAAGATACAGTAATTCCTTGATTCAGTGCCACCATTTGTTCAATCTGATGTTGGCATTACAAAGGTCTTGGTAATTAAAAGATGGAACGTTGTAAAAAAAAAAAAAGTAAAAATAGGTTTTGGGACTTCGTATTTCTTAAGTAAATAAGTCATAGAAAAAGATGTCAGTTTTCACTGTTCTTTACCTTGAAACACACAGACATAGATTGATTAATTATAGAGGAGTATACTGTAAAATCACTAATATTCCTGGGGAATTAAATTTTATTATTTTCGTGGGTTTCTGAAAACCAGGAAATTAAATGTCATTGAAAATTTTTAAGTACCATTGCTCTCAATGGCATTTATTTCCACAAAACTCAATTCCACGAAAATTTCAACCAAAAAATTTAAAAAGGCAAAACCAGGAAATTTCAACCCAACAAATATTAATGATTCTACAGTAGTTTATGGTAATAAGTTAATAGATTATAGTACATGTAACAAGTTAAAATTTTGGGGCAACTAGTATCTTACTATATTTGTTCCTTTCAAGAAGAAGAACTGTAATTTTTGGCAAACTTATTTTGAAGATATTTGCATCTTAGAATGCAATTTCTTTTCATTAGTAGTAGAAAACATGCTGGAAAGCCAAATGATCAACTTATTTGAAATCTAACCATCAGAATTCATCATCATATCAAGTAAATGCCATAAAGTCTCTTTTACAGTTTCAAGGAAAATATTAACTTCACGTTGGGACAATGGATTCATCTGGCGGAACTTCTGGCATTAGACGACTTCTGGGAGGAAGTGTGTGATATTTACATGTGTTTTCTTCAACTTGAGATTCTTCAGGCTGTGATTTTTGAATTTTTCATTTACAGACACCTATGTTTAGTCAACGGTAATTGTTTATAATTTGTGTTATGCTATATATGTCGACATATCGTTCTTTTAATGATATTTGTGCACATTCTTCGTCGTTTTGAACTCGGTGTATTTACTGACTACGTGACTTTGTCAGTTTACCATTTATAGATGTACATCCTTTGACTTTATTAATTTACTTTGTCAACTTATTAAGTACTTGTTCCTTTGTTGACATAGGATCGCGTCAACATTACTATTATTACTAGGCCTATTACAGATTAACATCGGAACCTGATACCATAGACAATCCCTCATCAAGAACTGATATACAGGCATTAAATGTGCAAACCGAGGCTACAAAAGCCACCACGATGAAGGAAATATCAACTGAATATTTCCAAAAAGTATTCTCATTCACAGCAGCAGGCAAAAATGAATTGAAAGAATTAAGGAAGAATTTTTCATCAGCTTTAAGATATGATCATCTAAGGTTTGTACATTAGTTAAATCTTATAATTATTCATTTTTACTTAAACCTGCTATAGTGACCACCACTATATAAAGACCACCTGCCCATTAAGACCAGTGTATTAAGGTCTGTTTGCTTTCCATCTTTACCAAAGAGAATATTTTAATGAAGATCACGTATCTATTTAGTGTATACTTCTCAAGTCCCTTGGGTGGTCTTTATATACAGGTTTTTACTGTATGTATTTTTGTTACTTATTTGTGTGTATGTCATTTATGCAGTTTTAGTTTTTAAAACAGTTTAAATATTATTTATATTTTGACTAGTTTTTTATGATTAGGAAAAGAAAGAAACTCACTATTAGTCTCAAATGCTTAAATGTTAAAAGAAAAATTACAAATTAGCAATAGCACTGGTCAAAATTGCTGATTTCTTTACTAATATGTGCCCTGTCATTGCTGAAAATCCTGTTTTTTAGAACTTTTAGACTTTCCTTCATGCAGTAAAATAAAATGTAGGTAGATCTTTACATTGGGTAAAATTTGATGAAATAGTTAACTGTTCACTTAGTGCAGTTCAAGGTCAGGTTGATTTTGATGTAATCAGGATGAATCAATAAATGAATTCAATAAAATTAATAATTTGAGAAATCTTTTGAAGATTATATCAAAACTGGTTTAGATGGTGTTAATTGAAATAGCTTTATTCAATTCATATTTGATATACACTTGTCTCTCCTATGGCAATGGTAGTCGAGTTATAATGTTTAAAAGCATGTTATGTCATACTTCTGACGACTGTTGTAATTATAAACCTTGATTTGATAAATTCGTTTGTAATGTTACAGCTTTGTAGGTAAACCATTAAATGTAGAATGTAATGAGAAAACAGCTCCTACCCACACAAATCTTCCTTAGATGCTACCATTGGTTTATTTGAAGTTGTGGAATGTTTATTAGATCGCCGTTCACAGAATGCTGATCCTTAATACACAGAGGTAAGACTTTGCAAATTAACATCTGTACCAAGTGACCAAAGAGTCTAAACCATCTGCTAATGACTCACTGCTTATATGAAAATCCTGTATATGTTGACCCTACTGTGAGAAAGCTTGTCAGTATTCTTGTCAGTGGTGGGAATTATCTTTCAACATTTAGATTTTTCCCTCCATTGTAGAACTAACAACTTCATTATTATAATCTTGACTGGGACTAAACACCATTTCTCTATTCTCCACTCACCGTACAGTAAAACATTAGCAATGTTCACAAGGCTATAAGACGTCCAGCAGTATTCACAATTCGATGGTTGTGTTAATATAATCCAGAGCCTCATTATGTGATTTACCTTGAGGCAAACTGCTTTAGTCCACCCAGCCTTAAAATGATTGGTTACTTGCAGAATTATATGCTTACATATTCATGTTTATTCTACAAATCACTCATTTTTGCTATATAATCAAAGGCATATCAAAAGATCAGATTGATGAAAAATAGATAATATTACACAATGCAGATATACATGTATGAAAAGTAAAAATATATCCTGATGTATGTTGCCAGGATTGCAGTAGTTTAGAAATCTTTGTTTTGTTCTAATGCCATTGATTTCAATCTTCTTGTCCTTTTAAACTCTATATTTGTAGCATCTTTAGTAGTTTTGGAGATATGTCCTTCAAAATGTTTTATGTTGAATCGTTCTTCTATATATGCGAAGAGTTATCTCCCCTATAATATAAGATTTTAAAAGTACATGTATTCCTTCCATTGAGAAAATCCAATTATTCTTCAAGTCAGAATACTTTGTTCTGTCCTTATTAGGTGAAGCTATAAAATAAATGTTGAGACATGTTCACTATTGTTTCATTCTAGGGTCAGGGGTCAATGTCATAAAGATGATTCCTATTTAGGATGCATTTTTGCCCTTGTACAAGACATTTTATTTACATTGCTCCAGTTCGTTACTGGTTTTTCAGCATATCTGCCAGTACCAATTTACTACCATTAGGTTAGTACATAACGGAGCCACAATGGAGTTAAAGTTTGTAATTATTGATGCATATGTCCCTGTCCTTTGACAAACACTCCTTCAACCAGCTAATGGTCGGTAATTTTGTTATCATGGCCTGGGTTCGAAATTTAGTCTGGACTTTTGACATGTCAATAGGTGATACTTTTCTTATATATTATGATAGAAACTAATAAAAATTTGTGTTTTTGCTTGTTAACATTTCAACTTTCAAACTCTTGTATGGAATGTTTTTAAGCAGAAATGGCTAATTGAAAAAACTATTTGGAAGATCAAAACTAAAGCTTGCTAAAATTATAACTTTTTTTTCGCCCAGCTGTTTGGCCTTTTATTTGTTTATTGATAATTATTCATGGTTTTCAAATTAAATGAATGATGAAAACAGAACACAATGTCAAGAATTTTTACATTTTTATAGACAGTATTTTGAAGAATTTGTCAATAATCCACAGTATTTAATATAAAAAATATGAGTTAAGATATAACTTATCGATGTATAGGTATTATTAACATTTTATGATAACCAATATTAATATTTACTTAATATATATAGATAATATTATAAAGATGTGATATGTAAAATTAATGTAACATACATGTATAATTATAGACGTAACATATAACATATATCAATAAATTATAAATAATATTATAACATTTTTTGAATAAGCGTGTGTGTGTGTGTGTGTGTGTTTGTGTGTGTGTGTGTTTATATTATGTAGATAATATATTCTTACTTATCAATGTACTGAATGCCCAACATTTGATCTTTTCTCAAGTATAAACAGTTGAACCTGTCTGTGGAGACATTCTAATTGGTTATTTAAAGAGGTCATTGTATTCAGGTGAAACTTGTATTAAAATTATAAAGATATGATCCTAAAATGATTAAATATACAATTATCAGCCTTTTTTTGTCAGATTAAATAAAACTTTAAATAAATGCCAAAATGTGTTAATATACTTAAAAATAAGTAACAAATGTTTGTAAATTTTGCTTTTTCTTGGGGTTGTTGATACCACCAAATTAAATGTCAATGTTAATTTTTACTTTGAGTTAGAAATACTGAATGACCCCACTATTTTTACAAAACACAATTCCACAACATTTTTCTCACAATTTTTTTAAATGATAAATTTTTATAATTTAACATGATTGATTTACAGACTTGAGCAAAAAGCTTTTTCAAGGAGACCAGGTTTAAAATATTCACAAGTATCCATAGGTTTTCCTTTATTAACAAGCTTGGCTGTATTTTTATGGCTTTTGATGTATTTGATTTTTCTAAGCATAAAGGTTGCATAAGTGCAGCACCAAATTATGAAGGAAATTATATATAATGTTGATTTAAAGATAATGGAGGGGTATTTTTTTAACTGAATAATTAACAATTCATATTTAATCAATAAAACTTATGCAGTCTATAACTGCACCTATCTTAAGTTTTATTTCTTTTATCTTTTTATTGACACAATAAGATATGTTGATATGTTTCTTTACTAATATAAAAATCAAATTTTAGTAAAAAATATAAAATACATTTCTTGTATAAATCTGTATACACAAAGTTAAAAATCATATTTTTGCCTCTCTCTCTCTCTCTCTCTCTCTCTCTCTCTCTCTCTCACACACACACACACACACACACACACACACACACACACTGGAATACATATTAAGGTCATTATAAAACACCATAGTGGTTAGACAAAAGCCACCATGAAGCAAGAATTGCCAGATAAAATTTGCCTTGATTTGTATGTCCTAAAAATATTGTTTCTCAGTTCACGAGTTCTTAAATGAGGATCATTACTTGAAAACCCCAAAATTAAAAGCCAGTTTCCAAAACAAATAAAAGGTATTTTTAAGCTTAAAAATTAGGTTTATAAATTTTAAAATTTAAAAAAAACCACTTCCTGTATCAGAAATTGAGATATTTTTGGGTAGTTCATTTTACATATAGGAAATAGTGTATTACCTGTAATTACACAGGTGAAAGACCTTTACATCCAATTAAACTTTCTCTTCTCTAAATGTACTGTACACCTGAGTGTTTGTGGTAATACACAACCTATTGCTTCATGACTTTGAATATAAAACTTGTTTGTCAATTAAAATTTTGACCAATAAGCCACTCTAATCCCTGTGTCTAAAAATTGGTAAATAAAAAGGACGTGTTTATGTGATTCATAAATTTGTGAGAAAGTTTGAGTCACGTTTTTAAGACTTGATTCATATGAATGATATCTTCATGCATGTAACAAAAATCTGACCATGACTTCAATGTAAAATTGGTCGTTGTTAAGAAGAACTTTATTTAACCTTTTAAATTAAGTGAATATCTTGTCTATTAGGTAATATTTGTTCTTTTTCCCAGGTGGTCACTATATACAGGTTTTAGTGTAAATTATATGATATGTCCTCAAAAGGACAGTTCAGTGTTATTTTTAGTATGATAAAAATTGAACAATGAATTTTAATTATAATAAGGGGAAATTTCTTTTCTGTGCAAGTGGGGGAGGGGATGGGTGTCTCATTAGAATATGGTTATCTAAAACAAAAAAAAAAATATTTGTTTATTCAAGAAGGTGGTATGATTTAAAAAGGTAAAATTCTTGTGTAATTTAGTTTTGCCCAACCCACGACCCATTACTCTACCTATATGCCTCTCCCCCACTCACCTGCATGCAGTAGTGAATCAAGACACATATTTCAGACTAAGATCGTGTGTGGGTGAAAAGTTTGATGATTTATAAAGTCTTTTATAATTCATTGAAGTATAATTGAAAAATTAAGTTTATGGCTGTTCATATATTTATTTAATCTAAGGAAAAGTAGATTTATACTAGAGTACTATATATATATATATATATATATATATATATATATATATATATATATATATATCTTATTATTCAGTATTTGGCGAAATGCCAGTGATAGTTTATGGGTAACCATGGTAGACTAGACAGTGTATACTGTCTTGCCAGAGACTTATTCTTTACATTGAACTTATTTCATGTGATTTCAAAGATTGAATAGAGACCCAGCTAGAGATTTGGTTTGGTGATAGTTGAGTGTTTGGAATAAATGAAATATTAAAATGTTTTGATATACAAACAACTAAATGTGAAAGATTGATGTTTTTCTATGGTCATTCTGATTTTCCCAATTATCTAGGTACTTTTTGGTTTACAGTACCTTGAAATAGAGTACATGTTACATGACAAATAAGTTAGCATAAAAGTGTGAAAATGTTTTTAGAAAAAAGAGAGGTCTGATTTTTTATTTTAAAAAAATGCTCTAGTAAATATTAAGCCCATGGCAGTATTTGTCATGAATTACTTGGACACTTGTCATTTTAATTGGCTTTCATATTGACCATTAATTGATTTGTTGTTTATATGCAGTATATGCTGCAAATTTGGAACAAGTTACATATAGCAATATTTAAATTTTATTTTTCGTATTTTAAATTTTGGGCAAATTACAAACAAAAAGACCAGGAGAGATGTGAGATAAAATCTAAACAGATTGAGGACATTTGTTTAGGTCTTAGAAACTTAAATTCATAAATATTTTATATTCTGCATAAAATATTACTTTTCTGGTTCAGCTAATTTTGTCGACAACAAGATTACTTGTAACACAAAAATACTAGTGAGGAAATGTTAAAGTTGGTGATGCATTACATTGGAAATGGGTAGCAAATTAATCATATGGAAATATATGTTTTATATATCCATTTTGTCCTACATGTCTTACCTGTAACTTGTCATATACAGGTATTACTTCATTGAACTAAAAATATCTATGATGATAGAAACCTGTGTAACAGGTATCAATATATCAGTATTCAAATAAAAACCTCCTGCCTACATGGTAACAATGATACTCGTTAGTACTTAACCACAGGAAGACTTTACTGAGTCATAAGATATATTAGGAAGGGAAATCTCATTATTAACACAACAGCTGTTCAAAACATTTTTATATTTTAAATTTTACAAGTTTGAAATTTTGAATACATATCTACAAAATAGAAATAAAATAAATGTTAAAATACTGATATCCCCCTTCACCTGTATAAATATTGTCAAGGAGATACCTTCTATTACATTGTACATCATAGTCGGTATTCACAATACAGAGTCAACATTTAATAATACTTGCATACAAAAAAAGGTCATATGCAAGTAATCTTGTATCACTAACAATGCTCACCAGGGTACAGTGTGATACCTTGTGGGTTTTTTTTCTCTTGATATGTCACCATATAAGTTAAATTTTTCCCATAAAAAGCATTTTTCTGGAAAATTACAATCAGCCGATGTGCATAACTTTTTTCAATAAAACTTATGTCAGCAAATTCCATTTTGTAGCAAATTTTTTTCACGATTCAGTTTTAAGTGAAATAACGATGACAAGTGACAAAAACAGTTAAAATGCCTTGTTTAGGTTTGCTTTAATTTTGAATCTTTATAAAAAAAATTTAGATACATGTTTGTTTGTTTTTTTTTTTAATTTATACCTAGAGTGAAAAAACAATTGCATTATATTTTTTTTCCTGTAAAACCAGGGTATAGATACATAGATATATATCACATATAATATATTAATATAAATACATAGAGTTTAAATAAAATGTACTGTATAACATTTATATGATCAATAGCACTTAAATTATCACATATGTTCAAAAATCAATAAAAATCTGTTTATGTTAACATCAAACTTTTCAATATGTTATATGAATATAATAATACAGTCATGACGAAACTCCAACTAAAAAAAAAAAGAAAATTGACATGTAATATATCACAATATCTGGAATGTAAACATACTTGTAGTACATTTTATTTTGAGTCATTCAGCAAAATTTTAAGTCAGAGGAAGTTGATTATTCTGAGTTCTTAGCAATCCAAATTTGAGTAGTTTCGTTGTTGATTCATTTTTAGCCAGATAAGGTTGAAAATTTGGGTTATTAAACTAAACCTGTTTTAAAATTCATGTAGTAATGTTGACAAGATCATGATGATGATTGCAAGGTCACAATAAAGCACCAATAAATGAGTCATAATTTTCAAATTATCAATATAGTTCACTAGTTAAGCAGGTAAAATAGTCTGTCAGTGTTTTAACTTTTTAAATAAAGATTTTCTGTATTTATAATGATAAGATTACTCATAATAATATAGTTTGGTGCAATCAAGTGACTTGTATAAGATTACAACATGTCTCTACAGGATTTAAACTCATGACACTTGGATCTGGAGACTGGTGCTCTACTTATTCAAAAGCTCCTTGCTTTCACTTATGGACAAAGATAGATTAAATAAAGTAATTTTGATACATTTTTTTTTACAAAAATTATTAAAGTAAAACAGAATAACGACTTGACTATCAGAATTTAAAAACTGGATTTACCGTATCATTGAATTTAGACAAATTCTCAAAAATGATCACGAATGGTGGTTAACTCTTAAAGCATTGAGAACTCTTTGAGGCAAGTGTAAGCTAGCTGACTTGCACAAACCAAATAGCCAATATTATATATATATATATATATATATATATATATATATATATATATATATATATATATATATATATATATATATATTAAACTTAATAAAGGTTACTGGTAATCATGGTCTGATAGCAAAGTGCCTTATAAACATGAACAAGTCTTAACAACTTAAACTGGTTGCAATAGTGTATGGCATTTATACTTAATTTATATATACCCTTCCTTTGTTACAATAGCTTTGGTATAAATATAGACATTTGTTAAGCTGTATTTATTTCTTTCAGATCATGACCCACCTATAACAAGTTATGTTTTCCACACCAGATATTTTGATATTAAACAGCCTGTTTTTCTAATTTACATGTTTAGAATAACAGGTAAACATATTTATTTAAAAAAAATATAAATATTCATAGTAAAAAATGTATATTTCTGTATCGTTGATATATTTTCTGCAATTTACGTTTTAATATTGAAACAAAATAAGGAAATAGAAAATCTTAGTATAACACTTTGACCTCAAACTCTTAACAACAATAAGTACCGTAATAATAATAAATTAGATATTTTAAATTATTTCTCTGATTATTCTACATGTATTTCATATACATTGGGGAATTTTAGCATTCGTCTACCATAGAATTTAATGGATTGGTCTTCCATAAATTTAATGGATCGGACTTCCAAAGAATTTAATGGATTGGTGAAACGATAAAAAGTCCCTCCTATCTTTTTGAGAATAGCATAACTTAAAAGTAAAAAATACTGAAATGCATATATAAATTCACTACCTTGTAATTTAGTTGTAATTAAACTGGATTTCATCTGTTGTCATCATGAAAAAGTTTGGAAATACATGTACGTGTAAATGCAAATCTGGTTCTAATGAAAATTTCCCAATTTGCTGTAATACTTATTTGATAATTTATGAATTGTAAATTCAGCATTATCTGAAGATGAAATATGATTTACAGATTTATACATAACACTTACAAATACTTAACCGTTTTCTTCTCATATGACTGCTAAATCCAAATCTGAAATGAACAATACTGCCAGTTTATGATGCATAGCAAAGTTAATTTGGTCTTTCCATCTGTTTGTCACTCAAGAATTCAGAAATAACTGGATGGTGTTATTTATGAATTATTTCTTAAATTCAGGTGTTATAATTTAAACATTTACACTCATGCCTATATAAAAAATTAAGGCTAATTGTTGTGGAATAAAATAGATTCTCCATTTCACTTTGTGTATATACGGTATACAAGAATAAATCATAAACCATATCATAAAGCAAGATCTCACAAAGGATATCACTTCCTCTCACAATTAGCTCACACTGGATAAACGTGATATGCATTGTATAATCCCGTCAGTCATGTGAATCTTGGTTGAGAATGTGAATGTCCACTTTCCAGACTAATTAATTATGATGTTTATCTATGCTGAAACAGATTAGCATCGACTGCTCGTATTCACTCCGAGTGGTAAGCTCTTTTATATGGACATGTAAATTGGCACATTCATATATATTTTCTAACATAACGTACCATATATATGTTCAAATCATGGTGTCCGTGACTTCAAGATAATGTTGAGGGTCATTTGAAAATTTCGGAGAAAATCCATGATTTAAGAATCCTGCAGAACTATTTTCATAGCTGTGAGGTTTTTTAGGCAGTGGACGTGCATCCTAACTATTTATGTAATGGTCTGGTGATTTTGATGGTACCGACTCATTGTGATATAGATTATTATAACTAGGTGGTGGCGTTTGAGGTTCATTAACATATTTTACTGTTGGCTTCATGTCATGACTTGTACTATTATTCTCCACTCATTCTTGACGAGGATGGCATTTGTTCCCTGCTTAATCGTTGATTTTCATTTAAAGATTGGTAACTTCCTGCAGAAACACGATTAGGTTCATCAGTTTTCCCCGTTGAAATAACATTAACTTGCAGACCTTTTCCGTTTTGTTCAATTTTTTTGGGTTTTGAAAAGCGTTTTGAATCATATCCAGTTCTTGGTGTGCCCACATTGGCAGATGATGTTGCTTCAATAACAGGTGGTAGAGGGGTTAGCTTTTTTCTGTCGTTGATTTGTCTTTAATAGTATGTAAATAAATGCTATGATGACCAGAATCACCAGAATAGCCCCTATGGTTATACCAGCAATAACACCAGGGTTTAAGCTATCATCCAGTTCAGCAGGTGCCAGTGTTGAACTTGTATCTTTCTTTGTGCTTTCAACCTTACACTTTGGGGTACTCAATTGCCCATCTATATATATAGCATGAATACACACTTCATATTGAGAGCCAGAATCTAAGTTTATTAATGAATATTGTATTGCATCTTTGTCAATAGATATGGATTTTGTATTAGATGAGGTGCCAAGTTTCACGTATGTTACTTTGTATCTTGCTATATATGATTTATCTCCCTCAACACTCCAGGTCAGTTGGATTGTATCAGTGTTCCAGCTTGCAATGTTAAATACATATTGTTTGTAAAACAACAGAGTCTTTTGTTGTAGAGGATGCTGTCATACTTGTTGCAGATGTTGCAGTGGTTACTGCCAAATCTTCACACACAGGAGGTGTAAATACTCCATTACAAAAAGCATTCCTGTTTAGATTTATTAGTTCTTGGTTTTGAACTGATGCGGGCGATTGGCAAACAGCTTGTACAAACATTGGCATAGTTGGATCTGTAGTCTGCATTTGTTTCATCCAATCGTATAGCCATAATAAATTACAGTCACATTTTAGTGGATTACTCAGTAACGTAATATACTGTAGTTTACTGAAATTTTTGAACACACAATCATCAATTTCTTGTATGGAGTTATGAGCAAGGTTTACTTTTTGTAGATTGTTTTTCAATCCATGAAAAGTTTTTTGGTTTATTTGACTGATAGTGTTTTTGTTGATGTTACTTGGGTCATCGATGTAACCACCAAATTCCAGATCTGTAAGAAATCTGTGGTTTGAAAACACCAAATCTTCTATTGCATTTAGTCTTGTTTGTGTCATATCCAATTTTTGTAGTGAAGTTAATGATCTTATCGCATCCCATATCGTATTTTCATCAAGATGGGTGTTTGTTAATTTAAGGTATGTAAGACTACCACCCAGGCCTTGCACAGATCCACTTGTTAAGTTTAACACATTGTTGGGTATGGATTCACTTTGGCTGGTTATGTCAAGTACTTTTAATTGGTGTAAATTTGCAAATGTACCAGATTCAATGGATGTAATTCGATTTGATGCAAGATCCATCTCATGCATATTCCTTAATTCTTGAAATGCTGTGTTACTTATCGTCGATATTTGGTTAGAGTCAAGATTGAGATAAGACAACATTTTCATATTTTGGAACATATTTGAAGGAATGTTTTTTATCTGATTATGAGCTAGGTTTAATTGTTGAAGATTATTCCAGTTTCCCAGCGCAAATGGTGCAAGGTTGGTGTCATTCAATTGATTTAAATGAAGACCCATGTATTCCAGCTTCTGTTGGATGACATGGAAACAATTATTTTCTAATGTTGTAATTAAGTTATGAGATAAATCCAGTTCAATTAAATTCTCCAACATTTCAAATGATAGTGACGAAACCTTATTAAATCCGCCTTGAATGAGGCTTAGATGTTCAAGTGTTACAAGTTGTCGTAAAGCTCCTATAGGCATTGTCATAAGCATTTGATTATCAACGATTTCCAGTCGCTTCAATTTAGTCAGTCTATTTTGAAAAGAATCGCTTGCAATGTATTGAAGGTTCAATGTCTTTAGTTTAAGAGTTTGTAAATTAGGAAAATCTCCAAAACAATTGTTATTGTTAAAATATCCTTGGTTAAATTTTTCCAAATGAAGGTAAGTTAATTTAGACAGATTTTGCATGGCAGTGAAAGGTGGTATATTATTTCCATTTCCATATACAATAAGATCTGTTAAGCTATTTTCAAGTCCTTTGAAAGCACCATTAGAATATTGCCCAATGAAATTCTTGCCTAGATCCAGCCTTTTGATTGTCAGGTTTCTGAAAGCATTATCTGGTACAGATATTATTCTATTACATGTTGAACAGGAATTTGGATCTTGACTCGTACTGAATGTCAACTCGTAAAATGTTTCAGCAGAATAAGCAATGTATGGTATTTGTGTTAATCCTTTATCTTGGCAGTTGATCACTCTTTGAGGTGGATTTGTTTGTGATGTTTCACATCTACATTCAGCTATTGGGCAAGTATTTGAACTAACCGCTGTCACCACTAGAAGTAATATCGCAGAAAACAGATAAAGCTTCATTATTCTTTAATCATTTATGGAATGATTTTCCGAAATGTGCACATCTGGCACATCAAAATTTAGCAGGTATTTGTTATATATTTACCTACAGTATAAAAAAACACAGACAATTAGGTTTATTATGTCCAGTCAAAAAGGTTGAAAATAGATAATTTGTACTTAAACTACAAGTTTTATCCTTGATTCATATAATATCGCTTCAAGTTTTATTAACATTATTTGATTTGATTTGATTTAATGGGGTTTTTGCATCCCAGTCAAAATATTTCACTTATGTTACTAGCTATTGGTGAGGTGGCAGAAATTTTTTTTTGCACTTATGGCAATGCACAGGGTTCTTTTACATGCCACGTCTGCTGTGACATAACGGTGGGCATGGGTTTTTAAGGTCTCCTCTGAAGTACGCCTTGACTATATTTCTAAATGCCAAGTGCTACCAATTTTCAAGTCTTGGTCAGACCTAGCCTGGTTCGAGCCCCAACCTCCCACAATACGAAGTGAGCACTGTACTAACTTAACTGCCATAGTGGTGTTTTTGTTTTTTATTAATATTGAATAAAGGATAGAACAATTTGTTTTCTTGTAAAAATGGTGTTGTTGATGACAATTGTAACAGAATAATTTTTCCATAACAATAAGGGGGGGTACTCAGTGGTGTGCGCTTACGGATCTCATTGCCTCTCACCTCCTAAGCTCAAATCCAACTTGGCCAGATCCTTGTGTGGGAAAATTTGTCAGTTTGCTTGCCAAAGGTTAGTGTTTTTCCCCAGGCACTCTAGTTTTCTTTATTATCCCAGAACTGACCACCTCAATATAAGTGAAAGAATCTTGACCGGGGTATAAAACAACATTAATTCAATCAAGTCCATAACAGTTAAAAAAAAAAATAGGTGTTTATTATCCTTTTCTGTGTAGACTTATTTCCATTAAAGGTTTGTGTATATTTAGATATGTGTCTATTATACCAGGTAAAATATGTTGATTTACAAACAAAGCCTTGTTTAGGAATAGTTTCCATGTCTACTAATGAATTCTATGTAATTGGTCAGTGTCTACAGCATAATGAAAAGAATGTGTTACTTATGGTTGTTTTATGTCATGTCATATTAATAAACACACTTTTAATGAAATATGTTGCAATAAATTTCACATACAATCTACTGACAGGTAGTACTGCAGGATATAAAGAATGGAGGAGGGAGGAGTCAATTTTCATTTGTCATATAGGGCCTCGATGACTGAGTGGTCTGAAACCCACACTCACTTATCACAGTGCCTCTCAACGTCTAGCTTCGAATTCAGCTTGAGTAGATCCTTGTGTGAGAAAGTTTGTCAGTTTGCTTGCTGGAAGTAGATAGTTTTCTCCAGGCACTTTGTTTCTTCACAATCTCAAAACTGAACACTTTGAAAAAGTGAAAGAATCTTGACTGGGCATTAATCCAATCCAATCCATCTTCATATGCTAATTCAAAGTTCTTTTACACTCTTTATTTTAACCTTCTTCATATTTTATCGTATGTAGTTCAAAATGATGTACATATATTGTTTAGAGAGAGTTAAGAAATTTAAACAGTTCAGAAACTTTTTTTAAAATCTACTAGTCTAAAACAGTGGTCGAGTACTGGTCCAGAACTTGAGAATCTCTGACTGGTCCTAGGACAAAAAATGGTATACCTAAAGCCAGAGAAAAAGTAAAGATTAAATTTTTGTTGTGTTCATTGTATAGACACTAAGTTATGGATTCCTTTGAAATAATAATATAAAAAAACAAAAAGTCTTATTGTATTGAAATGACAAATTTTAAACACTCCCCTCCTCTCCCATTACTAGAACTCTCCCCTATGTGTTTCTTAGTAAAATTTTTTCAATGTTTACATGAGTCAACATCCAAAATGTTGTTTAAAATGACGTTTAACTTGGTGTATACACATTGTAGTATTGTTTAAGTATATGCAAATATTTTGGACTATTGTATTGTTACAAACAGTTAACACCAAATTTCAATATTGAATCATGGGACTTCAGGGTTCGATTAGACCACTGTCTATACTTTTTCTTAGTAATTGAATCTGCAAATATTCCTCAAGAATTGGTTATTATTATTTAGTTTGACTCATGGCAGCCGATTGACCTCCAAAACTTAAGGCTCAATTGGAAGCCTTAAACCTCTTATTGGCTTTGGATTTAAGCCTTAATTGTCTTAAGTGTGACCACTTTAGTGATTATGGAAGAACCAGATTTCATAATATCGAAAAAAACACAAACTTTTGCAGGCTATTTTAAGATTTTCTTAAACTAGAATTTGTCTTAAGTGAAATTCAAAACTAAACTATCATGACACTGTATGTCTTCGGTAGTTAATTGTTAAGTTAAGGAGAGGAGTTAAACAATGGTGTTTGAAACCCCAGTCAAAATTTTTCACCTTTAGTGAGACATTCTGATCTGAAATGTTGAAGGAAGCCGAATGCCCTCAGCAAATAATTTTACCTTTTAAATATTTTGAACCAGGGTCTGCCTGAGGGAGTCAAGCCTATAGACATTGAGAGGCAGTAAATGTGTACTTTAAACCACATGGTCAATTAGTTACAATATAATGGTAACATGGGATAAGGTTATGATGAACATAAATGAATAGATAAACACACACACACACACACACACACACCACAACACACACACACACACACTTTGAAAAAAACACAGACCATCTACAATGTACAATATTGGCTACTGGCTAGGTGTTTGTGGCTTTCCGCTATTTAATTTTTCCACTAAAGAAAATTTTTGTGATTCTTCAGTTTTCATTGAAATACATGCCCGGTCTTTTGATACTTTTTGAATATTAATGGTTAATGAATTGGTAGAGAATTTTAATCAAAAGGACAGTGAATAATTCAGGGTACAGGTGTATTTTAAGGTGGTAATTAATTGATTTGAGTTGACGATTCTGCATGGTTATTTTTATAAAAATTCAGATGTTCCAGTTTTGAGATAAATGTAAAGACACTTGATTACGATACTTAAATATTTGATTAGATGTCTGGGTTACTTTTTTAAACTTAACGCTTTGTAACAAAACTAAAAATCAATGTTCACGATTAAGCATGTACATTTGACAGCATTTGTAGGTGTCGTGGTAGATATGTTCACTTTGCAGGGCAATGAAAGACAGCAGTGAGGCATGCTGTATGCAATGTCTATTGGCTACAATACTAATCTCCCCATTAAATGACCAAATACAAGTCTGCAGATCAAGTAACATAATTTTTTTAAATAACCATGCATCTCCAAATGATCATATCATTAACAGTGTAGCATTATATGGCCATATCATAATCAATGTTACAATAAATAGTCATATCATAAACTTTATTGCATTTCATAACCAAGTGGCATAAACATACCATTCCATAAACTATGTGTTAAAAAGACTACATCATGAACAATGTGGCATTAACTGACCATTTCAAAAACCATTTGTCACTTAATGGCCACATCATAAACCATTGGATATTGATAGACATATCATAAACCATGTGTCACTTAATAACCATATCATAACCCATGTCCCACTAAATGACCATATCATAAACCACATGACACAAAATGACCATTTCATAAACCATGTACACTAAATAACATATAATATACCATGTGACACCTCATGGCCATATTATGATAAACATATATACCATTCGAGTCAAAACCACTATATCATTATCAATGTAACTAAAATTAATCATATCAAATACTATGTGGCAATAAATGGCAATATCATAAACCATCTGACTGTAACCGACCATACCATACACCATGTGGCACAAAATGGCCATATCATAAACCATATGACTTAAAATGACCATATCATAAACCATGTGAGAAAAAATTATTATATCATATATGTTATGGCACTATTTGATCATACCATAAATCATGTACTCAAAATGACTATATTACTCATGTAACTCAAAAAGAACATAGTTTTAATAATTTAAATCAAAATAATCATATTTAACAAATAAAAAGATAAAAAACCATGTGGGGCAAAAAAGGCCATATCATAAAATATGTGACTAAACCTGACCATAACATAAATTGTGTCTCAAATTGGCCATAAAATAAACCATGTGACTCAAATTAACCATATCATAAACCATGTGACTCAAAATAGCAATATCATAAACCGTGTGACTGAAAATGACCAAATCTGAACTAGGTGACTCAAAATGGCCATATCATGAACCATGTCACACAAAATGATCATATTATAAACCATGTGACTCAATGGTCATATCATAAACCATGTGGCACTAAATGACTATATCATAAAGCATGTTGCACTAAATTACCATATCATAAACTGTGTGACTCAATAAGTCATATCATAAAATACGTGGTACTAAATGACCATATTAAAAACAACATGACACTAAATGACAAAAATATAAACCATGTTGCACTTAATGACCATATCATAAACTGGGTGACTCAGATGAACATGTTTGATTGAATGACCATATCATTAACCATGCTGCTTTAAATGACCATATCATGAATTATGTGGCACTAAATGACCATATCATTAACACGTGACTCAAAATTGTCATATCATAAACCATGTGGCATAAATGACCATATTATGAACCACACTACACCAAATGACAATTATATAAACAAGGTTGCACTAAATGACCATATCATAACCATGTGACACTCATTACCATATCATAACCATTTGCACTAAAAAAACAAATCATAAACCATATACACTAAATGACAATAATATAAACCACTTAAAGGCCATATTATAAACAATTTGACTCAAAAATGTCATATGAAAAACCATGTTTCACTGAATGACCATATCATAAACCATGTGGCACTAAATGACCTTACTGTAAACCACGTGGCATTAAAATGACAATAATATAAACCATATGACACCAAATGACAATTATATAAACCAAGTTGCACTAAATGACCACATCATTACCCATGTGGCACAAAATGACCATGTCATTGTGTGACTGACTGTGACTCAAAACCACCATATCAAATGAACATATAGCACAAACTATGTTTCAGTGAATGGCAATATCATAAACCATTTGGCACTTAATGACCATATCATAAACCATGTGGCACTAAATGACCACATAACCATTTTGCACTAAAATACCATAACATAAACCAAATGACACTAAATGACAGTAATATAAACCAAAAATTTATATCATAAACCATGTGACACTACATGACAATATCGTAAACCACATGGCACTAAATGACAATAATGTAAACAATGTTACATGAAATGACAACAACCAAACCATGTTGATCTAAATGACCACATCATTACCCGTGTGACACTAAATGGCCATATCACAAACTGTGTGACTCAAATTAGCCATATCATAATCATGTTACTCAAATGACAGACTGGGCACAAACCATGTTTTACTTACACCATATGGCACTAAATGACCATATCATAAACCATGTTCCAATAAATGACCATATCATAACCCCATGACATTAAATGACAATAATATAAACACGTGGACCTAAATGACCATATCATAAACCATGTGGCACTAAATTACTATATCAGAAACTGCGTGACATTAAATGACAATATAAACAATGTTGCACTAAATGACCATATCATAAACCATGTGGCACTTAATGACCATATCATAAACCACATGACATTAAATGACAATAATGATATCATAATCACGTGACAAAATGGCCATAGCACAAACCATGTTTCACCGAATGACCATATCA